>CAMXCT020003779.1:715664-783164 GCA_947184155.2 Cladocopium goreaui
TCCCTGGCTAAATGAGAATGAAAACTAAGCTGAATTAGGTCAATTGTCTGATCGTTACGCCAATCATCATTCCAGTGAGGTCCCAGTGACGTTGTTATATTTTAGCCAGAATACGTATATTAAAAAGCTATTGTAAATGCTCCAATTACCAGCCATCTACTGACGTCAGGGATCACTCTGCAAATGCTCAGATACATTTCTATCATAATATGTATGCACAATTATACATATACACGTAATACACAGATCTTCGTATATTACATATAATATATCCCACTTACTAGAGCCATAGCCAAATTTTCTTCAAACATCACCATTTTTTCTAAGCTATCCCCATGTCCCACATGTTTCAGTATGTTTCACAGTGATATCCCTACTTTTTGAAGCCATGTTTTTTGGTGATATCCCTGCAGGAGATCCCCCAGCAGTTCTTCGCTTCCAAGGGACCACCAGGTTTGTTGTCCTTCAAGATAGGCTTGCTGAACTCCATGAAGCGATTGCGAGCTCCATGGGTGTGGGTGTAGGTCATGCAGCCTGCGATTTATCACCAGGGGTAAAGGCACAGGTCTGCGATTTCATGAGCTGCTTTCTTTACCAAGAAAAATGAAGGTTTTGTGGTAACAAACTTTTTACAAGGATTTTTTAGGTTGATATAATGGGATATATATATATATGTTGGATGAATGATATTGGGATATTGTTTTTTGATTTTTAAGGTTGCTATAATGGGATATACAGTATGTGTTGGAGGAATGTTATTCGGATATGGGATATTGTGTGTTGTTGTTTCGTTAAATCAGCTAGAGGGAACCCAGCAAAAATATCCATGTGTCTGGAATAAATCATGTTTTGGTGTTTTGAATATTTCCCACATTGGTAAGTGGTTGTTACACCTCTAGCCACGGTTGAAATGAGTGAACTGCCTGCGAAATAGGGGAAAATCCATCAACCATCGGGAATGATTTTATAGCACTACCCCATAGATATCTTGTAATTAGGTGGCATAATGTATGAAGATAGTCACCCGGAATCACCATTCCATTTGGCGGATGAAACATGTAGAAAATCTTGAAACCACCAACCAAATGAAACCTCCCGATCATTCCTTTCAGTTCTTACAATTTCTTACAACATCATACCATATCTAGCCCCTAGAAAATCCAATGTTTCCCGAGCCAGTCACACGCCAAGCCCAGGGCGGCCGAGGGACCATGAGCAACTCCAGCCTTGAGACCATTTCCGATCACGCCGTTGCCCCAGCATTCTGACCAGCGCATCTCCTTAGAGCAGACGGACCATCACATGGTCCAACATTTTTTCTTTTGTTTGTCCATGCTTGTCCTATCAGATTCACCCTAAAATGTTTAGATTGTCCTGGTTTCATAGTTGTTTCTTATTTCCGGGAGCGTCTGAGCGCAGGGTTCTTCCAATAGTGGGGGTCTGTATCTCATCTTCTCATCCTCACATCTTCTCATCCTCACATCTTCTCCTCTTCACATCTTCTCTTCTCATCCTCACATCTTCTCATCTTCATCTTCACATCTTCTCATCTTCTCATCTTCTCATCTTCATCTTCACATCTTCTCACCTTCTCATCTTCACATCTTCTCATCCTCAGACCTTCTCATCTTCTCATCTTCACATCTTCTCATCTTCTCATCTTCTCATCTGCTCATCTTCACATCTTCACATATTCACATCTTCACATCTTCACATCTTCTCATCTTCACATCTTCTCATCTTCACATCTTCTCATCTTCACATCTTCACATCTTCACATCTTCACATCTTCTCATCTTCACATCTGCTCATCTTCACATCTTCACATCTTCACATCTGCTCATCTTCACATCTTCTCATCCTCACACCTTCACATCTTCACACCCTCACATCTTCACATCTTCTCCTCTTGCCCTCTTGCCCTCACATCTTCACATCTTCTCCTCTTGCCCTCTTGCCCTCTCCTTCTTTTCTATTTCTCTCTTGAAGGCGGGGGCAGGGGCAGTGCCAACGAGACGGCACGAAACGCAACCCTTTCGCACAAAATGAGGTTCGATCGCCAAAAACTGCGGTAAAATTGCGATTTGCAAGTCGTCCCGCGCAACCCTTTCGCACGAAATGAGGTTCGATCGTCAAAAACTGAAGTAAAATTGCAAATTCCGGGTTCCTGCGCAACCATTTCGCACGAAATGAGGTTCGATCGCCAAAAACTGCGGTAAAATTGCGATTTCAACTTGTCCCGCGCAACCCTTTCTCACCAAATGAGGTTCGATCGCCAAAAACTGAGGTAACATTGCTATTTCCGGGTTCCCGTCGCAACCCTTTCACACGAAATGAAGTTCGATCGCCAAAAACTGAGCGAGTTCAAGTCGTCCCGCGCAACCCTTTCGCACGAAATGAGGTTCAATCGCCAAAAACTGGGGAAAATTGCAATTTCAAGGTGTCCGGCGCAACCCTTTCGCACGAAATGAGGTTCGATCGTCAAAAACTGGGGCAAAATTGTGATTTCCTCTGTGTGTAAACGTGTCTGTGTAAAAGCTTCTGTGTGCTGTGTGTAAAAGCTTCTGTGCGTAAAAGCATCTGTGTGTAAAAGCCTCTGTGGTGTAAAGTGTAAAAGCGTCTGTGTGTAAAAGCGTTTGTGTGTAAAAGTGTCTGTGTGTAAAAGCGTCTGTGTGTAAAAGCGTCTGTGTAAAAGCGTCTGTGTAAAAGCGTCTGTGTAAAAGCATCTGTGTGTAAAAGCTTCTGTGTGTAAAATCTTCTGTGTGTAAAAGCCTCTGTGTGTAAAAGCGTCTGTGTGTAAAAGCCTCTGTGTGTAAAGCCGTCTGTGTGTAAAAGTGTCTGTGATGTAAAAGTGTCTGTGTGTCAAAGCGTTTGTGTGTAAAAGTGTCTGCGTGTAAAAGCGTCTGCGTGTAAAAGCGTCTGTGTGTAAAAGCGTCTGTGTGTAAAAGCGTCTGTGTGTAAAAGCGTCTGTGTGTAATTTTCTGTGTGTAAAAGCGTCTGCGTGTAAAAGCGTGTGTGTGTAAAAGTCTCTGCGTGTAAAAGCGTCTGCGTGTAAAAGCGTCTGTGTGTAAAAGCGTCTGTGTGTAAAAGTGTCTGTGTGTAAAAGCGCCTGTGTGTAAAAGTGTCTGTGTGTAAAAGTGCCTGTGTGTAAAAGCGTCTGTGTGTAAAAGTGTATGTGTGTAAAAGCTTCTGTGTGTAAAAGCGTATGTGTGTAAAAGCGTCTGTGTGTAAAAGCGTCTGTGTGTGAAAGCATCTGTGTGTAAAAGCGTCTGTGTGTAAAAGCTTCTGAGTGTAAAAGTGTTTGTGTGTAAAAGCGTATGTGTGTAAAAGCGTCTGTGTGTAAAAGCGTCTGTGTGTAAAAGCGTGTAAAAGCGTGTAAAAGCGTTTGTGTGTAAAAGTGTTTGTGTGTAATTAAAAGCGTTTGTGTGTAAAAGCTTCTGTGTGTAAAGGCGTCTGTGTGTAAAATCGTCTGTGTGTAAAAGCGTCTGTGTGTAAAAGCGTCTGTGTGTAAAAGCGTCTGTGTAAAAACCGCCTGTGTGCAAAAGCGTCTGTGTGTAAAAGCTTCTGTGTGAAAAAGCGTCTGTGTGTAAAAGCGTCTGTGTGTAAAAGCCTCTGTGTGTAAAAGTGTCTGCGTGTAAAAGCGTCTGCGTGTAAAAGCGTTTCTGTGTAAAAGTGTCTGCGTGTAAAAGCGTCTGCGTGTAAAAGCGTTTCTGTGTAAAAGTGTCTGCCTGTAAAAGCGTCTGCGTGTAAACGCGTCTGTGTAAAAGCTTCTGTGTGTAAAAGCGTCTGTGTGTAAAAACTGTCTGTGTGTAAAAGCGCCTGTGTGTAAAAGTGTCTGTGTGTAAAAGCGTCTGTGTGTAAAAGTGTTTGTGTGTAAAAGCGTTTGTGTGTAAAAGCGTCTGTGTGTAAAAACTGTCTGTGTAAAATCTTCTGTGTAAAAGCGTCTGTGTGTAGAAGCGTCTGTGTGTAAAATCTTCTGTGTGTAAAAGCGTCTGTGTGTAAAAGCGTCTGTGTGTAAAAGCGCCTGTGTGTAAAAGCGTCTGTGTGTAAAAACGTCTGTGTGTAAAACTGTCCGTGTGTAAAAGCGTCTGTGTGTAAAAGCGTGTGTGTGTGTGTAAAAGTGTGTATGTGTGTAAATAAGTCTGTGTGTGTAAATGCAGTCAGAATGACCGAACTGTGGCGGCGGTGTCCAGAGCACGATGGACGACCAGGCTGTCTCCGTGAACAATTTGGTGCAGTTGCTGCAAGCAGTGATCGTTTCGCAGTTTTGCAGGACAATCTCGGGACTGACAAAAAAGTTTTAGTTAGGCTCGCCATGACATTACACACTTGGTCACGTATTATGATGAGGTGCATATCGCCGAGTCGTCATCTTAGATCTTTACAATATTTAGATTAACAGCCTTAGGCCTTAGCTTTAGAATTTGATAATACGTATATAATTATGGCCCGCTCCTATAATTCTTTGAGGGGATAGGATGGTTCCCCCACCCTGGCGGGGGGCCAGGTCGGTTCTTTGCCTGACTCAACACCTTTGTGAGCAGCTTAGCTATTTGATTTTCAACTTGGCTACTTGTATTGCAACCGGAGCTGTCTGAGCAATACTTCTATAGCCTGTACTATATTGAATGCATGTCCACCAAATACATGGTACAAACTTCACCCCTCCGTCGAATTGCTGAGGTGGCCACGACAACGATGACTTCGCTGTGAGTGCGTGAACATGGGCCGGCCTGTGTGTAAAAGCGTCTGTGTGTAAAAGCTTCTGTGTGTAAAAGCGTCTGTGTGTAAAAGCGTATGTGTGTAAAAGCGTCTGTGTGTAAAAGCGTCTGCGTGTGTGAAAGCATCTGTGTGTAAAAGCGTCTGTGTGTAAAAGTCTCTGTGTAAAAGTGTTTGCGTGTAAAACCGTCTGTGTGTAAAAGCGTCTGTATGTAAAAGCTTCTGTGTGCAAAAGCGTCTGCGTGTAAAAGCTTCTGTGTAAAAGCGTCTGTGTGTAAAAAGTGTTTGTGTGTAAAAGCGTTTGTGTCTAAAAGCGTCTGTGTGTAAAAGCTTCTGTGTGTAAAAGCATCTGTGTGTAAAAGCTTCTGTGTGTAAAAGCGTCTGCGTGTAAAATATTCTGTATAAAAGCTCCTGTGTGTAAAAGGGTCTGCGTGTAAAAGTGTCTGTGTGTAAAAGTGTCTGTGTTTAAAAGCGTCTGTGTGTAAAAGCGCCTGTCTGTAAAAGTGTCTGTGTGTAAAAGTGCCTGTGTGTAAAAGCGTCTGTGTCTAAAAGTGTCTGCGTGTAAAAATGTCTGTGCGCAAAAGCTTCCGTATGTAAAAGCGTCTCTCTGTAAAAAGTTCTGTGTGTGAAAAGCTATTTGAAAGATATGATGCAAACTATTGTCTTGTACTTGTGCTATATTGTCTTGATACTCCTCTTCTCGTCTGCCTATAACACATCTTTAATATATTGTTTTGTAATATGGTTTCTCCATACTAACAAGAGAAGACCCTGCTCCTCTACGCTCTCGGGCCATCCGTCGTCTAGTTTTTGTGGATGATTATGATTTGTTCATGATTTATTCATATGTTGGTGTTTTGGTTTGTGATGCTTTGTGTATTTTTATTGGTGTAATTATGCCTGTTTTCTCATGTTCTATCGTTTTTCGCTGCCGTTTTGATTCCCCTGAGGGCCGCCAAGGCTCCACCACGGTCATGCTGATGTTGCAGACGGTCTCCAGTCCCATGGCGATGTCTTTGCCGATGCCTTCGACCTGGACCATGGATGTTTGAATGAGAAAACATATCTTGTGCTTGTGTTCTGCCTCCATCGATTTCGCTTTGATTTGTCAAGCTGAATTCAATTGCTCAATGACCATCCCCTCCAAAAAAGTGGTCCTTCGTACCGCCGTAGCCCATGCTTTGACCAAGGCACATATATGATCCAAGGTCCAAGGTTCACCCAGGAAAAAAAGTCGATCATTAAGATAGGCCCATTGACAGATGGCTGACAGATGGCCTTGTTATCTTTTTAGGGTCTGAGCCAGCGTCACCTTTGTGTGTTTTGCGGCTACATGAATTTGAGGCCATGCCCATGCCTTGTCTAATATATCGCTAAAACCAACGCCCCGAGGCTTGGTTCTCATCTTGGATCATGGCTTGAGATAGAAGGGGATGGGTAACATCCTCGCATCTATGTGTCCCAAAAATGGGGATGAGTCAAAACCGATTAGTACCATAGGGGGAGTCACATCCATTCACCAGCTATGACTGGATGGGTACCACCAGCTGTGATCAAGCCCATGGCCTCGAAGTCAGACTCAGGAGGGGTTCCCATGTAGGCATAGGGGGGCCAGTCGATGTCCTGATTTTTTCACTGGCATTACAGGCAGAGATGCTGTGGATGGTTGCGAAATCCTGCACCATGAAAAGGAAGGTTGAAACATGTTGAAACCTTATAAATAATGGGATGTTTACCATCTATCAACTGGTGCAGGATTTCTTCCATCCACAGAATCAAATATCACTACTATGGGTCTGTCTGAAAACGCGCTGTACCCATATGATCTCATGTTCATTGCCTTTTGAGAGTGAACATGATCATTACGCAGTGGATGTAGATGTATACCTATTTTCGGACAAAGCCATATCTGTGGCAGGAAAGGGTGTCTAACCGACATTATCCAACAATCATCATCCAAAGGTAACTAGTGGCAACTAGCAAAGATAGCAAATTCAAGCGACAAAATGCCGATCAGAACAAGAGCGCAACATGCTGAACGGAATGCACATCCAAGACACGCAGATGCAGCCGACCCACACCGGGATGTAGCATCATGTTGAAAACTTGGATGCGCACTTCAGTTGGTAAGTTGTTTTTAACCTATAATGTATATATATATACTTAACAGGAAATTCGGAATATTTTATATATATAATATATATAAAACTAATACTGGGGCATAATATGCACATGGTTACTATATATTACTATCCCCTTACGAAGTGGGATGCGCCCCTAAGTGGGGATCATCTTCACCCTGATGTCTGTTGGTCACGACCCCAAGATCTGATGGCAAAACACGGTGTCCTACACAATTGGTTAAACCACTGAGCGACAGGGTGAGATCGCGAGATCGCAATCTCCGGGCAAACTCAACGATAAACACCCTACACACCTTGACATTGCTGACTTTTCCCAAGGGAAAGTCTGCTATTGTCCCCTCCAATCTCCTGGCCCAAGATGATCTTGGGGTACATCTTGCCTCCCATGACCTCAGGATTACCATCCCATGTTAGGTCGACCAATTTCTTGCACACCAATTTGTCCACTAAATTCTTGAGGGTTTCTCTAAAAATCTTGGGAAAAGCCTAAATTCACTAGTTGATCAGCATTGTCCCCACTTGGGGGTATACAGGCTAATCGACTAACATGTTGAATTATGTTCAACCCCACCAAAAAAAATGAGGCCAATCGGCAGATGGCTTTCCCGACTTGGATCCTGCCGTAAGGAATCGTAAGGGAGTGTTGGAGGTGAGGGAGTGCAGGAAACTGTTTGGAAGATGTTGTTTTGGAAGATGTTGGAATGTTTAATCCTTAACCCTAAGGATCCCGATCATACCCTGGTACGTCTACAGGCTCGGTACGTCGAATGGATTCATATGAATTCGGATGCGGGGTGACGATTATTGCATGGCATGCCGGGGCGAAGAATAATAGCTTCGGAACTCAATGTGCAGGGGCCAGGGTGGGTCATAAATTAATTCTACAAATAGGATTGCCACGCGCTCCCGTTTTTCGCTTTGGACAGAGCCATCCCGAGGCTGTTTTCAATCTCTTTTTTAGAAGCAGGCAAGACCAAAAACGGGCGCGCCAAATCCACACGTTAGAGCGTGTGGCAACCCTGTTTTTGGGGTTGACGCTATATAACCGATGCTAATCGACGCTAACCGACGCTAACTGACGCTAACCGACGCCAACCAACGCTAACCGACGCTAACCGACGCTAACCGACGCTAACCGACGCTAACCGACGCTAACCGACGCTAGCCGACGCTAACCGACGTCAACCGAGACGCTATAACCGACGCCAACCGATGCTAACCGACGCCAACCGACGCTAACCGACGCCAACCGACGCTAACCGACGCTGATGCTAACCGACGCTAACCGACGGCGACTGACGCTAACAAATGCCAGCAATATACCTATTTGTCAACAACTGAGGCTAACCGACGCTTGGGTCGCCAAAACATGCAGACAGACCACGAATGGCTAACCGACGCTAACCGACGGAATGTTTTGAATGATACGGGAATTGCTGGTTCTGACACTGTTGGAAGTTACACAAAAATCTTTAATTGATTCCCACGGGACAACTTTCTGTGGCCAATAGCGTGCGACATTGTTGGCACGGGTCCCCAGGCGTGTGAACGGCGTGTGTGTGACGCACAGTGATCTGTAATTAAAGATGCATGGTCAGTGGAAGTCTACGAGGTGATGCCAAGAGAGTGGGCAACTATGTGCAGGGCTAATCTTGGAGAGCCACCAAAAAAAAGCTGTGGCCCGTCAAAGCCGACCGCGGACAGTCAGCCGGACCAGCTAAGCGTCAAAACGGCTAATGGTCAGGTGGTGCTGGCCAAAAGAAAGGCAAAACAAGAGCAAGAATGGTCGCCCAAAACCTCCCTGGCAGCTCGCAATTCTGTGAAGGCCCGTGGCGTTTGGGGACACGCGTCGGGTCAAGTTGTTGAGCCGAAGAATTCCTATACTCTTATTTCGGTTCGGCCAAAAGCTGCCCAGTGAGCATCTTATACTCGGTCTTTACATCTTCTCAGGAGGTATTTGGAGCTATGCGAGATGTACCTACCATCGCATTGTTGTTTACATTGCCTATACACATGTGCAACGCGTTCCTTCAACCATCCATGTTGTTTTGTTCCGTGTTCCACAAAGCATCTCATTGCATCTCATGCTGAACCATGGTTTGCGCATTATAGACTCACCATCGGTCATGTTCGACCCTTGCCGACCCGTCGGATCGATAGAGCCCACAGCCCCAGAGGGGTCACGGACCTTTCTGAGCAAGGGTCAAGCTCATGGTATGTGATGGGCAAGGGTCAGGCGGCTCTAGTGACCTACCCTGGATCCTTAGGATTCTTGCTGATCCAATTTCGAGTAATGTCAAAACACAATTTGGTGAAGATAGGGGTTTCCTAAGTGAAAACGCCTAGGTTCGTGTTGTTGGTAAACTCCACAAAACATCCGTGGTTTCTACCATTCATTCCTTAAGTGTAACCTTCCCATAAGTTGATCCAGATCAGCTATGGTATTACAAATATAGCCCATGAAGTTCGATGGTTTACCAATGGAACATGGTGATTTTCCAATGGTGAAATTGCCAGAGGGTTTCCATATGCTCCATGGTTCGCTTCGACGGCTCCAGCTCGAAAAGCTGTTTGGTTTAACCTATAGGCCATATTAACATCTCTACCATAACTTCATTTATAGATGATTTCTCCAAATATCACATCCAAGTTGCTTATAAATGTTTATTATATATATATATCATATATCATGTCAAAGGATCAAACATCCCACGATATTCCATGTCTATCCCCACTATATATCCCCAATTGGAGCTTTCTTAAGTCATGGGGGATCCCCAAGTCACAGGTTTCAATACTAAGTCTTGTTCTAATAGCTTGGATGATTTGGGGTACCCAAATGACTTAGGCAACCTCCATATATGTTCAGCCTCTATCATAAGCATAAACATTGCATATTCAGGATGATTCACTTTAGGAAACCTCCATATATGTTCCATTGATCAGCGTTATTAATCACTATAACCCCCCATTAACATGTTCCCATATATATGATTGGTTTTGCAGCACAACGATTCATCTTCCATATATATATATATATTTCCCCAATAATCATGAAAATAATGGTAATAATGATAGTAATAATCATGAAAATAATAGTAATAATAATAGCAATAATAATAATCATCATCATAATAATAATAATATATACGTATATATATATAAATAATATCCCATAGATATCTTTTTCCATATGTTCCACGATACAAAACTCCCCGAATGGTCGATGAGGTTTTCTCCGAAGCACTCCAGGAATCAGCGGTTCCTTTGGTCCACAGATTTCTGCTGCCTGACCTGGCGCCGCTGTACCCGGCTGTCTCTTCATGAGATACAATAACATATTAATCATTGAAAACTAGTTGTGATAACAATAGTAATAATATATAGTAATAATATGTATATAATAATATGTAATAATATCTAACAATATCTAATAATATCTAATAATATCTAATAATATGTATATAACAACATCAATACACATACAGAAACATCATGTCATTATGTAATTCTAGGTTGTTCTGACGGTATTACTTCATGATATGTTAATTTCTTCTGACTGCATCCACTTCATGTCCTCCCATCGACGACCTAAGACGACCTAAGACGCCGCACCCTGAGAGATCAAAGACGCAAAACCGAGAGCAAGACCTTGGTTCAGCAGGAAAAATGGGGCTATGAATTGGGGGGAACGTCATGGAATATCTCATGAGTGCTTTTTCTTAACATGTTAAAACATACTAAAAAGCAAGCTTTTGGATGCTCTGGCCAGATGATTCGTGTAAACAACGAACCATTTTTGAAGGGTATCCCAGATTATTCGTGTGTATACCAACTATACACCCAGCGTGTGTTTGTGAACAGAGATCATGCACTTACTTCGCCAATGCAAAAAAAATGCGGCTATCCCGAACTGATCGCGGTTCTCTGTCATCGCACAATTGGAGTCTATTTGAATGGGAATAGAATATCCAAGTTCGTCCCAGTTTCAACCCAATCCCAATTGAGCTGTCAAAAACCCATGGGTTGAAGTTTATTCTTTAAGAAAAGGGTTTACCATGGTTTACTACAGTAACCTCTTGAAAAATCTTGAAAAGGGGATCAGCCAACAATCCAGCCAATAGCAAACACTTCACAAACATTTCGCAGAACCAGGTCCGAACCAGTGTCAAAATCATCTAAAAGATCCTACGACCTCCATTGCCCATGCAGAAGCATCGACTGGATGACTTGAGTGACTTGAAGTTGTCCCAACTTATGCACATACCCAGGAAATCTCTTAGAAAGGCCCAAAAAAAACATACAAGATCCGAAGGGTTTGGGTGTATGGCTTGGCTGAAATCATCTCAAACTCAACCTCAAATCCATGGGATTCCATCGAGCCACGCACGGCCATGATCGTCAAAAAGTCGAGTTGACTCGGGCTGTCAAACACTCCACGTTTGTTGGACGCTGCACTTGAGCCGAATTCCATCAACGGTTCTTTCAGTGTGGAATGCGAAACCAACAAAACCCTGAGTCGTTCGTGAAAATTACTACCGCGCCATGTTCAGACCATCAACCTCTTATTGAACCTTCGCGCGCGTGGTATTGTTAAATCATCAAGTAAGGTCTGCAGATTATATATTGACATTCATCCTGGTTAATTATCGTGAACTATTACTGGATTATCAGCTCTTTTTAAAAGCAACTAGCTCATGATGGAGATAATTATTTAAAAAAAACAAGTTCCAGCTCCACATTCTGATCATATCCGATACCCTCTGGTTATTTAACACAGCTATGGAAAATGGCTGATTTATATAGATAATTTAAGTGATGATATACCTATCTCAAACAGTTGGCGATTTTCATTTTTCCAGAAAGCTACGTTGAATAAGCTTAAAAGGTAATGCAAATATCAAGTTTCATCAAGTTTCCATCCCTTGAATCACAAAACCTGGCCCAGTCACATCGATGCGATGCGTCTGCTTCGCTCATCCTGCCCGGGCCATGGCGAGCCCGATAAAGGGCCCCAATCTTCAAAAACTCATGTGCCCACTGGTTGACAAAGATCGAGATTTTTGCATAGAAAAAGAAGGTTGGGATACAAAAAAGAAACATCTTTCAGATTCTTTCAGCATTTTCTCTGATGATATTTCTCTAATTGCCTCTCTTGGAATCACGCCGTAGCCGGTTCAGCTCTTCAGGACATGTCTCTGTCCTGTTAGTTATAAAAGGCATGTCCTCTACATGCGTATGATGCAGTCTTATTTAATAGAAAAATAGGATTATATAAGACCAAACATTTCCAACATCTGGGGTGACCAGAGCCAAGTTTTGACCACTGATAGTCTATATGAATAATCCGGAATGATCATGGCTACCCTCGGACACGAATTCACTGAAACAGTGGTCCTACAGGTCCTACAGAGGAAGCCCTTTGTGAGGGCTCCGGTTTTCGCTGCAAAATGTTTAAATGATAGTGAAAGCACAACGCCAGCATGGTACCACATGCATTGTATTCACGCGCCGTTCTTTAAGCCCAATGCAAATAAGATCCAACCGAAAGCTACCAGCCATCTTGAAACTTCCAAGCCATATTCTAGCAAACACCTTCACAGCACTCTGATCCTCACATCAATGAAATGCGCCGGAAGCCGGCATGTCCAGATGAAATTTAGCACCTGTATGGCTCAAAAAAGCTTGCGCCAGCGGACCCCAAAATGGAGGTCGCCCCCCGAAAAGTACATTTCAGCAGGATGCAAAATTCCTCCATTTGTGGTATTCAAACTCCAAACATTACCAAACCAAGCTTTAATGACAGTGTATTCACCAAATCAAGTTTTGGTTTCATCATGTTGAATCATGCTTTATCAACAATAGTTAGTTGCTATACTGGCTATATACTCTATATGCTTGTTTCCGCTCGCACACTCGAAGTTTCTCTACTCTATACCACAGCAACTTCAACCCATCATCGCTCAAAAAGAGACACGCACCTCGGCCTCTCGCAGATGCAGCCTTGGCGAAAATCATGGTTGCAGGGGAATCTGGGCAATGGATGGCAATGGCTGGTTGGCTTTGGAAAAGCATATGATAAAACGACGCGTAGCTTCAGTGATTTTGAGCACAAACAGGTTGATGCTGTTGATGTTAGATTGACAAATCATCAAAACACAACAGGAATATGAGAATCCAATAGGGTTTCAAAGCCGGATAATCCCCACGGAACATATGGGATCTGGGATCAATCATCTATGAAAACAGTGGAGGCTTCTGTCAATGTTCCATTTTCAGCTTGGCACTGGTGATACTTTTCTACCTTCAGGACCTCCCCAAGCCTGAAGGCACTTGCCTCAACAACAGCTTCCCCCGAGAAAAAGGCTGCCGTGGCACCACTCCGTCTCCACCACTGCTGGCTTCCAAATCCGCAGCCTTTTGCAATAAAATGGTTCTGTCTGTGGGAAATTGTTCTTATGTCTGGGTCAGAGGGATATACATTTTCGAGATAAAACATCAACCATCTATATCTAATTGTTGGGTGCGATAGACACGGATAGATTAACTCGTTTTTGGATGTGAACACCTTGTTTGGAGAGGTTACTTTAAATCCACCAGTTCAGTGTAAATCCCGCAACACTTGCAGTAACAGAAAGAAGATCGTTGAACGAAAAAAACACATAGCAACGTTATCTGAAAATGCATAGCAAGGTATCTACAACAGATAATATGATTTTGTACCATCTGGTTATTTAACATAGCCATGGAAAGTGGCCCATTTATAGATGGTTTACCTGGGTTTACCTAATAAAAATGGTGATTTTCCATGGCTATGTTAAATAAGCAGAGGGTAGTTGGATTTACCTACTAACTTTTGGTGATCTCTTGAGGGATCTAAATGGCCAATCCGCCAATCCACGAGCGATTTGATTCATGCCCTCATTCGGGGCAGAGTCATCCCCCACGCGTCCCAGGATGTGTATCGATCTGTAAGCACCACTCTTGACTTTTCTGACCATGCAAAGGGGTAATTGAATGTAATGGATAAGTAGGGGTAGTTACTCGTAATTACAGTATATCAAGTGGAATGAGCCATAAAAACTATCACTATCCCATCTGATTATACTAGTTGGTTGATAGGTTTCCATGACATAGGGGACATAGGGGTTACAAGAATTCCCACTAACCAGATAGTATAACTCCTGACAATGACCAATCAACAAGGGTATGTTTAATGGCTTGGGGAATCCTGGTGCACACATGGTAGTGGGAAGGTCGTTTCACCTTACAAATAACCCACTTCCCCAGATGGATGCAGGTTGAACGCTTGAAACTTCATCTATCTGTGTTTGTCAAAAAAATATGATACCCAAAAATCCAGTAGTTTGGGAAATTGTAGAATATCAGCTTCCACAGTCTTTGGTGGCAATGTATAGCAATGTTAGGGTGTCATCCATCACTTGAGACAAGATCACTTTGGGGAGCATGGCATAAAAAGGTTCTCATATTGAACTACAATATACTAATATACTGTAATCATCCAATCATCTACGCATTTAGCATGAACTGCAAATAAGATCAAATAAGTATCAACCACCAGGCTTTCTCTAAAAACCGGCTGGCCACACAATGGTTTTGACATGACAAATTTCCGCCGAATCTCCTGGTTTATCATGATGTTCGATAACAAAATCAGCATGACTTTTCTAGGTATTTTGTTAACATTACCCTCTGCTTATGACATTCATAGTTTGCCATGGAAAGATCCACCATGCTATTAAGAACGGTAAACCATGGTGTATACCATCTATTTCGATGAATGGGCCATCTATACCATGGCTATGTTAGTCATAACCAGATGGTAACATTAACTAACCATCTCCCCAAAAGTCCCCATGTTTTCACCGTTTTGGATGCGGTGCCACCTCAAAAGGTCGTGCAAGCGCGTGGTGGACGGCGCGTGGCGATTCTTCCACACCATCTCCTGGCCGGTCATGGTCTGGGACAGGGAATGGATGGGTTGCTGGGGGTTGCTGGGATGATGACATTACTAGTGATGACTGGGATCATTCCCGAAAATTCCCTGCGTAAAACGCACCAGTAAGAATTAATGAAGGTGAAAACTATCAATGAGATGATATGAATGTCCTTTGTGGTACAAACACATGTACAGAGACATATGTGTAAACGCATATGTCTGTCCAAAAAGGACATATATATATAATATTATATACATATACCTATATATATATCAACTTGCTTCACTTCCATATGTCTCTATATCCATGATGTTCCCCGGAAAGAAACCTCACTCCAAATCAAAAAATGTGGCGTCAACACCAAAAAACAAAGCCAAAGGATCGAGCCGAAGGCCTGAGAGGTGATGAACGATGAGGCTATGCTTGGCATGCTTCCGCTGGGTCGGAGAAGCGTCAAGTTTGTCACATGTTGGCACAGTCGACCAATGGTTACACTACCTTGTTGGATGCTGGAAAAACATGTGTTTATTGGTTATCCTCCCAACTTCTGATGTGTTTATTTGTTATCCTCCCAACTTATGATGGTCACATTACGATGTTGAACGTCTAAATCAGTGAAATTCCAATATTTCGCCGTGTCACATCAGTATCTAAGAATGTAAAATCAAACAAATCCATATGTTGATGGTTTGCATTCCATACATAATCATCATTTGTCTCCAAAATGTCTCTAACAAAAATCATCTCCCAGTAGCATCAGCGCGACGTCGCCACCATAGCGGCCGGCCTTGTAGGGTTCCAGTGCCATGCGTTGCCAATCGCACAAGGCACGGCCCGTGCCCATGGCATAGAGCAGTTCCGGGAGCGACTGCGGCACCAAGGAGGGGTCCTCCTATGGAAATATCAGATATGTAATGGGAATATCATGGGATATGAATGGATATGATATATAGTTATCGAATGATTATGATATATGGACCATATATGCATATGTATATATATATATACGTAGGGCTTTCTTAAGTCATGGGGAATCCCCAGTCGTCACCATGGGTTAACCTTGTTCCTAAGTCATGGTCATCCATGACAAGTGGCTGATGACTGGGGGTAACCACATGACAAAACGGACACCTCCGATGGGTTGAACACAGGTCTGAATCCACTGAAATATGGCAGGCTATTCAAGGTGTGTATCCGACGTGCTGGAAAATCAAACATGGCTGGAAAATATGTCCAGAGGCTTTCTAGCTGGAAAAAAACCATCTATAAACGGGAAATTATCCATTGCTTTTGTTTGATTACTGACGGGTAATGCACATGAATTCATCCTGAAAATAGTGGATTGTATGATATCATATTGCAAAATGTTGAGTTGATAGGGTTTGTTTCCTTGACAATGGCCAATCTTAGATAGCCTGCAAAATAGTCGAGCTGGTTGAGCTAATGTATCCCCATGATCATGGCAAACATATTATGTACTAAAGTATACTAAAGTATACTAAAGTAACCATCCAGTTGATTTATGTGGAAAATCATGGATTGACCTGGCCGAATCTGGGGTTGATTTTATCGGCGTTTCCTAAAAAAAAGTTCCGGGATGATTCGCCTAAAAAAAATATATCATGGGTTACGTATGTTTTACGTATATCATCCGTGAAATCCCTCTAACTTGTTGCTTTGTCCACAATGTTTGGGTGGTTTTTAGTCTCTAAGTACCCAAGTACCCCATTGATTTTTCTGGATTTTGCTGGATTTCCAGAAGCTTTCTCAGCTCTCCCAACGTTTAAGCGGCGTTGGCCTTTGGCTCAGGCTTCGGTACGGGCACAGGTGGCACATCCTTATGTGGATGGAGAGGGAAAATCTGGTGGTTGAAGCTTTTATTATTCGTGTTACTGTTTAACTTATTACTATTGTTTGTTGCATCCATCATATTATTCATTATTACTATTTTTTGTGACATCATTATCACCTGGTTGGTGGCTTTAACCATCTTGAACAATATTAGGCAATGGGAAGGATTATCCCATATATTATGGAAAAGAAAAGCCATGTTCCAAACCACCAGTCACTCATTATGACTATTGTGTTCTTGTATAAAGATTGATAAAACATGGTTTCTTGCTGATTTGTCACTATTTTTTCACAAAAAAAGGCATGGTTCAGTTTGAATCTCTGAAAGCCTCGCACCGGATGTTCCGGTTTCGATGTGGAAAAACAACAATCCAGTACTGGTTGGTGGTATACCTACCCCTCTGAAAAATATGAAAGTCAGTTGGGGTTACTATTCCCAATATATGGAAAAATAAAAAACATGTTCCAAACCACCAACAATCCATTAGATGTTTCGATATGAAGTTGTATTGCTTAAAACAAGAGACATGCTGATGAGGTTGATGCCATCATCAACGGTCAACTGGCACCGTTCATTTCCGACATCTGCTTGTACCATGTGTATCCATGTGTACCCAATCGTTTCGCCTGGGTCATTCTGGAACCATATCCCCTACCAGTGCTCAAGACTTCCATACCGGGCCATACCCTTCTACTGAATTCTACTGATTGGTTGAAAGATAGGGCCTCCAATATTAATATTGGATTATCATAGTCCCATCCACCGAACAAAATGAGCTCATCCACCTAATGGGCCTCATTTTATGGCCAGATTCTGGGGATGCAACAGCAACCCCGGTCAATATAAATTCAGACTTCACAGTCAACACAAGATTCATGGCCCTTAACTCCGTCCCAATAACCCCCCCAAAAAAAAGAAAAGGAACATACAACTGTGGTAGATCTAGCGCTTCCTACCCTTTTGAGGCTTCCTATATACATTTTCCAAATATTCCTGGTTTGATCCCTACAAACCATGGCAATGTTGTGTTTTCTTGGATGGTAACTGGTAGTAGTGAACATTTGGTTGTTTCCTATAGGGTTAACCCTAAATCATCCATTGATGGATTTTTCCTGAAAAAAACCATCCAGCGAACCAGCGGGGATCCCCTATGACTTGTTGAAAACCTCCATGGATGGTTTTCATCGAACTCAGCGCCATCTCTTCGCTATGTTCCTATGTTCATTTACTGGAGGCTATAAATTGGTATATAAATATTGTAAAGGTCGCACAGATTTCGATAGGTACCATTTATTTAGCTCATAACTTTACAGTAGATTGACAGTAGACTGCTACATAAATACATTGTGTTTCTGTATTTCCATGTGTTTTTTGTAGCGTTTTTCATGTTTAAAATAAACCATGTATTTTTGTAGCAGTTTTCCTCAGCCAGGTGGCAGGGATCCAAATGCCCAAACCAGGCCATACGACGGGGAAATGACCTGGAGTTTTTCAGCGGCTGAAACTCCAATTTAAATTTGGGTTGGAAAAAAATGTAGATTTTCTGATGTACTTGTTTTATTGTTTATCACATTCACTTTAAACTAATTTTTATGAATACTATTATTTGAACGTTTGGAACAATGAAGAGCAATAAACACTACCGCTTCTGATATCAACACAACCATTCTTGGAATTCCATTATGTGATATCAACAACTATAATTATAATGCATTATATGATTTTTCAGATAACATTTTTTCTTACATGATGGTAGATTTATGGTATAATACCGTTAAACCAATTAAGTAAAACAGTTTTTGATATCAGAGAACAATTACTAATTACCAAAAACACATGCACATGTGGGATTAATATCCCGGAAATCAGTACAACACAGAACAAGATGAATATATAGAAGAATAAATACATGTACATAACATTGTCAATGGGAATTTCAGGATCCTAAATTGGAGGTACCTACCATATATAAGGCCTATATAAGGACCAAATTTCAGGGAATATCTCAGCAAAATATGGTCTTTAAAAACCATCCATATTCCATCCATATTCCCATGAAATCACCATTTTTCATGCTTATCACCTCCGTTCTTTTCTGGGTTTAGGTCTGGCCAGGCGCGGCCAGCTCCGCCAGCTCCGGCCAGGTCCTCCCCCGGGGCCTTTCCGGCGATGCACGCCGTGCGCGGAGGACAACTTGGAGCTCTTCGAGCCGCGGCTCGACAACTCGTCGGGAAGGTCCAACTCAGGGGCTTCACCTGAAAAAACGTGGCCAGAGAACATGGCAACATGGCCCAGTAAGTATGATTTACCATATATATATATATATTAATGGTAGGTAACTATATATGATTAAAATATGGTAATTAATGTAACTATATATGGCTATATATATATATATTAAAGGTAAATAACCGTTATAAACTAATGGTAAGTAGCTATATATATATGTGGATATTAGCATGATTAATTATGGTTAATTGTAAAGTGGTAATATGTAACTATAGTATTATGGCCAGTTCACTATGATCAATACATACGGTTAACCATGTTCAAAATAATATATTAATGGTAGGTAACTATCTATGGTTAACCATGGTACGTAACTATATATGGTTAACCATGGTTCACATGATATCAATGTTCATACGGTAAGTATGGTGAATTATGATCATAACATATAGATATATATATGGTATTATAGGTTAATAATTATAAATATATATGGTTAATAATTATAAATATATATGGTTAATAATTATATATATATATGTATTGGATATGCTACATTAGTATTATTATGATCATAATTAAGCATATTATGCATATAGCATATCCAAAAGTTGTATATGTTTTTGGGATATTATATCCAATAATTACGGGATATGATATATATATATATATATGTATAAGATATATGGATATATCTGGTTAATAACTATGGTAATAATATATGCATGTATGATCATGTATGTATATATATATATATATACATATTTATATGGTTAACAATAATGAATTAACATAATGTTATCATAGTTCCATGAATTATGTGCAATCTATCATATGTGGTAGTAAATTACGGGAATGTCAGCATATTAATAAAATTCACTATATCTGATTCTTAATAGTGAACTATGGTTGATAACGGGAATGTCACTAAGATGGGACGGTTAATTAATTATTGTTAATATAGGGGTTAATAATAATGGTTATATAATAATGGTTAATAATGACTAATAACATTTGTCACTATGGTTAATAATGGAAGTGTCACTATATGGCTAATGAACTGGGATTCACTGCTAGTAATCATGGGAATATCACCGTTGATAAAATCATACGGGAATATCGTTAACAATGGGAGTGTCGCTATAATAATGTTAACCAGTAATCACTGGAAATATCATAATCACTCTTAATAATCATGGGAATAGCATAATCACTATTAATAATCGCTATGGTTAATGATAATGGTGAATAATGGTCACTGTTAATAATGCCCAATAATGGTTAATAGTATTTGTCAGTATGATTAATAATGGAAGTGTCAGTATATGACGGCTACTGTAATGAACTGGGAATATCACTGTTCGTAATTATGGTGAACATGTTGTCACCATGATTAATCACTGTTAATAATGGGAATATCGCTGTTGATAGTATCAGCCATTGTTAATATCAATGGTAAATAGCGTTAAGTTCGTAACTATAAATGGAAACTATCTTGTTACTGTCAAGTATTGTTAATATCAAGTATATGTCGAGTTAACTGACGTGAAACTGCTAGTTATTTATACAGCCATAAGTGGTCTTAGTAGGTAACCATACGAGTACTTGATGATGTTACAAATGTCCATCGATTCGGGGGGATGCTATAATACAATATGAGTTACCCTCTGGTTATGGTAACCATAGCTATGGAAAATGGCCCATTTATAGATCATTTCATTTTGGATGATTGACCTATCAAATATTGTGCTCCCAGAGCTACGTTAAATAACCAGAGGGTAATTCTTTAGCCTCAACGAGGCTACGGCCAGTGAATAGTTAATGATTGTGGGATCCACTTGTGGATGCGAAGAAAACCCCAACGATCAACCGATCAACCCGTTGGGGGGCCAAATGTAGATTGGGAGTGTCCGGGTTGGTTTTCTATTGGGGAAAAACACAAAAAACGGAAGGTAACCATAGAAAATTACCCGTCTACCAGCCAAATACGAGGATGTGGTGTTCAATTTTCCCTTAAACCCATTCTGGGATATAGTTTGGCTATCACGCAAAACAGGTGTAGATACATAAAATCTAAGTGAAATGTCAATGTCACCACAAAACCATATTCAACCACTAGGATATCCAGGCTGCAGCGATCATATCAATGACTACACATTGAATGCCCAAGAGCATCCCAATTATATACACTTTTGAAATGGAAGGATCACACGAATCAACTGATCAACATAAACCACTTGATGAGGGACCCAACCTATAAATGGAATAGCAATAGGGATACTGACCTTCTTTTTGTTTGTGCAGGTTCACACTCTGAATCAACGACCTCACACTCTGAATCAACCACGTTCAATGGTCGATCATCGCAACATGGAGTGATTTTTTTTTCTGGGTGACAAACTATGGTCACTCATGCGGGTTTCTTAAAATATGGATAGCCCATGGGTTTTCCATGGGTTTTCCATGGGTTTTCCATGGGTTAATTTTCCCCCAACCACATCCATCCAACATCCAACGTCGCTGCCAAGTGTCTGGGCTGCTTTCTGAAATGAGGCATCCCCTGCAGCCGGCGCCGTCAAACATCATATTATATGTTTTTTTCCATCATATTCATGTGGGCCACGGTCAATATTTAGTATATAGCTCCAAGTCATCAATTTTTGAAGAGTGTATGATTTAGTTTTTTCAGGTTATGGTTTTGGGAATATAGCAAATGTGATCGTTTTTTGAAGAGTGTATTACTGATACTGTTCTCCAAGCCCCAGCTCAATTTCCAAAAAAATAAAGATGGCTCCAATACTACTTTCCATTACGCTAATTTTTGGCTGTAGCTCATATGATAGTTCATTTGTAGCAAATGCAAAAATAAAACAAAAAACACCAAAACAACATTTTCAGGACATTAAGCCTCCAGTAAACTAAGAGTTTGCTACGGATTTACCTACAAAAACCTGGTGATTTCTGGAGAGAAAAATAAGCACAGCGCCTTGGCATTGCAGAGGCTCACCTTGGAAGCTCGCCATGGCGATTCATCATTGTTTAATACTAATGATAACAATATGATAACAACATACTAATGATAATACTACTACTACTAATAATAATAATAAAAAAATCATCATCATCCTCATCATCATCATCATCATCGACGTCGTCGTCATCATCATCATCATCAACATCATCATCATCATCATCATCATCATCGAAGTCGTCATCATCATCATCATCATCATCATCATCATCATCATCATCATCATCATCATCATCATCGACGTCGTCGTCATCATCATCATCATCATCATCGAAGTCGTCAGCATCATCATCATCATCATCATCATCATCATCATCATCGACGTCGTCATCATCATCATCATCATCGTCATCATCCTCATCATCATCATCATCGACATCGTCATCATCATCATCATCATCATCATGATCATCATCGAAGTCGTCATCATCATCATCATCATCATCATCATCACCATCATCGTCATCATCATCATCATCGAAGTCGTCATCATCATCATCATCATCATCATCGAAGTCGTCATCAGGGATCACTGCAGGCCTCGAATCCACGAAGCATGCCGAAATCATCGCATTTGCTTTTTCCAAGTCGTTGAATGGATGTTGCTATTCTCGTGAGCGTGGCTCAACACTCATGTGATACATACCAATCACTTGGACATATATTCCGACATGTTTATTAAGTTTCTTACCTGTTTTGATGTTAAAGTGACCTTTGGATACCTTTGGATACCTTTGGTTGTTTCATGTTGTTTCATTGGTTTCTTGTTTCCACAAAAAATCCCGTTGATCTTCCAAGCCCGGCATCCCTTGGCACCAAGACACCCAGCCACCGCCTTCCAGGTCCGGCAAGCGCGCGCGAAAGCCCAAGATCTCGGCGAAGTGGCGCAGGCGATAGCCCCGAGGCATCTTGGCCCATTGGTCGCTGCCCACGTCTTGCCCTTGGCCGAGCCGAGCTGCCGAGCGGGGTGCCGAGCGGGGATGGGGGATGAGAGGAACAAAATGGATGGATTTCGATCACCAAAAATTGGGATGTCATGGGGATTTATTCAGGTGACGTAAAAAAGTGTCGTGACGCAGAGATAGCTGTGTTGGGATAGACACCTGGCCATGGTGGATATCCAAATTCTGCAGAACTGTAATACGCATGATTTTAATCTATAATGACCAGGAAATCAAAGCCAACCGTAGATCTTATGTGCTTTGACCTAAAAAAATCCAATCAGTTCCATAGGAATCCCATCCAGCCGTAGGAACCGGTGAATCCTATTGGTGGATATTAAGTTGACTATGGGATTATGAAGCCCATAAGTTGCGATATGATATCATTTTAGCATGGTTATAGATTAGATATATTAGATATATTAGATATCTATAACTATGCTTATAGATTAGATATACCATGGCGAATCTTTAGATACCTGCCACAAAATCTCATTCTAAACATATCTAAACTGTTTAGTAATTGTTGCCATTGATAGCAACATACTTTTTCAGTACTAAAGAATCCAAGGTCCACCCAGATCCTATGGACTCCTGCTGATCACCTGAAACACCTCAGCTCGCTACCGATGGTGACGATCAACTCGGCTTGCTTCAGCGGCAACACGTTGAAGAACGGACCTACGGTTCCAACGCGGTCAGCAACGCGGGTCCAGGTCGTCCAAAACATGGGGATGGTTCAACAACAACACATCAGCCCACCTTCGAGGAACTCGCCCTCAGGCGGCTTGGCGCCTCAAGGCAGGTTAGATATCATCGATGATGGATGGTATATGGATCTGAAAATGGAGTATACCATATACCATCCATATACCATCCATATACCATCCATATACCATCCATATACCATCCATATACCATCCATACCAAAAAATTGCCAGTTAAGAGGAAACATCATGATGAACCAGTGGATGTAGAGGTACCCTATTTTCAGACCCAAATTGTACTATAGCGGCTATGGCAATTTTTTTCAGGCTACATTAATCAGCAAACCAGGTGACATTAATTCAGCATCAATCCCTGAATCTTCGGGCATGGTTTGCTACACCATCACCCAATCCATAAGTGGAATCAACATTGCATCGAAAATCCAAACCTCAACTTGGGTCATTTTACGACATCACTGATGATATTTCTATATAATTCTCACCACCCAAGATCTAGATACACTAAAATAAACATCCTCAAAATTGCCTTTACAAATCCATGTTTTGGATACATGCACTTGAACAATGGCCAATGTATTTATCTTTTAACTTTGAAATGTCCTAAGCTAAAACACACATATACATATATACCCTCTGGTAAACTAACAGTTCGCTATTGAAAATGGCTATTTATAGTTGATTTACCCATTAAACATGGTGATGTTCCATAGTTATGTAAACGTTTACCAGAGGGTATATATATATATACGGCAAATGCCTGGGTTTTGCCCGGACCCGCAATGACGACGGGCGACGCATCATCATCATCATCATCATCAACATCATCAACATCAGCATCATGATCATCAACATCATCATCATCATCATCATCATGATCATCAACATCATCATCATCATCATCATCATCATCATCAACATCATCATAATCATCATCATCATCATCATCGTCATCATTGCGGGGGTGGGAGTTTAATATTCCCTAATATCTTTGTTGATCTTCCCAATTGCATGTAAAGTTTAACGGGGTGGGAGTTTAATATTCCCTAATATCTTTGTTGATCTTCCCAATTGAATTTAAAGTTTAACGGGGGTGGGAGTTTAATATTCCCTAATATCTTTGTTGATCTTCCCAATTGCATGTAAAGTTTAACGGGGGTGGGAGTTTAATATTCCCTAATATCTTTGTTGATCTTCCCAATTGCATGTAAAGTTTAACGGGGGTGGGAGTTTAATATTCCCTAATACCGTTTTTGTTTTTCCCATAGGAATTTCGGGTGTTTTGACTTTTTTTTATATATAGTCCCTAGTACCTTTGTTGTTTTTCCCATAGGAATTTAAGGTTTAACGGGGGTGGGAGTTTAATATTCCCTAATATCTTTGTTGATCTTCCTAATTGAATTTTAATTTTCACGATTTAAGAGTTTAAAATTTGCTAGTACCTTTGTTGTTTTTTCCACAGGAATTGCAGGTGTTATGCCGTTTTTGTTTTTCCCATAGGAATTTCGGGTGTTTTGACCTTGTTTGTTTGATAGTCTCTAGTACCTGTGTTATTTTTCCCATAGGAATTACGGTAATTTGCAACATCATTTGTTCGTGAATGGGACATACATACGCTGCAACCCCTGGGCAGAACCCAGGCGTTGCGCGTATATATATATATATGGCAATTAACATCTATGGGTCAACAAATAAGATCCCGAAAACCACAGCTGGGCTGGTTCACCGACTTGACTCATACCCAAATGCGACACGACACTACTATCACTAAAAATATATCCCCGATGGTGTTTCCTAACATAGACGGATCAAGTTGTTGATTTTTTGTCAGCTATCATATCCCAACATGCTGAATTATGTGTCTATATTTTTTGGGCTTACGATCTATCGATCTATAAATGCGGAGAATTGACTTTCCCTGACATCCAAATATATCCTGGAGTAGATAGTCTTGCTAGACTATAACATACTATAACTATCCCAATCACCACTTTCAGAGAGACTGGAACTATCAGGAGTTTGGTTAAAACATCATAGTCCACTGTCATATTACTAATCAGAAATGTGACTAATAACTATAACATCAATAATATTACGTTGCTAAATATGACAATCATATTCCCAAAGGGTACAGCCCCCAGATTAACATTGAACCCCATTCCGAAATTAGTAATTAGTAAAACAGAACCTTACAAATACAAAAGGAGGAATAGACAAAATCTAGATAAGCAATATGGCAAAGGTCTCACTTGCTGCTCGGAAAAGCTCTCACGCGTAGCTCAGGCCGTTTGCTCACATCACGTGTTGTGGGGTGGTTGGGATTGGGTGGGGTGGGGTTTGGCTGTTTGGCTCTTGCACACGCACTATATGCTACGCTATGAGATCTTGGTCTTAGAATTGCAGACTCATCAAACATGAACAATTTGGTCTTGGAATTGCCAGACTTGCACTTGCCACATGCCATTGCTCTTCAATTGGTATTCTCTTTCCAGCATGACCTCTATCAGTGTCTGGACCTTAATCAAAACGTAGTTACAAGCAAGCACATTTTGGAGTTACAAGCGAGAAATTGCCCAGCAATATCACGATATGACTAAGCAAAACCTTCATGGATCATAACCAAACTTACAAACGGAAAATGGACTAAACGTCATTTCCAAGCTCTCCCTATCTTCCAACCAATACTAAACATGACCATCCAAAATTACTGTAATAGAAACTTAATCCCATCCCAGTATTGAAACCCATGGCTTTGGGGATCTCCCATCTTAGGAAAGTTCCATACGAGAATCCAAATTGTCAATGGATGTGATTAATTATAGTTGGTGAGTTTTAAACCATTAATATTCTCACTCATATACCATTAAATCATATTAAGTCACATTAAATCATATTAAGTCCTCATTTTCAGCACTAGGGGAGATCCCCTCTGGTTATTTTTACGTAGACCCTGGCAGATAGGGGTTGGAAGATTAGTTTCCACTAGAAATTGATGATGTTCAGGGTCTATCTGAAAATTTGAGGGTAATAATCAAACATCATCAAACATCATCAAACATCATCAAACATCATCAAACATCATCAAACATCATCAAACATCATCAAACATCATCAAACATATCCAACATATCAGGCATACCCTCTGGTAAACTAACATGGCTATTGAAAATGGCCCATTTATAGTGGATTTACCCATTAAAAATGGCCATGTTCAATAGTTATGTTAGGTTACCAGAGGACACATCAATCATGTCGTGTCACAACATCAGGCAGTCATTTCGCCGCGCCTGCATAGAGCTGTCCCTCAGGCAGTTCCGGCCACTCTTCGATGGGCGCCACCATGGCCTAGCGTGGCAGGCGTCCAAACTGGGCTCCCATGGGCTCCCGAAAGGATGGGAAAACGTGGAGTTAACATTACTTTGCCAGCAACAATTGTTTTAAAAAAGTGGACTTAACCTGCAAACTTGGTGGAAAATGCGGACTTAACCATCAAAAAAGGTGGACAAAAATGGGACTTGACCAAGACAAATGAGGGAAAATGGTGATTCAATCAACAAAGACTTAGGTCATTGATGATAGCTAAATTGGTTTGTTTCACTAGGCTAAATGTTGGATTGAAAAGGTCGATATATATATATATATGATATTCTATAGTCGGGTGGGTCGTGAAACCAACAAACACCACTGGGTGGGGCTTTCTGCAGGTTTTTACCACGGCTTTATCTTGAAACTCATCAGCGTCCTACCCAAAGAATCAAAAGTTATCGTGCAAGTAAAGGTTAGCAACACGCTGTCCACTCATGGTATGTAGAATCCACTGATCCTGTACGAATTTAATGATTTTAATATGAAGGGTCTGCAAAACAACCTTCTACCACTGAGCCTGTCTATCTTAGTTACAGGCGTATAGGGAACCCTGTAATTTGTTCTGCAATTGGCATTGCCACCAAATAGGCTACCCCCAAATCCCATACGGGCTT
This sequence comes from Cladocopium goreaui, assembly GCA_947184155.2. Classification (NCBI taxonomy): domain Eukaryota; class Dinophyceae; order Suessiales; family Symbiodiniaceae; genus Cladocopium; species Cladocopium goreaui. The sequence continues at coordinate 743,247 of CAMXCT020003779.1, forward strand.
TGAAGGAACTCAGCTGACAGTCGATGTCCCGGCCTTCAGCAATGGTCGTCCATCTCTCATCGCATAGCTAACATAGCCTCGAGGCGATTAGAGCAGACTTGGGAGGTCAAACGGAGGCAACAACCCCATGTTGGAAAGCCCCGATATCCAGGGGAAGGGGTGGAGCAATGGACCAATGGAATCCAATGGACCATCAAACATCCCACAGCCAACCACCACATACCGCCTGTGGCCGCATCCCCTTCAATCTCCATGGGTGGAATGAGCACAGTGGCCACACCTGCGGCCCAGCAAATCAATCCACCCGTGATCCAACATGGCCAAGCATCATCTCCCATTGAACTGGTTTTTGTCCAAAGAATATGCGAGGTTTCCCATTTCCGCGCGACAAATTGCTAGATCATAATCTACAGGGAATCTATGAGAACAAGGATTATGCTTTCATCTGCTTTCGCTTTTCTCCTGAAACCTAAGGACCTAAAAGACCTCAATCAATCAGCAAAAAATGGTCTAGCTGTGTAGGCAAACTGTCGCAAACTCCCAACGGGGAACGGCACATAATTGGGATAGGACCTTAAGTAGCTTGATGATAACTTCTCATAGTTTCTCTAAACCTGAAACTTAATTAGGTTGCGATGCAACTCAAATTGATTCTAAGACATGCTTATGCAGGTTTGTTGTTGCATAATTATATGAGATGTAACTGTGGCTCCAGGATCACAAAAAGGATCAACATTAGAAAATACACCAGCCAATGGTGGTGCACAACGAAGGATACTGAAAGGTGACGCTGAAACTGAACGACAGGAAAGTGCAACACAATTCAGTCGAAAGCTATTGATATGTTCAGTTGGAAATAGCCAGACTTTGTCGTGCAAAGGCGACTGATCCTATTTTGCCAAAAGTGTGCTCCCCAAACATACAGTATCAAACAGCCGTTGTACATACGTTATCTTTGTAGTGTACCTGCGTACCTGTAAAGGTAAGGTCATCCAAAGCAATGGTCGAAATTGGCTCGCCAAAGGTTTTGTACTTACATGGACAACATCGCAAACACCTGCGGCTGGACGGTGTTCAAAAAAAGAACTAAAATTACTGACTGTCATCGCCAAAACTACAAGTCAGTTGATGCGGGCTCCCACTGTTTGAAATGCATATGGGCTATTATATATCATATATATATACATATGTATATATACAAATATATATATATACATATGTATATATATAATGATGATCCTCAGAATATATATATATAAATAAAATGATGATCCTCAGAAAACCAAATCAGTATATACTTGTTATGAGTATGCGAAAGATGCATCCCCTTGCAATCATCATTTTTGGAAATTTTGGTATGAAAAAACCCAGAACGGTGCCAAAATTCGACAGAAAAACCACTGGTCAGCCAGCAGTTTCAACCCTCACCTGTCTTAGCATCGAACATCTGCACGATGATCATACGTCCTGCTGCTTGGTGCTGGAGTGCGCCCAGGGGATCCGGAGTATCGACCAAGGTTCCCAGAAACTCTTAGTGAATCCCACCGCTACTATGGTAGGTCATGGTAGGTCATGGTAGGTCATGGTAGGTCATGGTAGGTCATGGTAGGTCATGGTAGGTCAAATAAATCAGACCTTCAGAGATTGGTGTTTGAAACGCGCCTTGACAAGACATGAGAAATTGAGAGTCACATGAGTCATCTCACGGAAGAACTGTGACTACCTACAATTGTGTTCATAGCTTTTCAATATCCGGTATGGGTCAAGCACCGCAACCCCTTGACACAGATCTTGGTCCTTACCCCAACTATTAGAGATTTCCCAGCCGTCCTTTCTCCCAATGTGCAATGGCTTCCCCCGTCAAACTGGGAGTTGCATACACCTCAAGCACGACTTGATGCAAAAGCATGCAAAGTGGGATATGAAAAAAAAGACACAAATTATTTTTTCTATTGGTGATCTATTTCAGTTTATAGCAACCCAACAAAAGTTAGAATCCTGGAAACTATGGAGGAAACTCTACAGTATATATCATCTACTTAACGTCCTGGAAACACTAAACTCCATATATTGTTTGGGATCCATATAACTTATGTTAATTAATCTTTGGAGCAGGCCCTTTCATGGGGACCAGAAATCAATCAACCTTCGGATGTTCACCCAGGCACTGGGGATGTCAGCCACTTCTACTGGGTGGCATCGGGATGGAGTCCAGAAAAGGTGGGACAGTGGGACCCCCCAATAGCTGGATGGTTTACAATGGAAAATCCTGTAAGATGGATGGCCATTGGATCCATGGTGGAAAATCCATCTTGGATCACTCGGATCGGTGGAAATCAGCCATTGGATCCCCAGTAAGATGGATGACTGGGGCTATCCCCAAGACCATAAAAACCACCTGAAATGGGGCTCCGATGTGGCCTCATCCATGGACCCCGGATCCGGGATGGAGGTTGAGACCCCAGCCCGGGGTAGGTTTCTAAGGCAGAATTCGAAGCCATGAACAGCAGGAATCTTAGCTCAGAATTTCATAGAATTTCTGTGGGGAAGTTTCTATGTCAGCCCCATGTTACATGTTGTCATATAGAATAGATGTTTCAGAACAGCTACATTGGAAAGGGAAACTGCGGATGTGATATCAAAGCAGTGAATCCAAGCCCCCAGAAGTGAGAGCAACGTTCCAAAAAAAATCGAAAACATCTGCAAATACAAGCTCTAAATTTCAACAAAAACCCTCTCATAATCAACCGTGGCTGATAATGATCATCTCTAAACGGAGCTTAACAACTTACTCGGAACATAATTTGTTTTGTCGTTGAGTTAGGAACTGTTCCTAGTATATAGCTATTACAAACAATAGCTAATAATTATCATCTATAAATAATTATAAATATCTAGCTGTTTTTGACCACTTTTACCCATGGATGGATTCACCTCTTCCCAGCTTTTTGCACCAAGAGTCGTTCAGGAACCAGTCCTCCGCTTTCTGGATCTCCAGGGCCTCTGGATCAATGCCTCGGATCCGGAGATCATCAGCTGCTTGGTGATTGACCTACCCGGCCTGGTAAACGTTTACAAAAAACTATGGAAAGATCCACCATGTTCAGCATCAATGGGTAAATCCGCTATTTCGACTGGGCCATGTTCAATAGCTATGTGAAAAATTACCAGAGGGTAACCCCTCCATATATTCAGAAGAACATATTTTCCATAAATCATGATTTAAAACATACGTATAAAGGAATATTGTTCATCGCTTATCTGGTTGGTGGTTGACATATGAAAGTCAGTTGGGATGATGACATTCCCAATATATGGAAAAAATAAAACATGTTTGAAACCACCAACCAGTAGGGGATACCATGCTGGAAAGCCTCAGAGAGTTTATTTAACTTTTTTGGAAAATTGCTCTTCTGAAATGTTTTTTAGAGCTAAGTCATGTTCGATGGATTTACTAAACTCCTGATGGTTCAATAAATGGTAATTCCCGAACAAAAATTGCCAAACAGTAGTTCATCACTATCTTCGAATCACATCTTGCCAACTTCTATCTTTTTTGGGGCTTACAACTTGCAACCCAACGATGATATTGGAGTTTTTCAGCCATGGCCAAACATGCAAAGGCCCCCAAAAACGAGTCCATGGTGGGTCTGAATTCGCCAAACACTGCACAAAAAGCGTGCGTGCTCAAGCGTCCAAGAGCACTAAAATAACGGTTGCCTCTTAGTGGGAGCTAAGAATTTGTGAGATCAGTTTGATGCTTCATTGTACTTTGAAATGATGGGACATGTGAAATTAGGCACCAAAATTGTACTGTTCAAAACCCATAATTTCCCTGAAAAATAAAAGAATGTGAAAGAAAGTGAACTGATGGGTTGTGAAAGTGCAGCGATCGCGAACCTCCAGATACCCCGAAAAAAATGTCTATGTTTAGGAAAAAACATATGTACTACCAAGGTTTACCTGGATGTAAAACCGCACCAGCTTTGCAACGCAGTCCCACGCAGAGGGGCATGCTGGACGTCTTCTGTTCTGTGGCTTCAACGGTTTCAACCATACTGAGATTTCTGGGCAAATTATAGGAATTATAAGGCTTTATTGGGATAATTCCCCCTTCTAACCATGATTCCAGTGAGGTCACAGTGAGGTCACTATAATATAATTTACCCAGAGATTTAGATTTCAACTATTTTCAACTCACTTGCCAGCACATATATCACAAATTTAATGAATACAGCAATGTCAATTCCATTGACTCTTCAGCCATGTTCACGTGAAGTTCGTGTCTCTGCAAGGATTCTGCAAGGACTCTTGGATCGTTTTCTCGATCCCACAGATTGATGATCAAATATAGAAAATATAGAAAAGATAAACATAACAATCTATGAACAAGAATAGTTCGAAGCCTTTTTTTGGATATATTATGATATATTTGGTGTAGACATTAATGTATATTGGATATATATTGGATATATTCGTTTCATCAGAACGACAGCGCCGCCCACCCATCAAAACCCCCCGGCAAGGTATGGCAAGGTGCAACAGAGCTCCCAACTTCTGTTCAGCAACAGATCATCCAAGCCGCCAGTCTTGATCCTAGGTGATGGATATATGGGTGATCGGCTGGGGCTGATCTCAATGGATGAGAATATCATATGGATATATGATGAAAAAAATGGGGATATCGGTAATTGATACCTACTTGTTTTATGGTTTTATGATGGCATATAATACAATATAATCTCAAAATATCTCAAATATATAAGCCCAATGAATGGGGCCCCAAGTCATGACTAGGTCCAATACATTCCACATGGGGGTTTCGTTTGGAGGTTATTTCATATGCACTTTGGTTGGGATTTAAAAAACTGCAGTTGCTAACACTCAAAGTACAGGTGCCCAGACATTTCTGGGCTCAGGAATCGGTCATCGTGAACTCTGCCGACAACCAAAGGAATTTGGGGTCTGTGAGGCCAACTTTGAGCGTTCCGAAACATTGCAATCTGCTTGGAGTACTGAACCAAATGAAATGCCACCAGACAAAGCCTGTTTGATCCATAGCCCGTGATTTTTTGAGATTCCCAAGCACCAAATATGTTTGTCCGTTTTCCTTTGAACATGGTCCATCTGAAATCTTGATCTTCCAACCATAATGTGTCAACTCATCCTCTTTGGAAAGGCCCTGAATTCGAACATGACGATCATCAACTGGGGCTCCCGGCATATTGCTACGTGAAAAACATGAAAACATATTAAAATGTTCCATGGTAGGGTTTTAACATGCTGTACAACTGCAAGCACAAATGCAACCAGACCCATAAGTCCATAAGTGTTTGTTGTTTATTTTATGTGTTGGTTAAGAAAATCATTATAATATATTGATATGTCATGCTATTTCAATGTGTCCCCCTCAAAAACTAGTGTGATTGTTCATTGCCAGGTGCAAAATTGCAGGGGGTATCTCAAGAACTTTAAAAACATATTCACCTCCCAAGTATATCGATTTGCCATAAAGATGATATTCCCCAAATGGTTTCCAGCTTCCCCACTTGGTTGAAGACCTTCTCTCATCATAACATCCATCTAAAACCCGCCTTTCGAAAGTCTCCAGTTCCCTGCAGTGTGTTCAAGTCTGTGTGATCCCTACGTCTGTTGCTTGAATCCCCGCTTTTTGGGCTCGAATTTCCCAGTTTTTCACAGGTTCAAACCCATCTCGAAGCCCGTTTTGTGCTGCTCAGGTCGAGCCGCACTTCGTTGACCCCCCAGGTACTTCTGCCCTGCACGGGGGAGACATAGAGCGGACGACCCCAGATGGGGTCCGTGATTTGGCGCCAGCCACCTAAGCGGCGGAGGGTGGAAATGGATGACTCTCAATTGATTGATGGAAATTGAATGATTAATTGCATGGTGATATGTGGAAATCACAGAAATTCCCTCTTTCGAATACAAAATTGATATATTGCCAATGATTGTTACTCCATTTGATCTTTCGAATCTACAGGAAAAACATGTGTTTTATCTTTGTTTTTCCATCCACAATAGGGATTCGCCATGATTCCCCCGTTCATGGATTGTGATCCCCATCGTATTCCTTGGGATGGTTAGTATGGGGCCCCATATCATCAACAACTGGGGTTTTGAACTCAAATGATAATAGTTCTGGTTGGGTTTTTCTGGATGTTCATGGAATATAGAAGCAACCAATGGGGACACAAAAAGTGGGATATGGTCAATGCAGATTTAAGTGATTTAACTATTTAAACCGAACATTCATATGCAGGTCTAACATTGTTTAAGCATGTTTAACCACCCTGACTTTTATATTTATATTATAGCGAGCAATAAGTTGATTATACCCTGCAAGAATCAAACATGGTTTGCTGGGAAATCAGATGTGTATATATATATATGTATATATGTATATATATATTGCGAATCGGGGATTGCCTGTCCGATTATATTCCAGTAATTGATGTTGATGTTTGTTGTTCCAGTAATGACTTCACAACGACGACAGCTTCCGCATGGCGTTCCTTTTCCCTGTTGCTGCAGTGGGTCTTGAGCCAAAAGGGCGATTGTCACAACCCTTTGGCTTCGAGTCTTAGAGTGAATTATGTGATAATGTACATTGGTCCGTAGCTTACACTCTATTCGCACCCCCCACGCATAGCCAACTTTGTTGGCTACGCGCAAAGGAGTGTCCCTCGAATTGATCCACTATATTTGCAGTTATTCATTTGTTGAATTATGGAGAGCTAAAGTCCGTTTCAGAACTTCATATCTACATGGCGGCTTGCTACTATCTCTACCAAAAGATTAGGGTTCTGTTCACGTGCATGTAGACACGACGTAGTCGGTGTCTAGCATTGAGGTTCATCCGATGTGGCGTAGCCAGCATGGAATCTCACTCAAGCATGTGAATTACAGAAATCAAAACACAAAGTTGACTATGGAACTAGAAGTTTACCTTCCCGTCCCTTCGTCGGTTGAGACGTAGACCGCTGTAGAAACTCAGCGTTTCATGCAATGATGTTCAAAAAAATGTGTGTTCTAAATTAGCCGGCTCAGAGTCCTCTCAGAAATCATTCAAAATGAAGTAGAGGTAAATCTCGAGCAATGATTGCATGCCGCTTCGCCAGGTTCAATCAGGACCTATGCAGAGGTCAGATCGCTTAATCATCTATATCCCCATCCATAGTATCCCTGTTGGTTCCAGTCTCCGCCACGGTGTGAATAAGATTTTCCACCTTTTCCTTGGTCTTTTCCACCCTTCTTTGGCGGGGTCACTGGAGCTTGTTTTGGCGGAGGAGCGGTTTCAACTGTTCTCCATGTCGCTGACGATGATGCTTTCGCTTTCGATACTCTTCCCAGTGCTGGTGCAGCTTTCGGGCTGCTTTCGATTTGCCAGCGGCTGGATTGGCACGTTCACGATCAGCAGGAGTCGGGGTATCAGCAATCGCAAGTATGTGAGCTTCAGACAAGTGGATGCCCCACCTTGGTCGTTGATCTTCCCGTTGCTTGATGTGATTGTAGTCATCGATCGCATCATATAGCTTTTGGAGTAGAGGTCGTGGCAATTGTCGGCCATTCTGAAGGATCAGGTGTAAAAGTGATATTCTTCGAAGTGGTGGACGAAGAGCACACACAATGTCAACTGGATTCAGTGTGATTGTGTCTTGAAAGTCAACGTTCCTGAAGAAATAAACAGCATTTACCCTATATGCACCTGCAATGATTCTTCTGACCATGACGTCTTGTCGGTCAAGGGCGTCGCGGGCCGCTGTGGTCTTTCTCATCTCATCCATTGTGGTGTCACGTTTCGACAGCTTCTCCATCTCCTCATCAAAGAATATGTTTTGCAAGTCATCATACGTGTAGCCACATTCAAGGGTATATATGAGAAGTCTTTTGAGTACCACTGCCCCATAGTATGCATTGACGAATCCCTCTTCTCCGATGTCGTCCTTTTGATTTGGTCGGCCGATCTCTTTGTAGAGCTCTTTCATCTGTTGTGCAGTTGGTTCAATGAGTTCACCATTTTCATCCTCGCCCAGGTAAGGTGTCCTTGAGTCCAGGTCCATCCTGAATTTCTGGTTCTGTTGAAAATGTTTCCATGCCGTCTCGATGTCTCCACAGAAGTTCCGTTGGAATAGTCTGTAGATCCTGACGATATGTAATCCAATCTGCAACAGGAGGATCTTGATGAATTCTGGCTGAGCATCTCCAATTGTGCAAGGTTCGATCGGCAGGACCTTTGATCCAAACTCAATCCGCTGCATCCACTTGGGGTACTCAATCACTGCATCACGAGCTTCTCCAGCCTCGTACTCTTCAATGTTGATTTCATCGACCGCTATCTCTTCATCATCGTTCTCATCGGTCGGTTTTCCTTCTTGATTGAGAAATTTGTCGACCTCATCTTGTTCTCTGAAGTCTCTTTTCTCATCATTGATGTCGCCCTTCTTCGAGGCTTGATCATCATCTCCTTCTTCTGGTTGAGTTTCTTGTTCTGGACTCTTCATGGTGACATCATCATCATCTGGCATCACCTCGTCGTCATCATCATCACCTGTCAAATCGATCTTCACCTCCTCCCATGCTTTCTTGACATGGTCTTTGAGATCTTCTTCTCGATGATGCGATTCGGCACTTGGTACTGTAGCCACGGTGATCTTGATTCGTTTCCTCCATCCATGACTCACCAAAAATCCTTTGCACATCACACAAATCGATAATGGCGCAGGGGTCTCCATCAGACATGCGGGGCATAGTCGATGGTCCTCTTTGCTAGGGTGATGAGTGACTGCCAATAATGAAATTGCATCATTCCAATCCGGATGTCCAGGGAACAATCTGTGAGTATGACTGAAGTGACCGGTCCTGATATCGACAAGTTTTCGAAGTTCGTCTAGATCGGGTGATGATTCTTCAGGCACAATGTTTCCAATGAGCTTGTCAAATCGTTCAATGGTGGCCACCCTCTTTGCACCTTGCACAGAAAGAACAAGTTGATCTCTTCCCTTCGTGATCATGAGACGGTAGTAGTCCTTTTCTCTCCAGTCGTAATACCAAACTGCATCGAATGATTCGAATGGAATTGTTTCTTGGACCAAAATGTGTCCGTCTGCTGATAATCGAGGGGAGAACTTGGCGATGGAATCATACGTGATGTAGATGTAGACAAGATCAGTTTGATCAATCTTCCTGAATCTCAGCACCATTTGACTTCTCACATCCCACGGCGCGAATGGCACGAAGAACGTATTGATGCGGTCGCCTCCTCCTCCTGGACGTAGTCCTTCTCTGAAGATTTGAGCGATGTTGTCAAATGTGGTGCAATGAAATCCTCCTCCAAGAGTGTATCCTACTCCAGGGTTCATCTGATAGGAAGTCTTCTTGTCTTCGATGTGCACACCGCCTTGAACTCTTGAATGCGCCATAGGGGCACGGATTGCCACCGGCCAAAGCCAAATCTCTCGATCTGCTGTGCCGATCTCCAACCTCAGTGTTTGTCGATCAAGTCTAGAGGTCAATCCATCATTGAAGTTGTTCATGATGTGTTCCAACTCACCTTTCGTGACCTTGAGTCCTAGCACTTGTGCTCGGATTCTCTTCGTTTGCTTGTACTCAGTGAAGATCACTCTCTGGAAGTTGTTCCATCTCTCAACAAGTATCGGGTAGTTGACGTAGGTCGTTCCAGCCAAAGTATGTTGGTCTTTCCAAATGGCATCGTACTTCAAGATCGACTCAACATTGACCCAACCTGCCTCGTCGCATGGTAGTCCACGGTGATTTCGACTGTCTCTGACGCAACCCACGGAGTGGCGTAGCGCTGCATTGAATCTTTTTGACAATTCAACTATCCATGGCGGATTTTCCCACTTGTTGCCCATCCACTCATTCTCGCCATATCGATGCACTTTACACCAGCCCATTCCAAGATATTCTTCTCCATTAATGCGAGCAAGTTGAAGTGTACCAATGTTGTGGCCATGTGTAAATGGTTGGATGTACTTGAAGTTCCAGTTGTCTCCACGTTGTTTTCTTTCTTCAATAAGCCATTTTACATAAGCATCATGATCAAGGGGGTTCCAAGCGTTCAGCTCTTCAATGGTCGGCAAAACAGGCGGAGATTCCTCAGCCGCACGCTCAATCAGCAAGTCAAGCTCATGACGATTCTTCACACCTCGGCTAATTGGGTTGACTTCGACACCATTCACTAAGTATTGTCCTCCTTCTTCACGATCACCAATGTCGTACATAAAGGCTGACTGACTGTAGAAGCACTTGGTCACTTCCTCTTTCTCAGTGAATCTGGTTCTTCCCCAACGCTTTCCTCGTGGCATGACGTTCTTTGGGAGCTTGTCTTTTCTGCCTCTGGTTGCAGCTTTGGATCTTTCGGATGATGATGGGGATTTGGACTTCTGATCCATGATCAACCTCATGCGCCATATGGTGTCCTTCATGTTCTCATCATCTGGTGTAGTACATTCGTCAATGCCATGCCTTCCACCACAAATGAAACAATATTGAACATCCAATGCATCTGAAATCAGCTTCTCAAAACGATCACGGATGTCACGCACCTCGGTTCGGCGCTTCTTCGCTTCTGAAGGTTGTCCCCCCATGCCATCTTCCTCCTCCTCAATCTCGATGTCACCAGCTCCGGCATCGGTTTCTCCTGAAGTTTGTTCTGCTCGAGGGCCCCGCGCCGTAGGCGTCGTGGTCTCCTCATCAGGTTCATCAACTTCATCCACCTCTTCATCGCTTGATGAGACCTCAATCATTTCAGGGTGGTCATCGTAGTTGGCTTCTGGGAGCACCGGCATTCTGGTGATCTTCTTCTGCATGAGTAGGTCAAAAATTCCTGCTTCTTTCAAGATTGTAATCACCATGTCATTCTCGACCGGCGGGATGTATGCTTTCCTGGATCGGTTTCGCTTTGTGTTGATGGTGTCGGTAGGTCGACATGAACTGCTGAATAGCCAAAACGACTCTTCCAGTCCTGCGAGGCAACTGTCAAGGTTTGCCCCCCATCCAGCGAACATAGTAGGGAATTGAATACCCAGATCAAGCATTCCAAGCCAGAATTCGAAAATGTCGCCGACATACTCAGCTGTTGCTGTTGGATTGATCATTGATTCGATCTCCTCCTTGGTCAGCACGGTCTTCATGTAGTCATGATAAGCGACGTTTCCGCCATCCCAAAGCAGTCTGTAAAACCATCGCATTCGGTGCATTCCGCCTCCGCAATCCTCTGTTCGAGTTTCACGTTGTACAGTGAACTGGGGCAACAGGTCTCGTCTGCATTTCCCTTTCACCATGTATGCAGGCATTCGGATGGCACCTCGATGTGATACCTGCTTGAGCACATCGCTTGTAGTCCTGTATCCTGAAAGCATTGCAAGTGTCGCAGTGACCAGGAATCCACGGAGGTCCTTCTCGGCTTCCATCTCTCTCCAGTCAACGCACTCATTGTAGATGTTGAGCAATCTTGCAGCTACTCTTGCATCCTGTGAAAATTCATCCATCCCAATGTCATCAGTACCGTAGATCGCCGCTCTTGTCCAGTTGCTTGCGCAATTCAGGCATCTTGTGCGGTTCTCAGTGCAGGTATTCAATCTCGAATCATTCTTGTGAAATCCTTTGCACACATCGCACATCAATTCGGAATCTTCGGTTACTTCGACCCAATGCTCATCCACATCTGTCAGGGGCTCCGGGGTGAATACTCCTCGTCGGATGTCTGACCATGCTCTCCTCTGGACCGCATCCTTCATGTGTTTCATTCCTCCAATGATGTTTGCTGATCCAGCTTGAGCATCTGTGACTTCTCCAGCACGGATGCTGGGAATGACTCGCGGATGTTCTGTGCATCGTTTGATGGTTTCAATGTCAAATCCGGTGTTCTTCACATGGACACATTCTTCATTCAGGTCATGGACTGTATCATGATCCATTGCACAATGTAAGAAGACTTTCTGTCGCATCAATGACTTTTCGAGCATAGCCCAAATGACTTCCTTGCCTTCACCTTCTTTCCAATAAAAAGGTTCACGTCCACAAGCATATATCTGTTTCCAGAATCTTTCATTGGTGGAGTGAATAATGCCCTTTTCCTTCAAGATTCTTGCAAGCTCCTCGGCCATGGATACAATTGAAGATTGTGACCCAAGAAACCGGGCATCTCTCAGAATGTTGACGAAAATTGGAAGGTGAGCTGCTTGGCTGATCTCAGTGATGATCTCCGCCAATTTGGTGACGAAGTCTGCATTTGGCATCAGTATGCGAGTTTGTCCTCTGAAAAGTGCTGCAAAAGAGATCCAAATGTGAACAGTGGCACTTGAAAATGCATTTGCGTTGGATCGTAGGAATGTCAATGCATTCGTTGCCAGCTTCAAGAAATCCTCAGGTTTCTCCAGAGATTCATAGGGAAGTTGGTACACCTTGATGGATGAAAGACCCATGTTGTTGAGCCCAGCCTCGATGTCATTGACAATTCTCGAGCTAGATCTCGTTTGGTAAGTCAAATCCGTCAAGATGAGAGCTTTGTTGTTTCTCACTTGTCCTCCCAATTCATCCCATTTGTCTAACCAGGGTTCCCCGATGATGAACTGTCCAATCTTGTTTCCCAATTTCTTCAATTTGGCTCGAATCTCGCCCTCTACAGTCTCTTCAATGCCCAGGGTCAACATGGCTAGGACTTCTGTCACCGGATACCCTTTGCACCTGACAAACTCTGTGGTCGTGATGATGTAGTGGTAGAGCTTCAGCCATTCGTAGTCATTCTCATTGACCATGTGGGAATCAAGTTGGCCTTCTGTCAGCATGTTGAATGACAAGGCAGCATGAAATGTCAATCTTCTCAAATACTGTTTCCAGATCAAGTTGGATCCATACTTGTAAGTGGTGTGAGGGCCCTCTACGATTGAAAGTACAAAATCCTTGCCAGAGCGTAGGAATGCAATTCGCTGTTCCTCACGAGCATAGTCCTCGGCAGCATGGAGTCGCACTTCCACGGTTGAAGGTTTCCTTCTCTTCATCCAGTCTTCAGTTGGAATCCAATCCTTATCTCTTTCTGGTTCAGCATGACCTTGAGATGTTGCTCCGGGTCCAGATCGGAAAGCTGCATGGGTCGACGAAGACGAGGCTCCGCCAGTCGATGATCTTGGCATCTTCTTCGGTTGTACGCTTGAACTTGATGATTGTTGTGATGCCTTTGGCTGTGATCCCTCCGTAGGAGCGGATGTACTCTGGGCACTGGGTCCAGTTGATGTGTCATCATTCACCCATGAAGGCTCCTCATTGTTCCAGAAGTCAACTTCGTCGGGTCTTCGTCCATCTTTGAAGTTCAGGGGGATGTCCCAGTCATCGAAATTGTGCATGTTGCCACCTGTTCCAGCTTGAGTATCGGTCAATGATGTTGTAAAATCTTTGAGGGAACTATGGCAAGCATGACGTTTCTCTTTCTTGGTATATCTGGCCCCTTCATCGGCAATTGAGACGTTGTATCCATGCCCAATCAGGATTCCCAAAGGAATGTCAAAGGCCTTGAGGATCGAGAACTGTAGTTCGGACAATTCTGCTACTCTTGGCAAGTTTCCATCTCCTCGGGCGCTGGTCTTGTGTCTCTCAAGTGTCGTGCCGAGGGCTAACAAACACAAGAAATGGTTCTGGGCTGCACTCCTCCCTTTCGGCTGATTGGTTTCAAAAGCAATTACATCCTTCATCACATCCTGCAAGATGATCTGATCTGATGGGTTCTGCTCATTGTGATACCTCAGTGCATGTCCTAGGTGCCTCATCTGGACTTCAATCATGTGCTTCATTGCTTTTCGATAGCTGTCATTGTCAGATGGAGACTTCGGATTTACCTTGGTCAACTCGTCCATGACTTTGAAGTACTCGGCTGTCCTTGTCACAGCTAACCATGATGTGGCACTCGGATCTGTGTTGAATGATGGTGTTCCTCGATAGATTTGCTTCATGTTTCGGATCTTCGCCTCAGTTTCGGCTGCAGTGGCTTGATCATCAAAAGGTTCGGGAAAATGTCCTTTGGTCAATACGATCCAGAGCTCATCAAGTCTGTCATAGATCTCCTTGTCCATGAAGCGTCCCACGGTTGCATCATCGAATGGGCATCTGCTTGCAAAGACTTTCACGAATCTCGATCCCTTTGACAAAAACTCCCATCCTGAACACCCCTTCTCGATGTCCTGCGCTCTCTGCAACAACTTGTAGGCTACCTCCAGGGCTTGTGCAGTGGCTTCACTGGTGTGTCTGGAGTTTGCAAAGTATGCTGAGTAGACAACTGCAGGCGGCATACCAAACCTAATCCACTGGTTGGCTGTGTCCTCATCGGAGATCAGTCGAAAATTCGAACCTCGGGTGTCTCGGAATGGTGATGGAGTCTTGGCTGCAATGGACCCTTCGGACAATCCCTTCAGCACCCGTAATGCAACGGTGATCCGGCTTCCGGCAAATTGCCCTACTGAGTTCAGATCCTGTGTATCGGCCATCCCGCTTTGTACAGAATGAAGTCGCACGGACCGTAGGTCTCGTGACAACTGTTCGAACAGCGAAAATAGTTGTACGAACCGTAGGTCTCGTAACAACCAGTCGGAGTCGAATTCAGAAAGCAGTAGACACGAAAATGAAAAGTGCCACGATGAAAGAACCGAAGTTGATGTCAATCTCGAAAAGCACCAGTGCAGTAGCGATCGCTCGAACGAATGGTCAATGGCGTCGAGCTCTCGAGTAGCACAAACGGATGTTGCCACCGACTTGATTGGGTGACTGCGGACATTCTCGGAATCACGAGACATTTCAGCTTTCAGTTGTTCATCACATGCAAGCGGCTTCCAACGTTTCATCACTCTGACGTTCACAAATTGACTATTCCTGATTACATGATCATTGATTCCATTCATGATTATCTTGGCTATCCATTTAGTGTAAACTTGAGTAATGCGAGTTTCCCTACCGGCACACTCTGCATGGTCATGACGGCGATCGCATCTTCTATGAAGCTTCGGAAAAGACACCCCCCATGAGACAATCTTCCATGGTTTCTTGATTGGTTTGGGAGTCTCTTGGAATTGTGATTTCAAGCCATACATGCATCCATCAAATTTGTGCTCATGAGATACGGTTCCTTCTACAAGTTCTGTCATTCTACGGTCCTTCCAGTAGTCACAACCTCTAGGCAACTCAAGCAAGGCTGGTGATCCCATGTTGATAAGTTCACTTAGCACTGATGCAAACACTTCCCACATCGCCCAGAAGATCTGCTTCTTTGCTTCGATGAGTTGTGTTGTTGCTTCGCTCACCCATCGGTTGATTCGGTTCCATGGTGAACCGCCTGTACATGGACCTGCAAAGAACACTGAATCAAGTTTGGTCCGAAGGCATCGCCTTGCTTTACTGATTCCGTACGGAGAGAGCATGTCGTCATCTTCAGTGATTGGCACGACATGAAACTTCATTTCGTCTTTCATTTTGTTCTGCAAGAACGTAAACCAGTTTCTCTCTTCCGAACATAACAAGACGAAGCATGGGACTGCTTGAGGAACTTCGATCAAATTGATTGCAAGGGAAAACTTCGCATACTTTGACGTCATCATGTCACAAGGTGATTTGGAAAATTGAAATTCCAAAGTTCTGTTTTTCTTTTCTCTCCAAAGGATTACCGACACTGTAGGATGGTCAACCTCATGTTTGCCTACTTCAATGTGATATTGATAGGGGACAAAAACATCAGTGATTGGAATAGTCTTCACGTCATTGCAATTGGTGCATAGCGTGATTACTCCCTGACTCACTTTACAGTTCTTACCTCCATCGATCACTTCAGCATTGGCGAGCACCTTGAATGTCGATTTTCCAGTCCAAAATTCATTCAACTTGTTCGTTGATTCATGATTGTCGCCCTTGAATCTCCATATGTCTTTGATCACTCGAGTATTGGTTTTGAACTTTTGTTCAGTTTCCCTCTCATCACATATGATCCTAGGGTCACAAGGACAGTCTTCGCAATCCTGTGGTACAAAGTTTTGCCTTCTTGGCGTTTTGTGAATTCGGATCAATGTCTCTTTCCCATCCCACTGCCAATGGTCTTCATTTTTCTTACCTAACACTTGGGATTTTCGGGTGGATTTTACAAACGGAATGTTATCATTGATGTCCAATTCCGGATGCGTATGACATAGGCCAGGTGTTGAAGTGGACTGTAGGTGTCCCTTTCCTTCACCCTCACTACATCCTTCACCCTCACTCCCCCCATGAACAAGGCGCATAAGCGTATTGATCACACGTGTGGCTGGCTGAAGGCACTGGTGAATGGATTTCGGGTGTTGAGACGGTGATGTCTGTGCATCTAAAAACAAGGCATCAACCGAGAACATCAGCATTGGTGAATCGGTCAGATGCTGTACACGGTCATGTTGTGTTGACGCACACGAGTCACGTAGTGATCTCGAGTGGGCAGGCGGGGCATGCACGTGCTTTGACGACATCACCCGGTGGGTTGAGGTCGTTGAAACGGATTGTGAAACAGTGTCCGGGATCAACGGCTGCTTGTTAGGCGAATGGTACTGAAAACACGCTCGTTCAACCCACTTATCAAATCTGATAGCCTGCTCTGGTGGAGATGCACGGTGTTCGACCTTTGTCCAGGCACCATTGAGAAGAACCCATGTGGATCTCAATACATCTGGCGGCACAATCAAGCCGGGTGGCTTAGGACGATAAAACACCGGTTGCTTGACGACAAAAATGGGATCCATACCTGGCAAGTATTGTAGCTTCTCTTTACTAGTCAAACCCTTCCTATACACTTCTTTTGGCAAAATAGGGGTTTCCGTGTATGGGAAGTTTGGGATGTCCTCAGTTTTGGATTGGAAAACTTGGCGAGTAGTCATATCGACATCGGTGCTTGGCTGCAACATGTCCAATACTTCTTTGCTCTGCAAGTCCTGAGGTTCCAACAAGTTGATTAGCATACAAGCTTTCTTCCATGCCATGGGATTCTTGAATCCTTTAGTATGGATATCGGCTGCCATTTTGGCTGTAATTTCATAGATCAATACAAAATGATCCTTTTGAAAATGTTCATGCATGGAGGCAATGGAAATACCATGTGTGCGCTCCAAATGACGCATGGTTGGATTCCGTCCTGATCTGACAACACCAATCATCCCTTGATTATCGTCATGAAACAGGAGTTGAGGAAAAACTTTGGCTAAGACTTTCCACAGACTTAATGCGGGGATTCCTAGAGTCCTAAGTGCAGTATCTGCAGCCACAATTTCAGCTTCGGGGGTAGAATGACTAACACACCCTTGTCGCTTACTTCCACCAGCAAGTGGGAATCTTGTGAACTTACCTTGGACTTGTAAGTGCGATCCTGATGTTGACCTCAAGGATTGGGCACATCCAGCGAAATCCGCATCTGCAAATAGTCCTAATGATAAATCTTCAATTTTGTCTCCGACCCATCCTATCATTTTGAGGGACAATGTGGAATTAACATAACACATTAGGTGATGAAGACGGGCGTCATCATCCTTTGTCCATTTAGTCACATTACGTGCTAATGCATTGATGGATCTCAACAGGTCAAACCGCGCAATGCGGGCTGCATAAAGCAGCTTCATAAGCACACTAGCTGCATGCGGAGCTAGATTCCCACGGCTCAGCGTCTCACTGTCTTGCGCAGGACGTGAGTTGCCAGTCTCAGAGAGAGCAGGCATATCTGGATCGAAGGAATGTGCACACCAAGGACACTCAACTTTGCGTTTTCCATCGGAAGGAGCTCGATACGGGCTGCTTTTCGTTTCCTCTGGAAGGCTTGGAGTTGATACCTTTTTCAATTTTGTGTCCTTACCAATGATGTCAAGATACTTTTCCACCGATAACTTTAACAATCCTTCCATGTTATAAGTTATGGTCTTGACTTTCTTACCATTATGCAATTGGGTCTCACCTTGGGATAAAACACATCCTAAGTAAAGTCCCAAGTCGGTTTCGGGTTCAATGCGCAGAACAGTGCGCAACATATCCCAACCTTTGGCCAGATTTTCGGAGGGCCCAGCAAGCTTAAGGTCATCCACATAGATTACCAACAGCAATTTGAGCTCATCATGAAAATACATAGAAGGCCATTCCTCTCCAATGGGCTTAAAACCAATTTCTTGAACTTTCTTGTCACAATGTTGTTCCCACATCGTGCCTGAATCAGGGTGTCCATACAGGGCTTTGTCGAGTCTTACGACAGGGCGACGGAACTTCCAGTACTGTATCTCCGGAGGCCATGCATCAGTGGGTAACTCCACCCAACACAAGGGTCCCTTCAACTTCGCCTGGATGTAGGCCTGAATCGCATCTGCCAACTTGACGGAGTGCCCAGGAAGACATCCGTAAAAATCTGCCCATCGTGAGGCTTCGAAGGAAGCAGGGGAATTTCCCAAGTCTTGGAAGAATGCTGCTTCCCAATGCTGATTCTTCACCTGATTTCCTAGCAGAACGCCTCTTCCCTTGAATTTTCGTCCAGGATTGTCTTCTGACAGCTGGTAATTCTTTTCCACGCATATGCCATGGACTCTGGCCATGTGTACTTCCTTTTTGTTCTTCTTGGCCTCTGCAACAACATCGTCGTATTCACGAACCATTGTAAAGTCAAATACCTCTTGATCACGAAGGCCTTTCCACTCCTTGAGCATCGCCTCTTTGGCCTTTGGGTTAGACTCAATCTCAGCTCTGCCCACAGGTCGTGAAACCATTGCATTGAAGAGTTTGCTTCCAAGCCCTCCTGATGGTATCTTGGTTCGGTGACTTTGATTTGATGCAGAAGTACACGGCATAGTTGGAAATGGGATGTATTCATCATCATCAGTGGCTATGTCCTTCACGTTCTTGACGTTAACACATTTGCCATTTTTGATCATTGTCGACTCTCCTGGCGTAGCCATGGAAAACCTCGAAATCTCACCTGACAATGTGCTCCAAACTTCACCACTCCACGATGCTTTTGGGCCACGCCCTTTCTCGACCTCCGACCACTCATCCCATTCAGTGAGATATTCCTCGTCGTCCGGGACGTCAGTAGAAGCATCGGAACATGGACTAGCATCAGCATTCCTCTTCACTTTTCGACAATCAATGTATCGTCTTCCATGTACATCGTCATCATCGACTATGTCGTACAGATCAAGATACGTACTTGTACATGTGATAGGTAAGGTAATTTTGTTCTTCACAACTTCACCAACACCTGCATCGGATTTCTTTGACTTCGAATGAGAGTCATCCTTCTTACTTTCATCACCACCCTCATCGTCCTTGGACTTTGGCTCGTCCTTGTCTTTCTTTGAATCTTTCTTCTCCTTCTTCGTTGCCTTCTTCTTCTTTTCTTCGACTAATCTTTTGGCTTTGTCATCGGCCTCTTTCTTCTCCAATTTCTTCTTCTCGGCTTTGAGGATGGTATTCCGGTCAGATTGAGAGAGTTTGCGCCATTCTTCAGGAGAATAGGTTCCTTTGGGACGCAATGACGTCCTGAACATTCGTCTACCATCATCTCCAATCTTGTATGGGTAACCCTTGACGTTCAACTTGACCTTCTCACCATCGTCATTGAGGTATACCTTCCCATCTCCAGCCTTGCCCTTCTTCCAATGGTCTGGTTGGGCATCGATCAATTCCTGGAGGGTCATCTCTTCTGGATCTTTGTCTTTGTCGAAGATATCCTCAGGGTCATCAAGAGGCTTCTTTGAGACTTTTCCACCACTTGGTCCAGGTCCACCGTCGTCTCCGTCATCAAGCTCATCATCATCTTCATCATGGTCATGTTCTTCGTCATCTCCATGAGGCACTTTGGAGGGATCGCCATCGAGGATTTCTCTTTCTTTCATTCCTTCCAATGTGGTGTTCACCCTCTCATATTCCTGCTTGCATGGAAATGTCAATGGAGTGACCATCTCGACCTTTTCAGTCAAATGAGGTTTGAGAAGACGGTGTTCAGGTTTGCTAGCATCATCACCAAGATTTTGATGTACGAATTCACTCAGAGGCCATACTTTGTATTGTCTTGACCAATGCATCCCTGGACCAATGTGATACCCTGCAAACACTCCTGGAATAGAATCAGGCCCAAACTTGTGAAGTTGTCCCGCTTCTCTGGTCTTCGGAGGCTTGTAGTTCACACGAGCACCATAGGGAATGAGTTTGCCAGCAAATTCAGATCCATGGAGTTTGCACCAAGCGCTCAATTCATCATCGTTGGGTTCCACGTTGAGTAGATGACATACACAAAGGATTGCTGTTCTCCAGAAACATGGTGGTAATCCAGCTTCCAAAAGGCATGTAGAAGTAGCTGTGAGAATAAATTGGTTCGTCCTTTCGGCAATCGAGTTGGTTTGAGGTCTTCCAGGCAACGAATGATCAATTGGTATCTTCATCTCATTCATGGCTTCAATGAATTGAGGAGCATGATCAGAGTAGGCCTGTCTGACCTTCTTGGCACCGATGAACTGTTTCACTGCCCTAACTACATCGTCTTTGGTCATTCGATCAGATGGATAAGCACCAATGATTCCTGTATAACAGTCTCTGACAACCAACACTTCCTTCTCGAGGACCAATACGTCATCATGGACTTTGGATGTGTCCACCGCATCGAAGGTAATGAGGTCGCCAAACTTCTTGAGTTCCCTTTTGTATGCACCACGACGAGTCTTGAAATGCTCCATCTTTGCTCGAATGCATGAATCGCAATATGGATTCTTGTATCTGTGGGTCAACTTGTGATTCAAGCTATTAGCTTCTCTCTTGAGTGTTCCTCTTTTGGCAACCCTAGATTCACCTTCAACAACATCGATCTCGATGTCATCTTCATCACCTTCGGCGGCATCTTCAGGAGCACCATGACCATCATCTTCAAAGTCAGTCTCGTCTCCAGGAGGCTCGTCAATCGGAGTTCCTGGATCGTACTCGCCGCCCTCAGGTGGTTCTTCTTCTTCTCCTGGGGTTGCTGAATGTTTCTGCCGGTTCATCGCTCTTTTCTTCTTCTTCACCTTGAGCTTCTTGACATATCGGGAACAGTTGTGATCCTCCAGCTGATGTCTCAAGACCACTTTCTCCATCGAGATGTACTCTTCGTGAGGGTTGACCAACATCATCAATGTCGTTGAAATCATTGACTCCGATTTGAGGATGTATCAATAGGTCATGGATCTTTGATGCATGATGACATTCATGAGGAGTGCATTCATAAGTTCCAAGATCAACGTAGGGGATGTTGTCATGGATTGTCAAATCGATGCGTTCTCCATTCTTCGTAATCATGAAAGGCATTTGACCAGATGGCCATACAAAGGAATATCCTTCTTCCATGCATCGTTTCCCAAGAGACATCACGGACGGAGTGTCGTCCAGTACATAGGCATGAGAGGTCACATCAAAGGTTCCCAGGTCAATCTCTGCTTCTGTCTGAGTAGCAGTTGAACCGTTGGCTGTGTGGAACATGATAGGATCACAAGTTCGCTGCTTCAAGTTCATCCTTTCGGCTTTCCTTGCAGAAATCAGATCATGCCCGCTGCCAGAATCCAGGATGAATCTACGATCTTTGGCTTGCACTGGTAGTGAAATGCACATTATGTTCTTGGACTTCATGAGGGAGTTTCCAACTTCGTGTTCAACAAGCTCTTCAGTAAAAGTCAAGTCATCACGATCATTGTCCAGTTTGATCAACATGTCGAACTTGGGGCCAATAATGATTCTAACTTCATCAACAAAACGATGGAGTCCACATCTGTCCATGATGATAGCCTTGGCCCGTGCTCGGACTGAACCGAGGGTGTTGTCGGACTTGGACTGATCGTCGGTCAAATCATCGACTTTCCAGAAAACATATTGCTTGTTGGGGTCACGATACATACGTTTGGGTAGTCCCTCCTGGTAGTCCTCAATGGCGATCTCGTGCACCTCAGGTTCCATATCAAATGAGATCCTGCGATCATCAGAAGACTTCTTTGCACTGGCTATCCTCGGTGAGGTATAATCCATAGAATCTTCATTGTCGCTATCAAAGAAGGAATCAATGGTAATGGGAGTCGCCTTCTTCCTTGGTGTCTTCTTGCTGGTTCTCTCTGAGGATGCTGAGGGCGATTTATCTGCATGTAGGAATTTACATTTGTTTCCGAACTTGCAGGTACCCTCTTGCCAATTCCAACATACCTTCTTTTTGGGTCCAGCTGAAGATGAACTTCCTCTACCTTTCCCTCTTGATGAATCTCGACTTCCGCTTCTGCCTTTCTTACCTTTCATCTTGGCATCATAGACTTTCTGAGAATGACTGTAAAGACATTTGTCACCTTTGCTGCATCCTCCTTTATTGAAGAAGTAGTTACAGAAAATCTTCTTCTTGTCAACGGGTGAAGATGATCTTCCCTTCCCACCTTTGCCTTTCTTGTTGTTCTTGTCGGCATGGGATTTCGGAGAAGGTGTAGGAAGTACCGATGCAGCTTCACTCTTCGCTTTCGCCTTAGGACGTTTGGGAGGATCACCTGTAGACGATGCGGCCGCTTCATTCTCCTTCTTGGTCTTGACGGGAGCGGCAGGCTTGTCTGCATCTTCTAAGGCAGGTGTCGTCTTGTTAGAGGACAATGACAGTTTCACTGCACGTTCTCTATCTTTCAACAGTCGTTCTTGCTTCCCTCGTGCTATGTATCCCTTGATCATACCAGTTAGGTAAGCATAGGTCTTCTCAGGATGCCCTTCATCAAAGGTTTTGTATCGGTTGATATCGAAGGCCATAAGCTTTGAATGTTCAATCTTCCGGAACAACGTGTCACGCAGGGAATTATTGGAAGGCAGATCATCATGTTTCATATTGTATACGATGTCAAGCCACTTGTTGTAGAAGGCCTCAAGTTGGTCATCTCCATAGTAGTTGAACATATACAAATGATGGGCATTGTAGAGAACTTCAGTGTGGTCAGGTGACTTGAAGCTAATCAATATCATTGCAAATAGTTCTCGTCCCTTGATGAAGTCCCCACTTCTCCCATACAATTGGTTCTTCATGGACATGTCATACTTCACTTGCACGGACTTGTCCCCAGCATTGTCAATGACTTTCCTCAAGGCATTGGAGAGCTTGGCATCAATGGATTGGAATCTTACATCAGGAGCTTTGGCCAGCGTCTCCAAGTCAGGTTGATCTGCAAGACACGGAGCAAGCCACGCTTTCCAATCTTCATAGTTTCGATCTCCACTTGCAACGCAAACTTCATGAACGACACTTCCCTTCCAGGATGAAAGTTCAGTGGTCTTAGGCCAGGGTTGGAGGCTGATCTTTTCGGCTTCTCTTAGAGATACAGATGACTTGGATCTATCCCTTTCAAGGTTCTCCAACTCCTTGACATTTGTGTTGTACTCGTTCCTGAGCTTCTCGAAGGCTTCAGCTTCTGCTCGGTATTCCTGCTCTTCATCATTGGCACGATCTTCAGCTTGAGAGAAATTGTTCTTATAGTAATCTTTACGATCTTCCATCTTCTTCAACTCATCTTGAAGATTTCGAACTTCAGCGTTCCTCTCTTGCTTCATCTCGTCCAACTCTGCTTTCAGTTTGGCACACTTCTCTTCACATTCATTCCGAGGCATGGCATTACTGGGGTACCCATGTAATGTAGTCGGTCTGTTCATTGATGAAGAAGAATGAGCTTGGTTTTCCAACTTCAGGGCAGCAATGGTGCTCGACATTTCTTCTACCTCAGCGTAACGCTCATTGGCCAATTGATGCATTTCGGTCAGATGGCTTTCAGGAATGGAATAGTCAGTCGCACCTTTGATCACGAGTCTTCTGTCGTTCAACATTTTGATGGACTTACCTGCATCCCTGTGAGCACGCTCAAGAGAGTCCTTTTGGGCTTCAAGTTCAGTATGAAGGCGAGCAATAGCTGTGTCCCTGTCATTGATTTCATTGTGCAAACTGTCGAACAAGTTACTCGTCACATTCGGATTGTTGCTCATGTGATCGATCTTGTTCAGAGCATCTTGATATTTCTTACCAGTTTCATCAAAGTTTCGCTGGAAGACTTTGAGCAGGTCCTCAGTGTCAATGAGTTCAGATCTGTTCTGCAAGTACAACTTGTCAACTTCGGCCTTGGATTCTTTCAAGCTGTCACGTTCACGCACGGCTTGCATGTACATCTCGTATAGAGGTCCTCCATGCGGTGATCTGCTCGGTGAAGATCTTCTGGCTTGTTGACAGGAAAGTTCATGATACTGATTCTTCGATTCAGTCAGTTGCTGTTGCATTCGATCTAAAAGACTTTGTTTCATGTGTAGTTCAGAACGTAGTCCCATTATCCTCATGTCCCGCATGCCACCTGATTCAGCTAGAGATTCTTCAGAAACCCTGTTCTCAGAAATCGCTAGTCGAGATTGTAAGTTCTCACTGTGGATCACCTGTAATCGAAGCTGTGATTCTTCCAAAGCTAAGTGATGTTCACATTCTGCATAACGGTCATGTTCAGATCTTATGTTACTACGGAACTCCTTCATGATCTCGTCCCTCTTCATGTCAGCAGCATCTAACTCAGTTTCCAGTCGCCTGACATTCATGGCCATGGTGTGCTTCATCGTCTGGTTCTGATTGGCAACCTCGAGCATCTCGATCTGCAAAGCACATGTTTGGTCATTAGCATAGCCGACTGCTAGAGCTTCTTGCTTGGCATTCATCTCTGCGTTCTCCAGTTCCAGTCTGAGTTGATTAATGTGAGCATTCGCATCAGTTCCCACATGTACCATAATTGCGTTTGCTTGTCCCATTTGTTCATCGAATTCCGAACGTAGTCGTGAATATTTGAATTCCAAATGAGATGCAGCTTCATTCGACATAGTCTGATACCTTTCCAACTCTTCGATCCTGTAGGTCGCACCTTCATCTTCTTGCTGTGCAGCCTGTAACTCGAAGTTCAGCATCTGGAGTTGTTCGGTCATCGACATCATCTCTTGATGAGTGGTGCTTTCCAAGAAATTAAATTGTTGATAGGCATATGCTGTCGTCTCACTCAATCTTGCCTGAAGTACAGATTCTTCTTCAGTGGCCCTTTCCAGTGATGTTTTGTACTCAGCTAATTCACTCTGATAGGCAGTGAAGATGTCGCTACCACTTGACGGGGCATTCACTTGCTGATAAGATCCTGTCCCTGATGGAGTAGCGTCCTGAATCGGTGAAGGCGGATTCGACGACGTAGTCTTTGCCTTAGTCCTTGGAGTCATCGGAGGCGACAATTGTCGTGCAGATGATCTCCTCTTTCCAGGTGTGCTGTCCCTATCTTCAATTGCTTGCATTGTCGAAATTTGTCTCCCTCTAGGAGCAACCAGATGTCGCCTGGGTTGGCTTGTTCTCAGTTCTGAGGCATCGCTTCCACCAGTGTCGATACTCTGTGAAGAATTTGACTGCGTGCCGGCAGCTGGTGCAACGGCATGTCCAGAGAAAGAAAATGCATTATCGCTGCTATCCTGTTCAGTCATCTGTAAGGCCCGCGGCTCCCCGCTCGTAGGCTCCGTAGGAGTCCTACGGCTGATAACCTGCGAATCGGGGATTGCCTGTCCGATTATATTCCAGTAATTGATGTTGATGTTTGTTGTTCCAGTAATGACTTCACAACGACGACAGCTTCCGCATGGCGTTCCTTTTCCCTGTTGCTGCAGTGGGTCTTGAGCCAAAAGGGCGATTGTCACAACCCTTTGGCTTCGAGTCTTAGAGTGAATTATGTGATAATGTACATTGGTCCGTAGCTTACACTCTATTCGCATATATGTACATATATATATATATGTACATATATGTATATGTACATATATATATGTACATATATATATGTACATATATATATGTACATATATATATATATATATGTACATATATATGTATATATATATATGTATATAAATATGTATATATATATATGTATATATATATGTATATATATATTTATATACATATAATGGGCAAGTGAATGGGAACATCTATACATGGAGAAATGTCATGAAATGTCCATTGCCATGATTGCCATTGCGGGCAAACCTGGCAATTCAGCAGAATGATGGGTGGTTAACGTGGCTTAACCATCCTGACATCGAGATAACATCAACCATTCAGGGTGGAATATCCTAGCTTCCTATAGGCTGAGAACATAAAATCCAAGTCAGACGCCCAGTTTTTGTATTAAAACAACCATGCGTTGAGTAGGGTAACCCCCATTCTGGGAAATACCACAATTGAGATTTAGCTAATTCAACAAGACAGAATTGATATGATTGGATACTAGCTATAGGCTACACTCCGTACCGCTCCAAACAATTCCAAACACTATCTGCGATGTGTTTGGCTTTGTGTTTTTAAACACCTTCTCAGAGGCTATTTGGAGCTCCAAAAGTCAAGGACATTTATCGATTTAGCCTCCCACCATTCGTAGATCATTTTTCGAAGGATACTGCGGACAGCTGATTTGGGGTCCTCCCATGGGCGGTACCCATGGCAAGGCACCAATGACCGTCTCGCGCTGCTCCTGCTTCTCGGGAGGGCCCACGAACTGGTCAGCCACTTTCCTGGCAACAGATCATGAGGGACTTGGGAAAACAACACCATAAGCTGCACCATGAAATCTCCACTTTTTGTTGGTCAAATCCAAAAAAATATTGATGCTTCTGCCACGTGATCCCCAAGATGATGGTTCAATTCCATATCCCCACCATTCACTCATTCCCGACATTATCCCATTATAATATCCCATCATATATCATCATATATCCCCATGATTGAATCGGCTACACCCTCTATCTTCCCATCTACCCTCTGGTAATTTAACATAGCTATTGAAAATCACCATTTTTCATGGGAAAATCCACTATTTCTATGGTCATTTTCAATCGCTACGTTAGTTTACCAGAGGGTAAACGCTCGGTTCTATCCCAGTCATTCTTCGCAGTCGCCGAGCATCGGCCAAGCCAAAGTCCGCGGCGTTCGCGGCGTGTGGTGCTGACTGGTGGACCTGACAGTGGACACGGCGCCACGCGGGATCCGCGCGTGTCGCGTCGTGGTAAGTGCTAAAGACAGCATTGAAAGATGAAAGAACTTCACCATCAAACATGGCATCGATGATTTAATGACATTTAATATAGAAAATTGGGCTTCTTAAATGGATTCAACATGATATCTATCAAAAATATTTTTTTAGGCCATCTTCATGGTAGATATGAATCGAAGTCGTTCTCCAGCAATATCCTCATTATTCATCATGGCCAATCTTAGATAGCAACCAAAATACAGTTTGTTGCCTGCTTAGCATGGTGATGTTGCAAGGTGGTGCCCAGTGATGTTTCTTGGTTTACAATAGACGTCGATATATCTGCCACCCAACAGTGAACCTAGTTACAAAAGCAACTTAGATAAGAAAGTGGGTCAGCTTGACGCAAAATGTTCAAAAGTCACCTTTTCATTCACTAAAAATAGCTATGTTTGCTCCCTAAATCCCATGAAATCAATTGAAATCACCATTTTTCTGGGTTGGTTTTATAATGAAAATCCCATGAAACCTCCATTTCACCGATCTTGTAAATCCTTTTGTCGCCACCTTGTAATACTAACCCCTCCCAGTAACTTCTCGCAGAGCCTGGAGGTTCTCCGATCTGCAGAACTTCTCCTGTGACGCTGGTCTGGTGGGTTGGGGCGTGTTTTGTAACCATCAAGACCCTTCAAAATAGAGATTTCATGCGATATGTATTCTGGTTGGTGGTTGACCTACCGTACCTACCCCTCTGAAAAATATGAGTTCGTCAGTTGGGATTATGAAATTCCCAATAAATGGAAAATCATAAAATTCATGTTCCAAACCAGCAACCAGTATTTTATCAACCAGACATATGGTATTATAATGTATTATACAGTTATATATGTTACCCTCTGGTAATTTAACATAGCTATTGAAAATGGGCATTTATAGTGGATTTTCCCATTAAAAATGGTGATTTTCCATAGTTATGTTAGTTTACCAGAGGGTAACCATTGGTTGATCTCAAAATCGAAAAATCCCTTCAGGGGATGCCCCTTTTTCACCCATCATTGCATACAATGCAAAAAAAACAGACAATCGACATCAATCGACCTGGTTTTATTGGACAAGTGATATCTATGTCTCAAACATATTCAAATATCTCCGGGCTTGAGCTGATTCGGGCTTTGGAGCCCCAAGACCCCAAGATTTAACACAGGGATTCCCCACGAAAAGCCAATGCACTGGGGGTTGGTGCAGTCACCGTGTTTGCTCAGAAACTCAAGCGATGTTTGTTGGTGACTTCACCGTTTGAACAAACAACGCACAAAGACCTCCTGAAGTACAAAAAATACAAAAACACTGATTGAATCCAGACTGACACCGTATATTTGATCATGAGTGCCCTTTCGTTTAGTCTTGTGTTCCCATGATTTTCGTCACACAAAACACCATGAAGAAATCACCAAAAAACGCCACAAAAAAGTCCTGGAACCAATTTTGGATCCCATGCGACTGGACAACTTGGAGCCCAGTTTGGAACTGATCCTGCGGGGCATCGGAATTGCTAGGTATCTTTGGGGGATAAATTGGATAAATCGATAAATCTAGAGGAAAAATGACCTATACTCACCCCCCAAAAGTGACTATCATTTACCTATTGAATTGGAGCCGCAACATGCCGCAACCATGTTCTTATTAGCAGTATTAGCAAATCATATAAGCTCCAATTATCTATAAATGATA
The DNA here is from genome assembly GCA_947184155.2 of Cladocopium goreaui. Classification (NCBI taxonomy): domain Eukaryota; class Dinophyceae; order Suessiales; family Symbiodiniaceae; genus Cladocopium; species Cladocopium goreaui. The sequence continues at coordinate 772,052 of CAMXCT020003779.1, forward strand.
TTTTTTACAAGTGACCTTTTGCCATTATGATATTGCAATTACTAATTGAATGATGAGTAGCAGATATATTGTTGTACTCTATAATCCAATGATAATATATCAAACAATCCTAGTCATGATATGTTATATGGTCATTGAAAGAGCAACTATTTGGTTGTAGAGCCAACATATTCTTATTGTCCAATTGTACAGAAACATATGGGATGCGGTATACAATACTTTATATTTGGTATCTCCAAAAGGTATCATCCCAAATCTAGGCACTGTCCAAGTTATGGATCTTCTATGTGGTATGTATATTTCATCCATCCCAGTTCGTGGGAATCCAAAGATGATGGGCAAATAAATCCTACACATACTGTGTATATATATATATAGTATATACGTATATACACATAATATGTACATATACACAAATGTACCCATATATAATAATATAATACATATTTCCACTGATATTAAACACCCCAAATCAGGGACGCAAACTGAATGGATCCAATAAGAAACCAAGGTTTTCAATGGAGGTCCACAAAATATCCGGCTTTATCACTTGGGTTGGCCAAAAGATGTGGATATGCCAAAGAAATTCAAAGAAAAACAATGCTTGAAACCAAAACATAGTTTTCCCATCACTAGTTCTAATATAATTCACTTTAAATATAGATACTTGATACTTGATACTAGAGTACATGATTTTGGTTTGTTTACTGGTTCATCATCATTTACCCTATTCAAATTACATTGTTCCGGTGCCATACTAAGCATTTTCAGCCACACCCAAGTCTTCATTATTCATCCCCATAGCCCCATAACCATTTCCATGGTATGATCCCCATGTTGGATAATAGAAATTGGATATACTTGGATATAATGGTTAATACTATCATTGGTATAATCATACATCTCCAACATACTATCATTGGTATAATCCCGATGTTGGATCATTGGATCATGTTGGTTGGTTGAGTCCCTATTCTTGATTGTGAAACCCACCAACTTCAATGTTTTTTCGAATAAATTATGGTAGTTCACGGTAACCTGAAAATTTCTCAAATAAGCTCAGTAATGGGAACGCTTCCCCGAAGCCTAACATCATACCCCCATGAAATATCCCCATTCCCATATTTGCTAGTTATAAATCCCATTAATGTTATAAACCCATCTAAGATTCCCATGATATCCCAATTAAAACAGATTAAATTCATTTAAACAAATTAAAACATAATTACCATTACCCATGGGATCCATGTATGGTATATATACTAACATTGGGGGTATATTGATGGTAAATGTTACCATATATAGCATACATGGATCCTATGGGTTATGTCACCATTAGATGGTTTTATTATCCCCGTAAAACCCTCATTGATATCCCATGAATATTCCATGAATATTGACCATTGTATGGCTTAAAACTCTCACCATTTGTATCCCCATTGACCATGCCATGATATGAATGGCACCAAACCACCCCAGCTGAGCACCAGCCTGGCACTGGAATGTTTGGAGGACGCCGACCTCAGAAAAATCTACGGATTCGACCATAGAATCTTTCGAGATTTAATTCTGATGCCATCAGCAGAAATTGTGATTTTAATTTCACCACCAAAAATTATTCGGATTTCATCAACAAATCATTCTGATTTCACCTGCAATCATTGGGACTAAGGACATGACGACTAACAGTAGCTGCAGATCTAAGCATCAAACATGGGGATTTAACCCAACCATCATGGGAATTTGCCGTATACCGTATATGGAATATAAATCACAGATGCTATTAAAGGATGTGTCCAAACATAGGGTTTTTGTATACTGCCCTTTGGTTGTGTCCACATATATAGTGGTATACCGATGTATACCCCAAGGTAGAGCCACTAGCTTTCTATAGAATGCTGCGGTTCCGCAATGTACCCATTGTTTGATAACACATGGCCAAAACTACCATTGGAAATGAGAACATTATGTTGGTAATAATTTAGCGGTATTGTACATTCTCTAGACATAGAGGCCCTGGTGAGGGCGGTGAGCAGAACTATTTTATTATTATTATTATTATTATTATTATTATTATTATTATATATATATACACAAACAAATATATATATATATATACAAACAAATATATATATAATATATATATATATATAAATGATTACCCGCCAGTAATCAAATATGACAATGGGACATCCCCTATCAATGGCAATCTTCTCATGGGAGAATGATCCAAAAAAAAATTGGGGATTTTTTTTCTTTGCAAAAAAGCTGCGAGGATTCGCAGAGGAGGACGTCTTGCGCCTCATCGAGCATCTTCAGAGCTTCCAAGGTATCCTTTGGATCTGGAAATCTCGCGGAAATCGACTCAGAACTCTGACATCTTAAAAAATAAACAAGATCTGGAATGGCCCGGAATGGCCACAAATCACATAGGAATGGATAATATGGATATGATGGGAATATATGGGAATATGATATATACATGTATGTGTATATATATATATAGCAATAATTTGATATTGGGGTTTGTGCAGAAATATAGGCATTCATGCCTCACGGCCATCAAGCAATTGTGGAAATGAGAGCTCGGAGCGTGGAGCATAAGTAAGACCTTTGGTAAAGAAGGGATTTGACCAGAAATAACTTGTTGCCAACAATCAGTTTGTGATCATCATGAACCATTGTGGGATGTCATCTGAAAATCTTGGGGTCATACTTGGCGAAATCATTTTGACGAAGGGCCCAGCAGACTTTTCTACACATTGCACTTCCAGAGTTGCAAATTAAAAGAACAAAAACACTTCCAGGGTTGCTGGCTTCAGCACTAGAAACAAACATAGTAGGATGCCCAAACATTTGATGGCTGAGAAAATCAGTTTCCCATTCAAACATAGCCAAACAGTAATTTTGGGGTTCCACCGTTCCACCCCCCATTTTTGGAGATTTAGACGCACCCAAATCAATCAGTGGCTCAATCCCTTCTACAGATATATCCCCATTGTGGTTATTTTCATATCCTGCTTTTGATGCTCAAATCCCAGCTCTTGGACAAAGCTACCTCGTTGGTGGTTTACCTACCCCTCTGAATAATATTAGTCAGTTGGGAATATTATTGCCAATAGATGGAAAAATAAAAAATGTTCCAAACCGCCAATCAGTTCATTTAGAGCCACGCATCAGTCACTGTACTGCCAAGAAGCGATTCCTTCAGCCTCCAATTCCTAGCGCTGGCAGTGCTGGCAGTGCTGGCAGTGCTGGCAGTGCTGGCAGTGCTGGCAGTGCTAGGGTCATCCCGGGTACCTAAGATATCTTAGGACCAGATACCTATCATAGGACCGCTGCAACGTGCTGGCAGGATCTGAGTCAAGCATAGTCAAGCATCAACATCCGAAGGATATGGGTTCAAGATGGTTGGAGGATATGGGTTAAAGTTTGCTCTGCAACTTTCAAATGACGTTATTCCTCCTAGCAACGCACTGGAGCATTTCCATCTCCTTTGTCGATTACGCAGAGTTATATTCAACCATATTGTTTGTATGTGATAGACGGAATGTGGACCTGGCTGCAGTCTGGCATCCCCATTTTGCTTGTAGGTCTCCCTACTTCTGGTGATTATACCACCACTTTTATGCGGTGGAATCTAATGTTGACATTTGATTGTGGGTTGCATCCTCCAATTGGTGGTGCAACAATGTCTGCATTTGTCCCCCCAACTCTGCAAGATTGATCTGTTTATTCAGTTTATTCCCTGTGTCTGTCGATCAAAGACACAGTTTGCTGGTCAAACCTCCGTTTCTGCGTAGTAAACTTAAAAAACTTACCCTCTGGTAATTTAACGTAGCTATTGAAAATGGCAATTTATAGTGGATTTACCCACTAAACATGGTGATTTTCCATAGTTTTTTGTATGTTTACCAGAGGGTAAACCAAATCTCTGTTGGTTACCCAGGGTGCATTCTATGTTCAGCCATTCCACCTCCAATTCTCTTGCTGAGACTCCATTTAGACTTATGGGGTACCTGCTGGTAACCTGGCAATGAACAACGCCATGTCATTCATTTAACGGGACTTTCCTTTCCCATTCAACACTTCCGGGATATGGATTTGTCTCAAAATGTGGTACTCCAAAAATCCAATGGTCAAGTGGTCCAATGATCATATGTCATATCTATTTTTGTCATAGATACAAGGATATACAAGGTATCAACATTGTATCAACCATGTCCTCACATACACATATCATCTGGGTAAATTATAATATTTCACTAACCTGAATTAAGGCCATTTGGGGATGATTTCCCTTACTAACCATGATTCCAGGGCTCGGTCGCAGTGAGGTCGTTATAATTTACCCAGATATCATGTTGCCACGTAAAAATCTCATTACATCATTCAATTCATGGGATCAATCCCCCCCGTTTCCCCGCGACTGTCTAAACTCTGTACCTTTCTGTCCCGCTCGCAGCCTTGAGGTGTTGGTTCAGTTCGCGTTGAATACCTCGGTGTTTTTGATCAGCAAACATGAACACAGCTGTGTACTGGTTGATTTATAGGGATTCTCAGTCCATATTCAATATGTAAAGGTATGACCCGCTCACATGTTGATATCGCAAATCACTAATACCAGCATCTTAAAACAGCTGTCTTGCGCCTCAAAATCTGAGGGGTGCAGATATGGGAATCCGCTCCAAGTTGTAATCCAGTCAGCTTAACATCTCCATCTCAGACTTTGCAGATATCGACAAAGGCCAGATCTTACTGGTGCTGTAAAAAAATCCCCCCACCTTGGAGGAAAACATATCATCGTCACCACCAATCTTTTTTGTTTCTCAAACCAAGAACTGTGTCAAATACAGTAGGTGCTTGGGATAATGATAAAAGTAGTTCCTGTTGAAAGTAGTGATTTGCCATAGTTGTTTGCATGTTTACCAGGCCGGGTAGATTCGGTTCATTCTCACCATCTTCCATCGTTCATCGTCTTCAATCAAGACCCCTGAAGAGTCAACCCCATGTTGGTGGGCCCTCCATATTCAATGCCAGATTTTGATAGATTGATTTGACTATCTGGTTATTTAACATAGCGATGGAAAATCACCATTTTTAATAGATAAACCATCTATAAATGGGCCATTTCCCATGGCTATGTTAGTCATAACCACAGGGTATAGTGGGGAAATTCCCGAACCTTTCCTCAATTTCTCACACATCAACCATGATCCCCTTACCTGGATCTTCCATATACTATTTCTTGGGCAAAAGGCAGAAATTAAGCACCGTTTTGAAGAGGCAGGTATATCCCCATTTTTTGAAGTTATATGTAATTCTCCCCATTTCACTTGGTAAAACCTAAGACTTCTCCCGAGCACCTAATCCATCCAAATCCATCATTCTGTTGCTACTTGTTTATTGACAAACCAACTTTTTTTCTGCTGCGTCATTTTTGGGGGGGTGGTCAATTCATAGAAATTGGGTTGCTACATATTTCAGTGTTGAAATATATGTGCTCTTTTTGAATCTGTTTGATGGTTACAGCTGCGATAACCCATCAATTTTTGATGATTCATTCCCCAAAATTCAATGCCCCCATAATCATGTCAAGTCCCAATGATTGCAGTTTTAAACCCAATTGTTTCTTGATGAAATCCTCATGTTCATTTCTAAAACTTGACCCTTTGGTCGTAAAATCATGTAAAATCTGCCAATGAATCCCACATTTAAATTGCTTAAATCATGCTAAAATTGCAAAAAAAAAAACATACCCTCTGGTTATGACTAACAGTTTGCCATGGAAAGATCCACCATTTTTCAGTTCGATAAACCATTGATCTATTTCTATGGGCCATGGCTTAACCATGGCTATGTCAATTCCATCATCATCCCAGAAAATCCCTATGAAAATCCCCCAGTTTTGTCGCTGGTGCGTTGGTTCTCCGTCTCCTCGAGAATGCGCCGAAGAGTGGCACAGCCATCCAGGCGCACCACACTGATCCAGCCACCCGCCAGGTGGGCGTTCTCCTGGATCTAATGGGTTTCCATGGGTTTCCTGATGTCATGGGGAAAATGTGATGATGAAATTTCGGACTCCATATTTTGAGGGGAATTCATGTGGAAGAGATTTGAAGACTCCATATTTTGAGGGGAATTCATGTGGAAGAGATTTGAAGACTCCATATTTTGAGGGGAATTCATGTGGAAGAGATTTGAAGACTCCATATAACTTGGGGAATTCATGTGGAAGAGATTTGAAGACTCCATATTTATTTTGAGGGGAATTCATGTGGAAGAGATTTGAAGACTCCATATTTTGAGGGGAATTCATGTGGAAGAGATTTGAAGACTCCATATAACTTGGGGAATTCATGTGGAAGAGATTTGAAGACTCCATATAACTTGGGGAATTCATGTGGAAGAGATTTGAAGACTCCATATAACTTGGGGAATTCATGTGGAAGAGATTTGAAGACTCCATATTTTGAGGGGAATTCATGTGGAAGAGATTTGAAGACTCCATATTTTGAGGGGAATTCATGTGGAAGAGATTTGAAGACTCCATATTTTGAGGGGAATTCATGTGGAAGAGATTTGAAGACTCCATATTTTGAGGGGAATTCATGTGGAAGAGATTTGAAGACTCCATATAACTTGGGGAATTCATGTGGAAGAGATTTGAAGACTCCATATTTTGAGGGGAATTCATGTGGAAGAGATTTGAAGACTCCATATTTTGAGGGGAATTCATGTGGAAGAGATTTGAAGACTCCATATTTTGAGGGGAATTCATGTGGAAGAGATTTGAAGACTCCATATTTTGAGGGGAATTCATGTGGAAGAGATTTGAAGACTCCATATTTTGAGGGGCATATGAAGAGATTTGAAGACTCCATATTCATGTGAAGAGATTTGAAGAGAGGGGAATTCATGTGGAAGAGATTGAAGACTCCATATTTTGAGGGGAATTCATGTGGAAGAGATTGAAGACTCCATATTTGAGGGGAATTCATGTGGAAGAGAAGAGAAGACTCCATATCATGTGGAAGAGATTTGAAGACTCCATATTTTGAGGGGAATTCATGTGGAAGAGATTTGAAGACTCCATGTTCATGTGGAGAGATTTGAAGACTCCATATTTTGAGGGGAATTCATGTGGAAGAGATTTGAAGACTCCATATTTTGAGGGGAATTCATGTGGAAGAGATTTGAAGACTCCATATTTTGAGGGGAATTCATGTGGAAGAGATTTGAAGACTCCATATTTTGGGGAATTCATGTGGAAGAGATTTGAAGACTCCATATTTTGAGGGGAATTCATGTGGAAGAGATTTGAAGACTCCATATTTTGAGGGGAATTCATGTGGAAGAGATTTGAAGACTCCATATTTTGAGGGGAATTCATGTGGAAGAGATTTGAAGACTCCATATTTTGAGGGGAATTCATGTGGAAGAGATTTGAAGACTCCATATTTTGAGGGGAATTCATGTGGAAGAGATTTGAAGACTCCATATAACTTGGGGAATTCATGTGGAAGATATTTGAAGACTCCATATTTTGAGGGGAATTCATGTGGAAGAGATTTGAAGACTCCATATAACTTGGGGAATTCATGTGGAAGAAATTTGAAGACTCCATATTTTGAGGGGAATTCATGTGGAAGAGATTTGAAGACTCCATATAACTTGGGGAATTCATGTGGAAGAAATTTGAAGACTCCATATAACTTGGGGAATTCATGTGGAAAAGATTTGAAGACTCCATATTTTGGAGAATTCATGTTGAAGAGATTTGAAGACTCCATATTTTGGAGAATTCATGTTGAAGAGATTTGAAGATTCCATATTTTGGGGAATTCATGTGGAAGAGATTTGAAGACTCCATATTTTGAAGAATTCATGTTGAAGAGATTTGAAGACTCCATATTTTGGAGAATTCATGTTGAAGAGATTTGAAGATTCCATATTTTGGGGAATTCATGTTGAAGAGATTTGAAGTTTGAAGATTCCATATTTTGGGGAAAGGATGGGAAAGGGTGGTACTATGCTTCGACAAATTGGGATTTGAGCCAGCAAAACGTAGCAGCAAGAAAAATGTATTTACCTTTAGACATGGATTTGACCAGCAAAAAATGCGTACTTAACCACCAATCATGGCGGGGAAAGTGGGGCTACTAAGTAGGGATGTCGAGGAGGAAAATGTGGGTCGGGCCATCTCAAAACTGAGATCTTCAGGTTTCACCAAGAAACATAAGGCTACAACCAAGAGAAGCAGCAAATTACCTCCAGTAGGTTGACATATAAATATGGAAACAACACCATGAAATGTAGATAATTTTCCGGATGGGACTGCAGATGGATTTCCATAGTTTTGTTAATCTACCAGATGGCAACTCCTGACTTTAAATTATATGGTGAATTCCTCCCATTTTTCACATTTTCATGGTTAACTCTCTATGTGTATGGGTCAAATCCATTTTTTTATGGTTAACTCATGTCAGCTCCCTACTTTGTATGTTAAATCCCATCTTTTATGGCTTAAATTAATGGTTAACTCACACATTTTTTTTCTTGGTTGACGCCCCTTTTCCAGGGCTTGGCAAATGTCCCTTTTTCATCCTTTTTCATCCTGTTTGTGAAAATAGTGAAACACGTCACTTCAATGAAGAGTGCCGTATCTGTTGGATATTCCATCGTTGGGTGATGTTGAATATGGACATTTACCCAGCCCTGGTTTCGGCTAAAATCCTCACCACAGCAGCACAGCGACCTCTTCGAGATATCCCAGCAGGGCGCGAGTGCCTTCGATGAGATGCAATCGCACTTGGGCATCTGGTTGCCTTAGCCGGGTCTCGGTACTGGTAACTATGGCATGGCGCTTAAAGCAACAATTTCATGGCGATTTCACGGCGATTTCGTGCTGAAAAAAGGCGGTTTTCTGGGGAGTTACTGGAGAGTTCAATGGGAACTATGGCACTATGTGGGAACATGTGGGAACTATACTATTTACTGGGGATTTACTGAACTGAATCAATGGGATTTCTATTGGTGGAATGGGAACTTGTGGTGTCCATTGCCATCGTGTGGGGCCCTGGGGGTTCAAAGATGTCCTCCATTTCTTGCTTTCCATGAATTACGAAGTTTAGCAAGGCATCAGTTCTTAATTACATAGGGCATAGGGCGACATGTCCTTCGTGTTTTTTTTGCATCTTGCGTTCAACGGGATGTCTTTCAAGCACGTTTTAGGGCTCAGAGGGTGTTCCTATCATCCGAAGAGCCGAGCCAGTTGGGACGAAGTGGGGGTTCCCCATCCGCCGGGGATGACCAACCCAAAACTCATTAGGTTTACCATGGTTTAGCTCAAAAACATGTTCTGGTTGGTGGTTTCAACCTTCCCCTCTGAAAAATGATGGAGGAATCGTCAGTTGGGATCATGACATTCCCAATAGTCATGGAAAGTCATCAAATTCCATGGGTCCAAACCACCAACCAGATGTTGGTGCACAGTTAACTCTACTCAAGTTCAACGTTTCAACGACGTTGACGCCCAGGAACAACCATCCAATGACGGCGGATCGGGGATCTCGTGTCATGGTGACGCACAAGGCACTGCTGTTGGGGCCCACCCGGTTGGGCGGAGCTGGCAGCACAATCCTTGGTAACTCGTTACAGGGTAGCCAGAGTCGTCATCCCATGAAACCAGGGGGAATCCCAACGAATCATGGGTGATGGGTGCATAAATCTCGATCTGGTTGGTGGTTGAAAAGCCATCTTGAAAAATGATGGAGTTCGTCAATGGGAAGGATTATATAATTATCCCATATATGAAATGGAAAATAAAAACATGTTTGAAACCACCAACCAGCTATTATTCCCTATGAAAATGGATTGATGACCATCCCCAATGACCATCCGCAATTATGGGTATATCATCCAACTTTTGACCACGGCATGGAGATGTTTCTTGAAAGATCTAAGGAATGTTTACCCGTAACCCTGCATATGATCAAATAGTTTGCAATAATGATATATATATATATATTATAATATCAAACATAACAACAATCTGGGTGACGCAGCGGAAGGGTGATGTGTTCCGATATGCTTTAAGTGAGATGTCTGAAATCAAACATGGGATATAATTCTACACCCAACAATCAGTGCTTTTGCGTGGGTTGCAGCGCGGTATTCCTGTCTTCACGGAATGGGAATGTATGGGAATGTGAACAACTCACCTGGTGCCTTTCGCAAAAATCGCGTCACAAAGGGTTGATTTCTACAATAACCTGGCACTCCACCAACCATCACCAACCAACTTCAATGCATAGTGGAGATAGCTGGGATGGGAATTCCAAGCGTTCACCTCTGCAATCTCTGATCCCTCTGGGTTGATGATCTGATCTTACAACCTGTGGCTCATCCTTACCAAGACTTACGACAAGTCGTCGACTATCCCTGGTTATAAGTGGGACAACTAGGGTAACTAGGGTTAATCCACTTATAACTAGGGTCATAACGTACTTACTAAGAGGGATGAGCCACCAAGTAATGTATATATAAGACTTCATATCTTAAATAAGCAGCATGATATTCCAAAACATCCCGAACTTTCTCCCGGTCGGTGGTTTCAACCGCGCTGAAAAATATGCTGAAACCATGGTTGAACATTTAAAGAAAGGGCTTCTAATAGTTGGTTCAGTCGGTTCATAGTGTTCATAAAATCCTTGCAATATCATTTCCTGGTACATTAGCTAATATGTGTTGGACAGTTTTGGGATATTATAGGTCTGAAAAGTGTAGTTCCAGTAAATCAGTACTTAGTGGAAGTTATATCAATTGTTATCCATTGTCCGTTTATATCTCATCCAAGTGGGGGTTGTAACGCTTCTATCCATCTCTCAGAGCCAACAATCCTTTAGATTCTCACTATATTTCATCATATCCCATTATAGATTCTCAATGATTCTCACGTCATATCCCTGGTAAATCGCCATCACATTGTTGCGTCAAAATCCGAAAACCCAAGCTGGTTGGTGGTTTCAATCCCTCTGAAAAATATTCGTCAGTTGGGATTATTCTCCCCAATATATGGAAAGTCATAAAATTCCATGGTTCCAAACCACCA
>CAMXCT020003779.1:788164-1068164 GCA_947184155.2 Cladocopium goreaui
TATACACAGTACAGTAATGTACAGTATTCAGGGCATATACGCAAGCGATGGTCTTTTAAACTCACCGGGCCTTTCTTGGGCATGTTGATGGATGCTACGATATCTCCAGGTTTCAGCTCCATCAGCCTGCAGCTTCCACTGCACGTCAGCCACTCCGGACCCATCTGCCAAAGTCACTCAATGTTCATCACTTCAAACAGTTTTTTGATAAACTCACTGTCCAGTTACCCTCTGGTAAACCAACATAGCTATGGAAAATCACCATTTTTTATGGGTAAATCAACTATTTCAATGGCCATTTTCAACAGCTATGTCTACTCAAGTAGAGGTAAAGCATACCTTTTTGCATCTGTTCGGAGGTTGCTGTATTGGAAACCACCAACCAAAATATTGGGGGTCTGGAATTGGGGTACTCAAGACCATTGGTTTCTCCATTTCAAAGTAACCATTGGTTCCATGAAGTTGGGTGATAACTGGTGCCAGACAGATGACTTCTTGGACCCCATCGTGATGGATTCTACAGAATGCCAAGCAACGGATCACCCACCAGCTCGGGTGTAGGCCATACGGGCAGGTGAAAATAAGGATCTTCGTACTCCTGGTGTTGAAGAGTCAGCAGTTTGAGCTGGTTGGTGGTTGAGCCCCGAAAATATGAAAGTACATTTGTAATTATCATCCTACCATTTTCATGATTGAACAGTTTGAAACAAGCAGCCAAATGATTTCTCGAACGACACAAATGGAACTGCTGATCCTTTTCGCCAACAAAATGCAAAACGTATCATACAAAATGTATTAAAAAGTGGTGCATATGTTATATATATACACATAATATGTATATAATGTATATGTATACATACATATACATATACATATACATATACATATATATATATACATATATATATATTATGTATATATATATATATTATTATACCGAATTATACCGATGTTTTTTGGCGACATCAGATACCCTTTGCTACACATGGCGACGTCTACCGATTTACAAAATTTCCTTCGGGTCAAGATCGGCCTGAGACCTTGGTGCGATCCACATGTGCCATGGTTCTCTCACTGCTTTGCAACCAGACTTGGTTTTTCTGCAATGGCTAAACCAAAACCCAAAAAACAATATAAAATAACAAGACCCAACTCTCTGCGACTACTCCCCATCTTGGGGTGTGCAATCTGTTTTTTTGTTTTGTTTTGTTTTTTGTTTTTTAGGTTTCTTCGTTTTTTAGTTCCCCACCTGCCAGGTGAGGGTTGTTAGATTTTATGTCAGTTGCTTCCTCCTCGTCCTCCTCCTCCTCGTCCTCGTCCTCCTCCTCCTCGTCCTCCTCCTTGTCGTCCTCCTTCTCCTCCTCCTCCTGCTCCACTGCGATCCATGTCAGTGTGTCCTGCCGGACCTCAACCACGACCATCCACGTTCAGTGTGCCCTGCCGGACCTCAACCACGACCATCACCGCCCAGTGTTCCCTGCCGGACCTCAACCGCGAGTATCCCCGCCCAGTGTTCCCTGCCGGACCTCAACCACGACCATCCACGCTTAGTGTTCCCTGCCGGACCTCAACCACGACCATCCACGCCCAGTGTTCCCTGCCGGACCTCAACCGCGAGTATCCACGCCAAGTGTTCCCTGCCGGACCTCATGTAGGAAGATAAAATGTCAGATAGAGTGCCAGAAGATTTGCCAGGTAGAATGCGAGAAAATATGCCAGAAGATATGCCAGATAGATATGCCAGAAGATATTCCAGAAGATATGCCAGATAGAATGCCAGAGAGAATGCCAGATAGAATGCCAGAAGATATGTCAGAATATATGCCAGAAGATATGCCAGATAGAATGCCAGATAGAATGCCAGAAGATATGTCAGATAGAATGCCAGAAGATATGCCAGATAGAATGACAGAAGATTTGCCAGATAGAATGCCAGAAGATATGCCAGAAGATATGCCAGATACAATGCCAAATAGAATGTCAGAAGATATGTCAGATAGAATGCCAGAAGATATGCCAGATAGAATGCCAGAAGATTTGCCAGATAGAATGCCAGAAGATATGCCAGAAGATTTGCCAGATAGAATGCCAAATAGAATGACGTCAGAAGATATGTCAGATAGAATGCCAGAAGATGTGCCAGTAAGAACATGTATAAATGTCATGGTGGGGATCACACGAAGTAAAGTATTTTTTTGGCTTCTTGGTTTCTTGTTTTCTGGTTCGTTGTTGGTTTTTTGAAGGGCTGGCAAACAACACAAAAGTGAAGGACCTAGACCTAACTCTTTGCCAGTTCTCGCCAGTTCTCCCACTTTAGGGGTTGCAAACTTGCTTTTGGTTGATTTTATTGTTTGCTTTGGGCCTGTGGTTCCATTAGAAAACCATGTAAAAAAATGGCAAAATGCAGGTATCACTGGAGGAAGCTTGGGGGGCTTGGGACACAGATTAGGCAATGTTGTATGTTTATGTAATTTTTCAAAAACCGTGTTGAACAAATGCAAAAACATAGGCAGCCAATGAATGTGTAGACCTGATTTTGATATTAATATTGTTGGATCAAACCCTTGGGTTAACACATGTTCAGTTCAAACACTTTGAAAGATTCCCTTGAGAAGGAGTGATGCATCTCTTTGAAGTGAGTGCTCCCTTCAGCAAGTGCATTTCTTTTAAAATGGTAGAGCAAGTAGGTCATGTCTTAGTCTACTTCTATGTCAAAAAAGAACCCTCTTGCACATGCAATGCCCTTTTGACAATATATTGTCTTAAATGAAGAACACATGGTACATGTAAGCACGTAAAATATGTCCTTCACAATTGAACATCCTCTTGAAAAATATTGTAGTTTGAAGAATGTGCATCTTTAAATCTTAAGACAATCAAACATTGTTTGAACATATGGTATACTGTATGCATGTAGCACTCTTTTGAAAGTGTATGGTCGTCCTTGAAGAATATGTTGTTGAATTTGTGCAACACCCCCTTGATATGAGTGAGATATTTGATTAAACGAAAACATTATTGTTGGATTGTATGAAAACATTTCTTTAACTGAGAGTTGTCTAAATGAAGGCTGGACTGATCTGACCAAGGGGAAGAGTACACATGTCGAACAAAAGTAATACAGTTTTCCAAGAATGCTGCTTCTTCACATGATTTTGTTTGCCATACAGGACAATATTCTGCTGTTCTGTGGTAAGAAGCGAAAGAGCATTCTTTAATAGTGCTCACAGTTTCAAACATATTGCACTTTTGAAAGGGGTGTTCTATGTCAATAAGAAATATTGAGTTTTCTAAAAGGGGTACTGCTCCTTTGAAAGCAGGGTTAGACATCTGGAAATGCACACTGCACTCCTTCAAAGGGCATGGTGCAACTGTTCAAGGAATACGTCAGATTTGTTTGGATATTGTCCCTGCAAAAACACACTGCATTGCCCCGAAGGAAGATTACTCTTATTAAGAAGGGTATGTTTGTTTTGAATACTGCATTTTTTTGGCAGGTATGGGGATGTTGTAATTATGCTGAAGTCATCTAGCATATTCTGCAGAAATTGTGTTTTGTTGAAGGGACACTGTAGTAGCATTTATCTACGGTAGAGTGAACACCTGGACACTTCTTCAAGCAATACATGCTCTCTAGTGGACATGAACACAGCTTCATCTGTAGCTTAAGCTTTAATGTGATTACAGTTTTGAAAAAATAAAAATAAACAAGTGCACTCCCACAGCGTCCTGCTCTCTTTTCATTGGGGTCATTTAACAGAACATGACATAAATCACTGTATTATATATAATTATATATATATACATAATATGTATACTAGTATATCCCCAGTCATTCCCTCTAAAAACCCTCGCGTTCTTGCCATAGAGTCAGTTTTAGAATGTCATGTTTTAAAGCACCACAGAACATACGAATCAACACATTTACCCTCTGGAAATCTGACATGGCCATGGAAAATGGCCATATTAAGTAGATCAATCATCACTGGTCATGGTTCATGGCTCAAAGTACCAGGGGAAGTTTTCATCTTTCAACCCCAATTCCAATATTAAAAAAAAAGCTAGAACACTATATAAGTTTTCATCTTTCAACACGTTTGTTACTTCCGTTTCGTAGAAACACCGAAACTTCTTCGGAGTCCAAACGCGCACTAAAAAAACCAGAGCCATGGCCAAACCCAGCCGCCCTTCGGGCACTTCCTCCATCTTTTCGGGCACGACGGTCAACAGCTGCCAACTACCTGTCAAAACATTAAGGTGACAACATGTGACAACTAAAGGTTGGACCTTTAGAAAGTGTTCCCTTTTTGTATGCTAAACATTGCTAAACTATGAATGTGTGTTTTTCAT
The DNA here is from genome assembly GCA_947184155.2 of Cladocopium goreaui. NCBI lineage: Eukaryota > Dinophyceae > Suessiales > Symbiodiniaceae > Cladocopium > Cladocopium goreaui. Next base: position 792,515 of record CAMXCT020003779.1, read on the forward strand.
CATTCATAGTTGTCATTTTTCCAGATTTTCACGCAGACCCAAATGTCCCAAAAATGTCCAGCAATGATGGGCACCAACCGTTGAAGAGGCAATCCTTGTCGACAGTTGGGCCAGTTGGGATTTTTGGTTGTCCAGTTGGGATGATTCTCATCCGGATTTATATTCTAATCATCAATTATATCATCAATTATATCATGATAATGATAATAATCATATCATAATCCTAATATGTCATATTCATAATCATAATCATAATCATGTATTATCATATCAAAATCATAATCATCAATTTATTGTGAGGCCAAGGCTTCCAAGGTTCGGTTTTTTTTTGGAAATTCACCCGGGCCTAGTAGCAGAAATTCCTCAAGTCCATTGAGCCGAAGTAGTTCCTGGTTCAAAATGAGTCACCCTGTGGATCATGAGGACCAGATATTTTTGGGTGAAGATTGTTCAGCAAAATCTTGCTGGTGCTAAACGTAGGGAATGGATGGGTTGCTGGGGGTTTCTGGGATGATTACTAGTGATTATGGATCATTCCCTCATTCCCTGCTAAGCACCAGTAAGAAATTAATATTGCCAATCGTGAACAGAATTATCACAACCACTTTTCAAGATAGAGGTTACCGGCCAAGAACCCTCGCCATGCAAATCCCCTAAGTGGGAACGTCCCATGTATGATTTGGTTGTAGGCAGGATTATCAACCACTTAAGAATGGTTGAAACCACCGCATGTGAAACACCATAAACACCGAATTTCAAGGTGCAACATCAGACGAGGCTGACAGCACTAGGAGAGTTGAATTTGTTGTCAGAAACATGATCGAGACTGAGCACGTCAAACATTGTGGCAGGATGGTTTGGAAACTGATCCCTGCAAATTTCATCGGATTTTGTTTCACACGGCACAAACTGGGACAGAAAGGTCATTCCAGGATTCTCAGTTTTCACGTTGTTGTTTTCCGCCGTTCTGAATATGTATGTGTCCACATTGGTCCATACTGCATCAACTCAGATCTCAACCATGAAGTAAGCCCATCAAACTTAGTAAAATTTTCTCTTGTTGGGGTCCACCATGTTCCATTCTCCTTTCCCATCCGGAACCAATCAGCAGCCAAGGATCCACAAGGCTCCAAGTCATCAGCATGGAGTTCACATTGCTCCAATATCCTCAGTTTTGAGGGAACAGGGTTGCGATCTTGGACCTCAAGGCTGAGGCTACTGTATCATCATCATCAACAACAACATCATCATCAACAAAATCTTCATCTTCATCATCATCCTCATCCTCATCATCCTCATCTTCATCATCATCATCATCATGATCATCATCCTCATCCTCATCCTCATCATCATCAAAATAATAATCATCATCAACATCTTCATCTTCATCCTCATCCTCATCATCCTCATCCCCATCATCATCATCATCATCATCATCAACAAAATCTTCATCTTCATCCTCATCCTCATCCTCATCACCCTAATCCTCATCATCATCATAAAAATAATAATCATCATCATCATCACCATCATCATCATCATCCTCATCCTCAGCCTCATCATCATCATCATCAACAACAGCATATTCATCATAATAATAATAATCATCATCATCGTCATAATCCTCATTCTCATCATCATCATCATCATCATCATCATCATCCTCATCATCATCCTCATCATCATCAGCAAAATAATAATAATCATCATCATCATCAACATCTTCATCCTCATCCTCATCCTCATCATCCTCATCCTCATCATCATCATCATCATCAACAGCATATTCATCATCAACAGCATATTCATCATCATCATCATCATCATCCTCATCATCCTCATCCTCATCATCATCATCATAATCATCATCATCAACATCTTCATCTTCATCCTCATCCTCATCATCCTCATCCTCATCATCATCATCACCATCATCATCAACAGCATATTCATCATCAACAGCATATTCATCATAATCATCATCATCATCATCATCATCCTCAGCCTCATCATCATCATCAACAACAGCATATTCATCATAATAATCATCATCATCATCATCGTCATAATCCTCATTCTCATCATCATCATCATCATCATCATCATCATCCCCATCATCATCATCATCATCATCATCCTCATCCTCATCACCATCATCAATCATTTCAATTATCAGTCAGAATCTAAAACATATGTTTATTTATGCCCAAACGTCCAGCCACATCCGAAGTCCCGCTACTTGTGTCCAATTAGCATTTTTATGTATTTGTTTGCGGTAAATGACTAAATGTGTGGTGGCATGACCTGACTTCATGTGTGTGTATATGGAAATGCTTTTGAACTGAAGATTTTGCAGGAATAGCACTAGCGGGTAGATATTTAAGGCAACTCCAAGCAGAGCTTGACCAACGTCGCACGCCTCGAACACATGCCTTTTTCTAAGTTTGCGATGAATTTGAGGAAGTGGTGTTTTCGGAATCTGTGCAACTGGTGTCAGATTTGCGGACCGCTTTCCTACATGGATATCGTTCCGGAAGTAGCATCAGTATCAGTGACGCTCATAGATATTTAGATTGCAAAGATTGCCGGCCGCTAGCCTTGGCGCATCTTCACCTAAGTCTTCTCCCAGCTACTCTCCTTAAGCTTTAAAATTTTCAAGCCAGCATGAGCTGGCGGCTTTCTGACCTACAATACGCCGAGTGTATGTATCATGTGGTAGTAGTAGAAGTAGAAGTAGAAGTAGCAGTGGTAGCAGCAGCAGCAGCAGGAGGAGGAACAGTAGTAGGAGATACTAGGAGATAGTAGGAGATAGTAGGAGATAGTAGGAGATAGTAGGAGTAGGGGTATGGGTAGGAGTAGCAGCAGTAGCAGCAGTAGCAGCAGTAGCAGCAGTAGTAGGACCAGCAGCAGCAACAGTAGGTGTATACTTAGTAATAGAAGTGGTAGTGGTAGTGGTAGTGGTAGTGGTAGTGGTAGTAGTAGCCATACTAGTAATAGTACTTGTTGCATTATGACAAATGAAAGAAGAAACCTAGCGTCAAGCTAGCGCCCAGGTGGTGATTTGACTTGCAAGATTTTGGTGGGGGCCCGCCTTTTACAAAATACATAAATCATCATAAATCATCATAAATCACACATTTATCCGTTCATTCTGCTTCTTCAAGGAACTATCCCCAACCAAGGCTCTGCGCTCAGTCAGGGGATCGCGCAGTTCGCGCCACCCGCCCCAGACGGGAACATCGTAGTAGAGTCGAAACGGATCATAGCCTGTCCGGGTGACCAAAAGGAGACTCCCGGCATCACCGTGATCCAAAACAAGGGAAACATATGCATTGATGGAAGGGAAAGAGATGGAAAAAGTCTCTTGGAAACATCAGAAACTGGGGTTCTACCATGTTGTACCTTCCATTTCTGGGGGATTCGCACAAGCTGAACCCCTTAAACACATTTAATTCAAAACCATGGAAAGTGGAGCTTCCAAAAATCACCAAACATCTGCCAATAGACCGGGCCAGGTCTGGGTCAACTGTGGGTTTCTTCGACCCTTGTCGATTGGTGAATCCCATCCCTACAATTCCCAAAATATCACATATTCCAAATCTGGGAGCCCACAATGAGTAGATCCGATTCAGTACTAAATTGTTTTCTTTTTTTGATTTTGTTGAGCGACATGATTTAATTAATGTATATATATATATATTAATTCGGGCGTATCATATAATTCAAGATAGAGGATGATGAAGGGCAATGATGAACAGCTAGGAGTTTTTTGGTGGCGAGGCGATAATCTCCCTGCACTCCGGTCGCCCCGTGGTTCCACCGTGCTTCTCGTGTCAAACAGAGTTCGATGCCGATTCGATGCCCGGCTTTCTGCTGGACTTTCCCGGAAAATTAAAAAGATAATCTTCAGCAAATCCAGGAAGATCTTCATCTTTCTGTTTTTGTATATATATATATATTATATATATATATAAACAACCGTAAAGCCCCTCATTTTGATGGTTAAAAAGTTAAATCACCATTCAATCACCAAGTCAGTTCGAAAATAGGGTATATCTGACCAGAAAAATACTGGGGAACACATGGGACAACAACGATTCACCACATCAACTTCGGGTGGTGTTCCCTAATTTTTCAGCCAGTTCCGCCTGGTAAAAATCCCTGACTCTTGGCCTGTGACTGGCAGCAGGGTCGCCTGCGGCGATACTCCGGGCTCAGCCATGGCGATTTGTTGAAGTGGATGTACTTCTGGCGCTATCCCAAGTCATAGTACATATACCCTCTGCTAATTTAACATAGCTATTGAAAATGGCCATTTATAGTGAGTTTTCCCATTAAAAATTGTGATTTTCCATAGTCAGGTTAGTTTACCAGAGGGTATATATATAGGCGGATTTGGTGAGTATGGAAGATAATTTGATGATTACGGAATGTAGTAACCCCAAAATAGATGCCCACATAGCTCACATCTGTAGCTCACATCCTGGAAATACCCTTGTGGGGGTTGCTATACTTAATTACTTCTTGGAGCATGCTGCCCAACAGATCGACCCTAGTACAACATAGTACAATTATGTTCTAAATCAGTGACTTACATCACTTTTGCTGCATCTTTGTGGAGGTTTCTGTATGTTATGTATCTGATTGTCTGTTGTTGAACAGTGAATATACCCTGCAGTTGCTGTTTGTGTTGTTTGAAATTTGAAATTTTGATGCATATTAGCTTGGTACAGTAGTTATTGTTGGTGTGAGGTCTCGAATGTTCTACAAGCACTTGATGGAGTTTTCTAGCTGAGTAAAAAGCTAACTATAAACAAATGGTGGAATTTCCAGCTTATGACAAATTTACCATGGATTTACCATGGATTGACCCATAAAAACTCGGGATTTTCTCAATGCTTTGGTCGTTTCTTCATGTTTCCGTCGTCCCCTTGAGGGATGACCTGATTCAGAAAACAGCGGCGAGGACCGATTTTTTTTGGCGCGGCCTTATGGTAAGTTTATAACATGTTATATCTATTGGATGGGTGATATATATATATATATATATATTATGTAGTGTATATATATATATATATATAATATATATATATATATCATATATATAATATATATATATATACATCATAACTATTGCATGGGTAAAATAAAAATAAATAAATATATATATATATATGCTAAAGTTATAAACTAACTTATGCTGGCTCCCACATTGCAAGTACTCAACCATTTTTACGGTGAAGTGATAGACCATTTTTTGCGTTGGTTTCTTTGATCTCCCTTTCTTCCAGCTATATGAATCATACAATCCAGTTTTGCATGCAAAATCATTGTAATCCACCAGGAAAAAACAAGAGTCCGAGGTCAGAAACAAACAATCTAGAGCACCTAAACAAGCGCCTACACGAGACTGCCTACGCAGCCTCTCCTAAGTTATCCTACGCCATATGCCTACGCAGGACCTACGCACCAAGCAGAACAGCCTACGCATGAATGATGTTAGTTCCTCCTCAATCTAAATTCCATCATCTGGGAAAAAAAACGTGGCTCAAATGAATTGGGCACAACACAAACATTGATGAATGAGGACACGTCACACCTTCTCGGATGATGTTTATGTGTTTGGCTCAAATACTGATCACCCCGAAATTGGACGGTTCAATACCATGAATGGAAGCAGTTTCTTGGTCGTTTGGCATTTGGTACCCTCTTTGTTGAGCCTGAGCTCATCCAATATGGATAAATAATACGATCGCCCTTTTCCACGCAAAAAACACCGCAGCTAATCCCTGATTGTGGCAATTTTACTGGACATGTCGGACATGTTCAACAGATTTCAAGAGTCTCAGCATGTCTCAACTCCTGGGGGTCAATGGACGAAATACGCTATTGAAATCTGTGCTCCATTCCTCCACAACACGATACGGTTCCGAAATCTGTGCTACATGTGTATACAATTTCTTTTCCTGCCTCCAAAAAACACAACATATACTGTGGAATGATACAGATTAGTTTCAGTGATTGGTTACAATGGTCCTCCCAGGTACTCCTCACTTCAGCCAGGTTCAACAGGTCAGGTCCCCCGTTGTGTGCCAAACCCAAGATGTGCGCGGAAGAATGCCAGAAGACATCCTGGTGTCTCTGAGATTGAGGAGCATGGTCCCATTGAAAGGGCAGGGGTAGCCTAAGGTAAATGTGGAGCGGAGCAGTTTGACCTCTGCGAAAGGGAACGAAATCATCCCAGGAAAAACAAAACTGGCCACTTTGAAGTTTCTGTAACATGATGGAAATAAGCAAGCGATTGCCCTGACTAAAAATAAGCAAGCAATTGCCCTGACTAACGCCATAGCGAGCACAAAGTGGTTAGTGATTGGCTTCCAACTCCATGTAACCTTAAGACTATTTATGCAATACTGTAACACAGAGAGAGAGAGAAGACTATGAAAAGACTCAACAATAGAATATGTACCACCCACAAATACACCTTAAGTGTGTTTCAACAGACACCTTTGATATTTTCGACGACAACTTTGCTGATATCGGAGAGAGAATACAAACTATCACTGGCCGATCTCACAGCCCTACCCAGCAACACATCAACAGCCTGATTTGAGAGTCATATTTTGTTTGAGCATCAGCCTAAACTATGCTTCGTCATCATGAGAAACAGTAACATCATGAAAATAATGACAATCAACATCTTTAAAATCATCACCACCATCACCATCAGCGTGACTATTTTGATTTGTTTACGAAATTTAATATCAGCTTTGTCAAAGTCAATCAACAACTAGAATCATCAATCCTCATCAAACCTAGAAATCCCATCTCCCCACATTATCCCATCATCTTTTCGTTGCTTGGTGTTACACCGTTGTGGGGCACCGCGTCAACGCGAAAAACCGCCAGTTGCGCGATCCGACAGCACGGCCCACCGGCACCTGGCCCTGTGGATGGTCGAATTTCAGCAGTTCCATGCGGCAGCTGCCCTCCAGAGGCCTGGTCAAAAAACGATGGAAAGATCCACCGTTTTCAATGGGTAAATCATGGTAAATCCACTATTTCGACTGGGCCATTTTCTATAGGTAAATCATGGTAAATCCATTTTCAATGGGTAAATCCATGGGTTTTTCTCCACTATTTCGACTGGGCCATTTTCTGTAAAGAAAAATTGGTAAACTATAAGATTTAGTAGGTCAATCAACGATTAAAATAGGTACTATTGTAGGAACTAATGGAACTATAATAGGTAAATCAACTATATGGTTTTACTAATGGAACTATAGGAGTTTATGGAACATCAACAAATTTCAAACTATGGAACATAAACAAATTTCAAACTATATGGAGCATTGCCACTTTAAAAAGGTAAATCAACACAAATCAACTATTTCTATGGTCCATATTTTCCATAGCGAATTGTTAGTTTCCCGGAGGGTATGGTTTTCTCCAGCGTTCCAATTCCGGCAGCTTGAAAAGCGGTCCATTTCCTGCGGATCATCCCCTTGTAGAAATATGAACTTTCCACAGAAAACAGTGAGAAAACCACCAGCCGTTGAGGATAAAAACAATTGCTTACCCAAGTAGATAAGTAGCACTTAGTGAAACTGGTCAGATTGGTAAGTTCACAGTTTGCTGATCTTGATGATTTACCATATGATTTACCTATTGAAGATTGAATGAGTTAATTTTCCGTTGTTAAATTACCAGAAGGTATTTATCAATTTCTCCCATTTGAGATTCATCACATCTGGAGACAGTCCGAGCTTCAACAGCCTCTTGGGAGTTCACTCACCATTTTGGTGAAATCACCATTTTCATTGGCGAAATCCCAAATGTGTGGTTGTGGAAGTCACCATTTCATTGGTGAAATCTCCATTTTGGTTGGTGAAATATGGTGAAATCCCAAATGTTTCCATGTGCCTCGTCATGTCCCACAGGACGCTTTGCTCCGAAGGGTCTTCCTCGGGCTCATCCTGGCCATGAATTGGAAGACGTTGTGATGCGTCAATAAATTGGAAGTTAACCATGAAAGACAGCGATGTTACCATGAAAAATAGGGATCTAACCATAAAAGATAGGGATTTAAGCACTAAAAATAGAGATTCATCCATTAAACATAGTGATTTAACGCTAGTAAACCACTACAAATGCGGATAAAACGGGATGTACTTGGGCTTTGTCTGAAATAGAGTACCTCATAATTTTTGTGGTTTTGAACCTCATTTTCCCTATCACAAGTGTCATTTGTACCCGTTTTCACACAAACCCAACAAAATTCATGAGATTGTAGGCCGTCAGATTCAAAGTCATTTGGCTATGAAGCGTCCTCTGAATATGACTGAAAGTGACCAAGAGAAGCGCCACATCTGCATGCTGCAGGTTTTTATATTCATCTGGATAAGTTGCAGTACCCTCTGGTAATTTAACATAGCTATTGAAAATTGCCATTTATAGTGGATTTTGAAAATGGATATTTTCCATAGTTTTTTGTATGTTTACCAGATTTTACCAGATGGTAATTCACAGCAAAGTTCGGCCACCAGTCTTCTCTGGCGCCCGCGGCCTCCTCCACATCGGCCACCACGCATTGCGTCAGCGACTCCACGTTTTCCTTGTAGATGATCTGAGCAGCGCGTTGCGTTCGATGGTGTGATTCAATGGAAATGTATGGAGATAATGTGGTTAAAACATGTTAAACAACCAGTAATAGCCATTACTATCAACCATTAGTCACTATTATCAACCATTATATAATGGGGGTAAAACAGGGATAAACCACCCATGACTGGGAATGGTAAACATACCATCTATTAAAAAAAAAAAATGGGGATGGTTTATGGCATTGTTTTACCCACATTCTAGCTATATCATATCATAAAACTAGACCTGGAAAAAACAACTCCATAGGCCCTGTATGAACATATCAATCTTGACTTACAAATGGGTCATGCGTAGTTGTACACTTCCGTTGAATTTGCATAGATATCTAGCCTATAGTAAAATGCTGAATGAAACCTCCACAACAAAAAACGAAAGGACGATGCAAAAGTTTCTGGCGACTCGCAAATTGACGGTTTTCATCCATGTCAATCCATTTTTCAGCTTAACCCATTCAAGTTCAAGATCCATTCTTCAGATCCCAACATCTTTAATCATTCTGGGCAACTTTCGGCCATACACTGGGATGATTCCCCTTCCATTAACCATGATTCCATTGCTCTCTGGTAAATGAACAGTTCGAGCCCGAAAACAACCCAATTTTTTTAGTGGTTTCACTCATCTTCCAACCCCGTTTTCTGCCAGGGTCGAACTGTGAATTATTCCTGGAGGCTATTCTTCCCTTAGAATTCCACCGAGATTCTATAGACCCAGTAACTATTAGAAAAATGGATACCTTTCCAGTAACTATACCCATATGCTCCATGTATGGCATATTTACTAACATTTACCCCAAAAATGGCTCAGTTTTGTAGGTAAATATTACATACATCTGGGTAAATTATAATATTTAACTAACCTGAATCTTGCGGCCATTTGGGGATGATTTCCCTTACTAACATTTACTAACCATGATTCCCAGGGCTCGGTCGCGACGTGAGGTCGTTATAATTTACCCAGATACATGGAGCATATGGGATACCTAACCCTGAGAAACCCAAAGATTCCACCTTGGCCACCACTGCCGACTCCGCCAAGCTCTTGGAGATCGACATCCTGATCATGATCGGACCGGGATCGGACGATCAGTGGGGTCAATGTTAGAAACAACTTGGTAAAGACCTTTATATAACTGTAATATAAATGGATAAATATGAAGAATGGATCCTTGATAAAATATAATAACTTTATATAACTTTATAATATATTTTTATCATTGAACAAGTTTTAATAAGACCTTTGATAAACATTGATTTGAATAATATCAATGAATATCATGGAATATAAAATGGATAAATATGAAGAATGGATTTCAGACAGAATCATATCAATGGCCACTTCAGGTAGCTAAATGGAGCTACTGTACCATAAAGCCAGACGGTGGGGCCCCCGGCACCACAGTTTGGGGGCCCATTTTCAGACACCCATCTGTGGAACATAAGCATCAAACATAATAGCTAAAAGATGGTGAAAATCATGAAAATACCGCCCACATCGGGAAAATCAATAAGCTGTGTCTGTTTGGGTAGACCTATATTGTATTTACCATTTAGAGAAATCAACTCCCCAAAACAAACACAGTTCATGGCTTTGCCAAGCGACGCGATATCCATCGGACTCGTCTCAAAGGCCTGGCGCAGTATGCTGCAACCGAAGATCACGAGATGAAACCCATCCATGTCTTGAACAAATTCAACCTCTAGTGGGATATCCTTGGTAAACTTGCTGGTGCTTAGGGAATTGAGTAATGGGATGATTCTTACTAGTGATTTTGCATCATTCCCTCATTCCCTGCTAAGCACCCGTAAGTAAATCCAATCCAACAAATATCTGAAGTTATCTGGATGGTTCCCATCCATTTAGTACTTGTACAGTTTTCGCCGGCATCAAACAGCTGACTGTTGTTTGATCAGCTGGGCAACCCTTCCGAAAACTACTGCTGTTTTAAAAATCATGAGGAGGGACCCAACAAAATCGCGATTTCACCAACTCTATGGATGGATTTTGAAGTAAATCCACGGGAAACCATGGTTGTTTCCAGTACTTTAAGGGATTCCCTGGCGTTTTTCCCTTGAACCAAGTCCGGGAATTGTCATTTTTGGGGATCATCATCCCAAGTAGGGTTTGAAGTACACCAGTCATGTGTATATCAGGGTTCTGTGGGAATGATTGACTTAAAACAACACAACTTTCTCAGATCCTAAAAGATAGATGATAATGAATCATTATCAATCAGTATCATACATTTTATTTTTTTCCCCACCTGCCAGGTGAGGGTTGTTAGATTTTATGTCAGTTGCCTCCTCCTGCCTCGTCCTCCTCCTCCTCCTCCTCCTCTCCTCCTCTCCTCCTCGTCCTCCTCCTCCTCCTCGTCGTCCTCCTCCTCGTCGTCCTCCTCGTCGTCCTCCTCGTCCTCCTCGTCCAACTGCGACCCGCGATCCACAGTGTTCTCTGTCGGACCTCAACCACGACCATCCATGCTCAGTGTTCCCTGCCGGACCTCAACCACGACCATCACACCCTGCCCAACCGTGTGTCCCTGCCGGACCTCAACCACGACCATCCCCGCCCAGTGTTCCCTGCCGGACCTCAACCACGACCATCCACGCCCAGTGTTCCCTGCCGGACCTCAACCGCGAGTATCCACGCCAAGTGTTCCCTGCCGGACCTCATGTAGGAAGATATGGGACAAAGAATGTGCAGAAGAAAGTTAGAAAGCATGTCAGAAAGAATGTCAGAAGATATGCCAGAAGATATGCCAGATAGAATGCCAAATAGAATGCCAGATTGAATGCCAGAAGATATGTCAGAATATATGCCAGAAGATATGCCAGATAGAATGCCAGATAGAATGCCAGATAGAATGCCAGAAGATATGTCAGATAGAATGCCAGAAGATCTGCCAGATAGAATGCCAGAAGATATGAATGCCAGAAGATATGCCAGAAGATATGCCAGATAGAATGCCAAATAGAATGCCAGATAGAATGCCAGAAGATATGTCAGATATATGCCAGATAGAATGCCAGATAGATATGCCAGAAGATATGCCAGATAGAATGCCAGATAGAATGCCAGAAGATGCAGATGCCAGATAGAATGCCAGAAGATATGTCATGCCAGAAGATATGCCAGATAGAATGCCAGAAGATATGTCAGATAGAATGCCAGAAGATTTGCCAGTAAGAAAATCTATAAATGTCATGGTGGGGATCACACGAAGTAAAGTAATTTATCTAAACTCAACGTGTGGTAAAGTACCAGGGTACGGGTGGTACAGTACAAGGGTACGGAAGGTCCGGTGCAACGGTACGGGTGGTACGGTACAATGGTACGAGAGTACGGGTGGTACCAAACCGTACCCCTCGTACGCATAGTACCGTTGCACCTCTCCGTTAGCCACTCTCCAAAAACCATGTATCTTTTCATGGCTCTTGAGTTTAGATTTTTCTATTTGTCTAATATCCTTAAAACATATACATTCTGCTAAGTAGCTGATGTGGCTACTGACTCCTGACCAATATTCTAGGGATATTCCCTCCAGTAAATTATCCACATGGAAAACCCATAATTAAAGTAGATACTTTATGATAGTTTCATGCGGGAAACCAAGGATTTTCCATATATTGATATCCGCCAAAAACTCTAGGTACACACCAATGTGCTGAGGGTTGGCCCAAATGGCCGCAGGCACCTTGCCATCTTTCACCGTGCCGTCGGGAAGTTCGATCTGTGGCGCTTGGTGTGTCATGGTCCGAAAACCGGATAGCCTTCACCTAAATGTAGCCCTCAATCCGGTGGTTTATCATGGAAATCATCATGTTTCTCATGGAAATTGCCACTTGGGTGGTACAGCCAATGTGCACATCCCAAAAACATATCAATTTGGTGTACATTTTTAAAATATCCCATTACATCACCATAAAATAGTAGTTGTTGTCAAACCAAAAATGACAGTTGGTGAGTCATATCCCCATGAGATACCAAATTACCATCCCCATTTGTGATGGTTAAATCATATTGGCCCACATTGGAGACCAATTTCATTTTCATAATTCAACAAAAGAAGTTACATCCCTCAAACTCGGGATTTTTTAAATACATGTTTTCCATATGTCATCATAAATTTACTGGTTTCCATGTGTTGGTTACATCCCCCGCCATTTTTTTTTGAAGTCTTCGCCGCATCGCGAAAAGCGTCAAACGGAAAAAGGCGCCTTGATGTCCTTGCGCGGTTTGGAAGCCAACGTGTCGGAGTACTTCTTGTGGAGCTTCTCCCACACCTGGGAAAAGTGAAACGAACTTTGGATTTTTTTTGAAAAAAATGCTGGAGATTGTAGCTGATACAAAAGGGTTTTTACATATATATATATATATACAATTATATATATATATACCCGTATATATATATATTATAAATATATTATATATATATTATATATATAATATGCTGTATATATATACTCCGGGGTGAGAATGCCACGCACTAAGTACATGGCGCAACACCCATTAACATAGCGTGCGCACCTGAGCCATCTTTTTCCGACGCAACACGGGTAAATACATATTTAGTTTTCGGTCGAAGATGTTGAATCTGTGGAATTTTCGCAACCGGGTGCGCACAGTTTGGCCATGCTTGCAACTGCCATAGATGGCGCAACTCCAGAAACACAGGGGAACCTCCCGATTTTGCAGCCACATAGATGGAAACTCACAAATTTCATTAAATTTAAGCAACATCCACTTGCGCATTTGGATAGAACCTGGCATCCGTAGATGGCGCAACTCCCCGTGTTGCGCCATCTACTTTCACACGGGCAAATTTCTAGTTTTTCCTCAGATTCCTATTGTTCCAAATACCGGTGTCCACGCCATCTATTGAGTCCGCCTGAAAAGTGTAGTCGGCGCCTGGTATTTTGACCCCAGTGTGTATATATTTAACGTACATATAAACCCTGTATAATAAATATATAATTAAATAAATATATATATATATATTACATGGCACCAACAAACCTGATTACCCATGGTGAAGATGATGACAAAATGATGATGATGATGATGCTGATGATGATGATGATAAAGATGATGATGACGATGGCGATGACGATGATGATGATAATGATGACGACGATGGTGATGACAATGATGATGACAATGGTGATGACAATGATGATGGCAATGGTGATGACGACGATGATGATGATGACGATGATGATGATTATGATGAGGAGAATGACAACAATGACGTTGATGACGATGTTGATGACGATGTTGACGACGACGACGACGACGACGACGCCGACGACGACGACGACGACGAGGATGATGATGATGATGATGCTGATGATGATGACATGTGGAGATGTATGTGTTTACATACATATACATCTATACACTAAATGTATGTGTATATATATAACCGGCAATCAAAGACAAAACGCTTGAAAGACATATCATGAGACATCCTTGTCGTGCTCCCAAGTACCGTCTAAGAAGACTCCGGTGAAAGGTGATACTTGATGTGGTTGCGCATCAACAGATTGGTAACCTGGTGAACAGCAAAATAGATAAACATAGCTGGTACATCCGCCGTAATATGCTATACTAAGTGTTCACCCAAATATATGATGTTTGATGTACTGGTATTTTCTACGAGAAATCATTCTCACTGCCTGCGAGCATACTGAATCCTGGAAATAGAAGGAAATGTTCCCAAAAGCCGGACTGTTGAATCGCAAACTCATTGTTTTGTTGGGATTTGGTGCCTCTCAATACCTGATGGATTTCCCATCACCTGAAGCATTCTGTGTTCGGGAACTACCCTCAACCAAAGCTGCTCAGGACTGGATCACAACAATGATATCATAAGGATACATATATGCATATATATATATATATATACACTAGACATAAAACGTTTATGTTCAGTTTGGTGCTTAAACCCCTCTACATGGTGTTTTCTTCACATCAAGTCACTGAGCCACTGCGTCCAAGTGAATAACCCCGTCTGGAATTCATTCATTTCCTAAGCTTTGGCCCCAAGTGATGAGAGAACACACTTCCCGCCGTCCTCAAGTCTATGGTTGATGTATGGAGCTTTCTGTTGCACTTTGAACCTGCAGTTTCTGTGCAAACATGTGGTGCCTTTACCCGCAATTGAAGGTTTTCTGGGTCCATGTGAAATACCCCAAAGCGATAAGTTAAATCTCTGGTTTCTATTCATTTCTGATGTATTCTGCAACTAGTGCTATGATTTTCCCACTTCCATGAGTGCAGTGTTGGGGAGCAAGAAATGATGTGGCCGTGCTGGTAACTCACAACAAGGGTGTGCCTGAAAACGGTGAAAATTGAAGTTCTATTGACTGGGAAAATTATGCTACACCATAAAAACGAATGGGGGTAGACCATTTTCAGAAAAAAAAACGCAGGAATATCATTTTTGGGCAACCCGGTTTTGACCCATACCCACCTGTACCACAGTATGAACATGCAGTAAGCATCAATAAGCGGACAATCGGTCTGTCACATGTATATATACCTTAGGAGAATCACCCAACACTTCCTGCTCTTGTCAGGAGATGTTGATCAAATGAGTGGAAGCTTAAAGCTAGAACATAGGTGGAACTCGGACATTCTAGTGAAACCCTGTCACTTCTACGAGGTACTATAGGACTACAAGAATCATCAGAATTTCTCACCGGGTGCATATTGTTTGCCCTAGGCTTTGAACTTGTAGGGAAATGACCAACACAACTGTGGCTCTGGGGATAGCTTTTGACCCATACCCGCCTGATGTATGTACCAAAATAATCCGCCATAGGTATTGGCTACACTTCCCGGATGTGAAGAGATAATGTTTCTCCCTACCATGCAGCAACCTACCGTGGCTGGGATGTGATTGCCCGCAACATCTTGTTAATCGCAAATAAGCGAAATTGCCGTGGCCAACAAAGGATCCATCAAATCATGATTGAACATTAAACCATGAATGACATGTGTATACATATATATATATATATATTCTTTTTACAATATATACAATATTTCCCGATATATATATATATATATCTATCTATCTATCTATCTATCTATCTATCTATCTATCTATCTATCTATCTATCTATCTATCTATCTATCTATCTATCTATCTATCTATCTATCTATCTATCTATCTATCTATCTACACACACACCATATAGATTCGATATTAACAAATATATTAGTATGTAGCAACGATGATTAATATGTAGCATATAGCCACGCAGAGTATACATACCAAAGATGTACCACCGGGATGACATCCTTCTGGTCGCACGGCGCCCTGGGCCACCGAACTCACCCTCGAACTTTCCCGTCTCTCCTAACCTGGCGACAAAAAAAATGCGAAAAACCTGGAAAACTGAGGGTCAACATGGTTTAACATGGATCAACCATAGACAATGTCCTTCCATTTGCGGAAAAACATGACAAAAAAGGTTTTAGTTGCAATCTTAAAAGTGCTGGTTTTTGATGGCAAAGAGTTAATATCATTTCCAACTTGTATGAAGTTTATCCAGCCCACTTGAACTACATTCGTCTCCTGGGAACGTTCAAAACAAACCTGCCATGTCCATCTAGCCGATGTTGCTCTTTGCGGCTTCGTTGTGGCTCAAACTTTCCCAATCTCCTCCCAAATACAGGGAAAACAAAATAAAGACTAAGATGCAGTAAAATTCTCCAACATTGACGTTGCCAGTTCTCCACCATTTGGCATCAGCGAGAAAACCACTGGATATCATGAGTTTATTCATGGCCTCGCCTGGGGCCACCCCCCGCATAGGCACGCTTGCCAGCAGCAGCAGCCATGAGGCCCACGGATTTCAAGACCCAAGGGTTCTCACAGGTTGGAACCCACAGGAGGAAGATGCACCAGAGATTGAAATCCAGAGATTGATCTTTGGTGAAAATGTGTGAAAATGTGGATTTGTGGTTGCTGCTTGGCCAAAATGGCTCGGGCCCTAAAAATCATGATGCCGGAGAGGTAAGCAAAGACCCAAAGATTAAGAGCTCTTGATTTTTGATGAGAGGAATCACAACGGGGCCTTTTGCATAAAAATACCACACCAAAGGATGCAGTCGAAAAAGCTTGACTTTCCCAAGTTATACCTTCCAGTCGCTGATCATTGAAATCTAGATAAAGTTCAAGGAGTTAGAACCACACAGCATTTGGTGAGTTCTCCTCATTTCCCGCATTGTTGGGCCAACTTCATTGAAGTTTGTCTACATCATTCAGTAGTTGCTGGACCTGTGGTCCGCCTCTATGATCTATACATTTCAGGCTGGGTAAAGTATGCTGTACGTTTAAACATATCTATATAAAATTAAATACATGTATAACCCTTTACTGTATACTCATGTCTGTATTGTATGTTCAAGTATATGTACGCAGTTGTAGTCTAACTTAGTAAATAACATGTCATATAGACGGCAAATTGCATTATATATAGCATATTGTTTGTGTGTAGAATTTATTGTCTTACATGTATTCCGTGTATCTGAAATCAGATACTAATTGTGATATGAATGTTCGTATATACATATGTTATGTTGCATTGCAGATATACATATTAGATCTAATACAAACCTTGCACGTTTATACTTGCACAAATTATACCATATTCATCGATATTCTGCATCATTCTACATCTAGACATGTAAGGTACTCCCAGACATATCTTTCAAATGTGTCTCCTTGCGACCATTTTTCAGCTGACCATGCAGGACTCGGGTCGCTTCGGGGTATTGTGAATGAAATCTCAGGTCCCAATGCTATTTGTGAGCACTGCCGGCACTGGCATCTACTCGTCTCTCTAATCGAGCTTGGAGCGACCAAAAAGTGAGGATTCCAGACATGAGTTGAATGGAGTACTGGGAAGATCAACCAACGGTCGTCTCCCACTTCACTTTGTTTTGAATAAACATCGACTGAGACTCTGACGCTGATAAGAAATGATAAGAATATGTACTTACGATAATCCAGTGGTTTATGACAAGTTTTCCCACAAAAGAATGAATTCAAGTTCCAAAACCAACTGCCAGAAATCTCACTCCATACGGATCGGCGCTTGCATCCTGAATTTAAGATTCATTGGCGATCCTGCTGTGACACTCAGGCAGGCAGCATTGAAGTTTAATCCCACCTGCAAAACAGTCAGCGACTTGAGGTTGGGCCCCATTCGCTGACCAGGAGCCGGGTCCTTTTTCCTGAATGCGTAGAAAGGGTGTGTTCGCTCGACGTTGCGTTTGCGTCCGCAACCGTTCGTAAACGTTCGCAACTGTCCGCAACCGTTCGCAACCGTCCGCGTGAGGTCGCTATGGCTGTGCCTAGGGTGAGTTTTGCAACTGTGGTCACTTTTGGAGGTTTCAGACGTCGCGTAGCCTCGTTTCGCGTGGCAGGCGTGGCACTTTGTGACATTCCAACATGTTTCATAACGTGTTAAAAGTCGCTTTGCGTGGCAGGCACAATACTTTTGCATCGCTCTGAAATGCGTGGCAGGCACAGCACTTTACTTACATTCCTGGCTTTGTTATAAGGAGTTAGCTCAGTTACCATGGGTTAGCATCTTTTGTTAACTATGTGTTATCTATATGTGAACTATGTGCTAACAATGTCTTAACTATGTATATCAAAGGTTAAAATTTAAGTATAATTAACATATGTTGCTATTAAAGTTACTTTTTTAGCTATCTCTAGTTAACTCTGCTAACTCTCTATAACTTTGGGGCCTTTTTTGTTCTGATCCAGTATCATATTTAAGTATATAGTTTACAAGGAAAATGTATCAACATACCTATTTTTATTTTTCAAAATTTGGAAATCAAAATTCATTTGGCCAACACATGAATATAGGGTGGTGACCACATTGAAAATGACCCACACCAAGTTGGCAGACAAAAAAATGATTTTTTTCTGTGCAAAATCCAATTGGTGATATGTATGCTGTGCAAAGGCCACCTGGCCATCCAAGCTTGGATCTTGTGTCTCAAAGCCACTGATGGCTGCCCATTCTTTTGCATGTGCATATATTTTTGATATGGCTGCCATTTCAATGTTTCAAAACCAGCCCAAAGTGCCAGCACCCAGCTGCACCACTATATTTGTTCCACACCTGCGCCATGGTAGAGATCAGCAGCAGGGTGGAGCTCAAATTCCAGGATGAGAAGCCCATCTGCTTGCCCAAAGACCTGATCATCCAATTTGATGGCCACCAATACCTCAAGCTGAGGCCAACTAGCTTCCCCATAGTCCAATTCATCCATGGAGGCAAAGTTGCCAAGAATGCCAGCTTGTCCTCTTCCACCACACTGAAAGGATTGATCCAAGCCAGGGATGACCAGTACCAAGGCAATGTGCCCCAAGAGGAAGGCCAAGAAGCACTTTTTGATGATGCCAATGGGCCAGCTGCTGGTTCCAAAAGGCCATTGGACCAATTGGAAGAACCAGGCACCATAGTGCAAATAGATTGCAATGGAACCAGCATTGATTGCTTGATGGTGGGAAAGAGGCCAGCCAGAACAGATTTTACTTTTTTGTTGGAGGCCAGCCAAGTTGAAGCCATTGTGATGGCCATGAGAAAAACTTCTACCAAGGATTTGGAAATGCCTACCAGGGCATATAATAAGGATGCCAAGAGAGCCAAGAAGGAATGACCTGCTTCATGTTAAAAGGAAAACTGGTGACATTGCTTCTGTATTTTGTTACAAATTCAAAGGCCATTTGGCCATACAAAATATTTGCTTTCCATAGCCAAGCACAATGAAACCTGGATAACCAGCCATGAATGCTTTCTGCCTTTGGCTGCTTCCAGCTGCCCACTACATGTTGGAACCATGAAATACAAACAAGTGCAGAAACAATTTTGGCAAGTCTACAACACTTCTGTTGCAACTCCTTTTGCCAAGCCATGGCTGTGCCACCTGCTATAGTCCAGGCTGTGAATGGCATCCTGGACTCCAACCAGCCCATTAACCAAAAGCTTCAGAAGGTGATTGAGAAGTTGGAAGCCAACAATTTGGTGCAGAGGCAAATTTTGTTGCCAAGCCAAATTCTTTGCCATCCTCAGAACAGAGGTGGGGCCATGCTTAGCTTCCATGATGTGTGGGCAAAAGGAGCTGCTTTGACCAATGTTGGTATCCAGAGAGCTTTGCTGGAAGATGCCATCTGCATCCAAATGGCCAAGGACCCTGTCAAAAGATCCAATCAAGTTGCCAAGAACCAGCAGCTCACTGATGAGGCCAAAGGTTTTCTGCCACCATTGGCAGGCACAGAAAGTTTCTTGGCCAATAAGCATGTTTTATTTCCACATAGCTTATAGCACATATATAGAAGCAATGTGTTAGTTTGCCCCATGCAGGTTACCTCAGCCTGGGATGCAGCCACACAGTGGCATGGCTTCGCTGTGTGGAAGCCAACATTGCTGGCCCAGATGGAATTCCAGAGTTGCCCAAAAGTGACCCAGCTTGGGATTGCATTGCCAAAGGTTGGAAGTGGATAGTTTTGGCGCCAGAAGTGGAAGATTCCATACCTACACTACCATCATGGACCCAAATGGCACTGAACAGTGGAAACAGCATTGGGAAAGCCATTGGTGAGCTTGAGGTGGCTTGCCTGATGACTCACTTTTTCAACCAAGGCTTGGACCTTTCCCAGGCATGCCTGAATGCCAGCCAGGGAGACCAGAGATGCAAGGAATCAATTCCATTCATTGCCATCTATGTCCAGAAGTTTGCAGGAGGTGCACCAAACTTCCCCATCATCAATTTCCTCAGCAGGTTCTCCCAGCAGTTCAATGCAACCTTGTTGATGGGCCAAGACTTCTTCCAAGGGTTGACAATGCTTGACTTCAAGCAACCTGATTGTGTTTACCCTTTCATCAGGGCCAGTGCATGGGCCACCATGCTGACAACCAGCAAGTCTAGTGATGGGTATGCCAAATTGCTTCATTGCCATGACCTGGACAAGCTCAAATCCAACAATATTTTTCCCAAAGTTCAGCTGGCAGAGAAGATGCTAACAGATTCATGGAAGACCATACAAAACTGCTTGAAGGATAGGAGCCACAGTGAGAGCCACACCAACAAGTGCTTTGGAAGGATGGCAGTGAGAACCATGCTTTTCTTGACAGGCAAGCAGAAATTTTCCAGGGAAGGCAAGGAGTTTGAATCCTTAGAATCCATTTTGGAAGCTTTCACAGAAGACATGAAAAACCCAAATGAAAAAACACAGGCAGCCAAGGCAGAGAAGAGCTACCAGTGACAGATGTGGTGAATGCCAAGCCAAAAGAGTTGGTGTTGCTGCAGAACAGCCACATCCAGATTGATGGTTTGTGCCTTGGCTGCTTGATATTTTTAAACTTTGAACATTGTGCCTGTTGAAGCCATAAAGAGCAAAAGGTATATCTGACATTCTTGTGCCATGCTTTAGTCTAAAGTGAGGTACTGTTACCCCAAGAAGCATGGAGCCAAAGTTTTCCAGCTGCTGTCAGTGGATGACCAGAAGGCAGTCTTCCAGCATAGAGCCATTTTGGCAGACCAGCCAGAAAATGTGGATGTAGATCACCAAGATCTGAAATTTTGGAAAGTCACCAAGAACAAAATGCCAATGCAGTGCCCCTTGCCAATTGCACAGATGCATATGCCTGGGCTGGTGGTCCAGCAAGATTTTGAAAAGCTTCAGGTGTCCATGGTGCTCCACCAGGCATACACAGCCCACCAGGTGAAGCCAGACCAAGTTTCCTTTTCAATCTATCCAAGTGGCTGTTATACCCTTCAGCCAGTGAAGAAGAAGGCTTTGAAGCTGATCCCATTGGGTATGGTCACCAAGGCCAAGCAAGATGCCAAGCTGAAAGTGGCCATCCATCATTTTGGCAAGGTATGGGCCATCAGCCCTTACAGCCAAAACAACAAGTTTGTTGAGGATGAAAAAACATGTTTGATTCCATTTTGGTGGGTTCAGAAGGGCACATCAGATGCCTACAACATGCAGTGGAGCCATGTCACCCAGGATGGGATCAAGATCCCATGTTTGACAAATGAAACACCATTGGAGAAGAATGAGACACTTATTGTCCAAAAGGAGGAAGCCAATGATGAAGACACTGGTGATCATGCAGGAGATGCTTCCCAACCAAAAAAGAAGGCCAAAAAGACCAAATGATGACCAATTTGTTCATCCAGTACATTGGATGCACAGGGAAAAACCACAGGAAGGTCAAGAAAGATGCTGCAGCTTGAGGTTCCTTTGCCAAAGGCCTTTCTGGCCCTTCATGTATTGAGTGCAAGCCCATGTTTTTCAAAAGCCATTTGGCTATACAACACTGTCTGTGCCAAAGGCCAGATGGCCATCAACTGCAAATTTCTTCACCATACATGTCTGTTTGGTGCACCACTACCATTGAATGTTGGTGTCATTGGCAGCCCAGCACCATGGCCCAAAGAAGAGACACCATCGCGGGCACGATAGATTTGCCCAGATGGAGACTTGTCAAATGGGCCAGTGGTTGGGAGACGTGGTTCCTAGATTGCACTGGTGCTTTTTATACCATGGAATGACTTCCTTGCATGGCAGTGCAGCACCCAGGTTGAAGTACCTAGGCTGTACTTGAGATGCCTTGCTTGCATGGCAGTGCAACACCTAGGCTGGATTACAGCCTGATGAATCCCATGGTTGTGTCCACTGCAGACCCAGATAGAATATACAGGGTGGTGCGCTACCAAAATGGCCAGGAGATTGAGCCACTTGCCTTTTTGTTGGATGTGTGGAGAAGCAAGTCTTAAACATATGTACCCACACCAACTAAAATAAGAAGGGGTGCTCATAGTAAGAGAACCAATTGACATCTATAGGGATATTAAACACATACCTGACAATATGTTCATAGCATGGTGGATATATAGCTATAGATATAATAGTGTATATATGTGTCAAGCATACATAGCTACCATGTATATATATATATATGTGTGTGTGTGTACCTTACAACATTCCAGACAGAATAAACCAAACAAATGTATATACAAATCTATATGTGAAAGCCACCCAACATTTCGAACTTAATTTTATAGTTTTATATATATATATACACTTCTCTCAGCTGTGTGTTTGTTTCAAATGCCTCAAAGCCACATCCTTTTGTCAAAGGCCATATGGCCATTTCATATTTTCAAAGGCCACTTAGGTCATGCAAGGTTTTCAAAAGCCAGTTGGCCACTTATTTTTTTCAAATGCCACTTAGGCAATGCCATTTTGTCAAAGGCCATGTGGCCATTTTTTTCAAAGGCCACTTGGGCAATGCATACGCCAAGCAGATCCCCATGGGCCCAGGTACAGCTACAGAGAGCTGGAGGAGCTCCAGCAGGACACCAGGGTGGTGCCACCCATCTTCTACACAGTGTTTGCAGGACCAGGCCATAGGTGTGTGTCTTGTGCAAAGGCCATTTGGCCATTCCATACATGTTCTGTTTATCTATTTTTTTGGTTGGCAATTTCAGTTTGAAGGCCAAATGGCCATCCAGCATTTTGTTCAACCCAAAAGTGCATTTTTATCATGACTGGCAGGTGTGTACAACTAGCCAAGCCAGCTGCTGCTGAGAGCTGTCCAGGCCAAAGGGCCCAAACCAGATACCAAATAGCATTGGCTGCAAAAAAAACAGCTGCTTGCATTGGAACTCCAACAAAGGCCACTAGGCCATTTTTGTGTCCATGCCACAAAGGCCACAAGGCCATTGTTTCATGCATGCTTCAAAGGCCATTGGCCATTTTTTACAAACCATTTTTTTGGGTTAATATTCCAGTCACTGGTAGCCATTCTCCAGCTGCCCAAGATTTCCAGCCTGAGAGCCATTCGACCCAGCATCCATCATGGCACCCAAGACAGCCATGAAGAGCTCCAAGACCATGAAGTCCATGAAGGCCATGAAGGCAATGAAGGTGATGAAGGCCAGCAAGGCCATGAAGGCCAGCAAGGCCAGCAAGGCCATGAAAGCTGGCCCCAATGACAGCACCACAGCCAATGCCATGAAGAAGAAGCATGGCCAGAGCCAGGTGTACCAGAAGTTACCAAGGAAGTACCAGCACCTTCCACCACTGCCACGCCTTTCAGTCCATTGCAGCACCAGGAATTGCCAGTCCTGGGTTTGGATCTGGAAGCTCCAGACTGCAGGCCACTGCCAGGTTTGTGGCAGCCCATGGACCAAGAGCATCGACCAGAATGGACTGCAATGGAGAATGTGAGACCATGGGCCACCAGCAAAGCCCAGGTTTTTTTGAAGGCCAGGCTACCATGGCCATGTCCCAGAGCAGATGCAGCTGAGGGCAAGAAAAACTGGTGAGCAGCTTGCCTGCCTTGAATGGCCCATGGGCCATGAATGCACAAGCAAAGGCCACAGGGGCCATACATTACTGGTCACTTCCATTTTCATTTGCAAAGGCCCCATGGGCCATCCAGTGATGTTCCAGATGTTTGGCATTTCCTGCATTGATCTTGTTTGCAAATGTTTTCCCATGTTCATTTTGTATTCAACATGGCTCCATCAGATATTGGTAGTTGCAGATTTGGCTATCTATGATTTTGTGTTTTCTGTATTTATTTCATGTATTCAAATTTGATTGCATTCCATGGTTTTGTTTTATGGTAGTCATTGCATGTGTTTCCAAGTCATGTCATGGATGCATCATGCAACTTAATTTGAATAAGCCTAATCAATATATTATTTGTTCATCAAAAAAATAAGGTTCTTCATATTGTTTACACATTGCCTACCCAATGATTCACAATGGTAAGGTTTGCCATGGTTCTGGGCAAAGGCCCCAGCAGATGGGCCAATGAGCCATCACTGCAACAGCAGATCATGGCCAAAAAAAAATGTGGCAGTGGGAGATCATTGCATTCCATGTAGCAGATGCTGGCAGCAAAGGCCTCATGGCCATTGATACCATTGCCGTGGCATGCCAATGCACTTCAAAGGCCATCTGGCCATTTTGAAATTATATTTCAAGTCAATCATTCTCAAAGGCCTCATGGCCATCCATGTGTCAATGATTCTCAAAGGCCTCATGGCCATCCATGTATGCAATATGCTATATGGCACACATATATATATATGTTCAGATTTTGATATATTGGTGTAGGTTTGTAGTGGTTGGTTGGTTTCATTGATATTTTGCTGAATATATTGTTTTTTTTGAATAATATATAGATATTTATTAATTTTATTTTGCAAAATAAAAGTAATATTTAGGTAAAATTTGAAAATATTTATAAAACAAATTTTGTTTCTGTTTAATTTTACAAAGCAAAATCTAAATTCAGGAATTGAACCTAACTATCAAAAATCCAGAGTTAGGTTCAGATTCTGAACCTAACTCTCAAAAAATTAGAGTTAGGTTCAGAATCTGAACCTAACTTTCAAAAATCAAGAGTTAGGTTCAGAATATGAACCTAGCATTTTTGCAAAATAAATAAAAGTTTTAATTGTTGGTTTGTTTTTTTTATTTATTTATTTTGTTTTTTTGTGGAAAATGTATTGGTAGTTGAGTCATGATTTTGTTTGAAACAATGAAACATTTGGCCCAGGATCACAATATGTTTGAATAATACATATTATATATAGATATTTACATGTAGATACCACATGTACATATGATATTTTTATATATTAAATTTGATATATATTTAAAATTTAACAAACACACATACAAGTTATATGCATTCAATTCAAACATACTAACTATAATATGTTTTACTATGAACCACCAAAGCCAAACACACACATAAACACACTATAAGCAATCCATAACCAACAACTAGGTTTCCTAACACCATAGAGGTTGTGCCAACAGAGCCAACCCCAGCAGCAGCCAGCCATGTCAAACCGCACTGTGTTTTCCAATCCAGTCAGTCCAGTTGGTGAGCCAGGAGATGACAACAGAACCATTACTCCCACATCAGTGCCCACCAACTGGACCATAATTCCAGGAGAGGCCAGGGAGCATCTGGCCATGTTGGAGGCAGACCAGCTGAGCAGAGAGAAGGCCACCATTGACAGGGCCATAGATGCCATGAACAGAGAACCCAACCAGCAGGCTCCAAACCAGCCAACACTTCAACCACATCCACAACCCAACCAGCAGCCTCCAAGCCAGCTACCACTTCAACCAGATCCACCAACCAACCAGCAGCCTCCAAGCCAGCTACCACTTCAACAACAACCAATAATCAAAGTAGCACAACATCCACCTCCACCATTCAAGCCACTTCAGCCTTTCCACCAAGTACTACAGGCAACAGTATCACCTTTACAATTCCAACCACCAATCAGGCAACCACACCCATACATACGTCCATCACCACAATCATGTCCACAGCCCATGCAGAGGCCCTTGCGACCCCAGGCAAAACCAATTCCATCAGGCCACAAAGACATGCCTACACCAGGATTGCCTTCCACCATGCCAGCGGCACCAGCTCACCCACCAAAAACCGTAAGTGCTGCAACCTTGGGCCAGGCAGCTCCTGTGACTCCACCAAAGGCCTTGGGTACAATGGCACCCACCACTCCACCTAAGATCACACCAGCAAAGCAACAAGCAAAGTTGCAAACAATGCCACCAGCAAAGCCACCAGCAAAGCCACCAGCAAAGCCACCAGCACCAGCATCATCAAGCAGCTCTACAGCCACCATGGGCAAGAGCAATCCTGCAGGCAGCACCCCGGCTCCAAAGGCATCCATATGCCACCAAAAGGAACAAACAGGCTGGAAGTACAAAGCAATCTGGCTAGCCAACAGCCACCAAGCCAGTAGGTGGCAGCAGGTGGAAAACCTTGTTCACCAATACAGCCAAGAGCTAGCCAGCCAAACAGCCACAAGTCAATGGGCCAGCAAAGTGGTCCAGTACTGCCAAGCATACGAGGCCAGGAACTGGTGGCAATGTAACCAACTCATTGACACCTGGATGGGAGAACCATGGTTCAGGTGGCAGGCCCAGAGAGCTACATCTATGGAAGCCAGCCATGGAACCAACTTTAGGATTCCCCAGAAGTACCAAGGCCAGGCTCACTGGCTAGACTTTGTTCACAAAGGCCAATGGGCCATTCCAAATAGAACATATCAATTTTAGTGCCAAAGGCCACTGAGGCCATTTATTTTGAATCAACTTTATTTGTCTTGCAAAGGCCATGTGGCCATACAGTTTGGAGTTTTAACATGGCTCCTAATCTTTCTAGTGACAGCAGGCTGACCCAGCTGGCCAAGCAGAGACCGCCAAGGCTGACCCAGCACCAATATGGTGCATGTCTTCCAGTGAAAAAAAAAAGAGCCAGGCAGCCAAAGGCCACATGGCCATTCATTGTTTCAAAGGCCTCATGGCCATTCATTGTTTCAAAGGCCTGATGGCCATACTGTTTTCTGTTATCAAAAGCCATTATAAGGTTATCCATGTTTCAAACATGTATGTCAAGACAACAAAGGCTACAATAGGCCATTTGCATTAGGTTCCTTATTTCATTATGCATTTTTCCAACATGACATTGATACATATAGGCTCCAAGCCAAGCTTGCCATTTGTGCCTTCCAACCAATTCCAATAACCTTGCTGCAGCCATGACCCATTTGTGGAAGGTATCTGATTTCCAAGCAGAAATCCAGCATTTGGCTAAATTGGTGGAAAAAAGGCCCAACAGCCAAGTTGTTGAAACCATGACTACCACATTGTGCTCCAAGATCTCTGCTGTTGACATTTGGACTACCCAAGCCATTGTCACCATGCTTGAAGAGGTGGAAGCCCACCACTTTCCAGCAGACTTGGCCACCAAGTTGAATGCAGCCATTGAAAAGTTGGAACCAGTCACTGGAGCTCCTGTGAGGCTTTCCAAAGCCAGCCAAGTGATCAACAATTTACCAGCATGGTTGACTGCCAAAGATTGGACCAGGATGGCATCCAATGTGACCATTCAGGACCAGCTTCAAGTGGTTGCCCAAAGACTAGTATCTATGGGTGTCTCTTCCTTGAGAGAAAATACCAAGTGCCAAGCTGTGGCCATAGTGTTGCACCAGCAGCATTGCTTAGGCAAACCAGAGCTACAACCACATGCCATCCACAGTCTTTTGGGTGATATCCAGGCTTTGCACCAAGATGCAGCCATGGGCAAAGCAGGTGGTGCACCAGCATGCCAGATCTACCCCAATGATCCAAACCAATTGGGGTCCCAATGGCTGGCCAAATGCTATGGCCAAGAAACTCCAGAGCGTCGCACAATTCCATTGGCTGCCATGATGAAGAAGGCCTGACCCATAAACCTTCGACATCTTTTCTGCAATTTGAAGTTTTCAATATATATATGTGTGTATATGTCACATTCCCTACATTTTTTCTGTGCTGTGCCTCCATCAGGTGGCATGCAGAGGCAACAACAAGATGCTCCAGGGCAAGCATCAGGAAAAGCAACAGGCCAGAACTACCAGCACCACTTCCATGCAGGAGCCAAGTCAAATGGACAGGTTGGAGAAGCTGCTGCAGAAGTATGCCCCTGCAAGGGCAGGACTACCCTTGCTGGATGCCAGTCCAGCAAGTAGCCAACCTGTGGTGCCAACTCCTGCAAGGTCCACTGCTGCCCCTGCTGCCACCATTGCCCAGCCTTCAGAGCCATTGCCATTGGCAGATGTGCAAGAGAAGGCAGCAAGTGCTCCAGAGGAGTGAATTCCTGATTGCTGCCATGAACAAGCAAAATTTTCTTTTAATTGTTATGCAATAAAACTTATATTTTCTAATGTTTCTTTCCAACCCTGGGGGGAGGATCGCAACCAACAGACTTTGGAGGCCATGGAGAATGCACACTTCGATGCTTTACTGCAGCAGAAGAAGTGCAAGGGCATGAAGAGACCAGCAGCTTCAAATGCCTCAACTGCTGCTGTGGGCAAGCACCCTGCCAGCACTGCAGCCATGGGCCCAGCCAAGAAGCCAGCCACCAAATGTGCTGCCAGCAAAGCTGCTGCCAAGAAGTCAGCTACACCAGTTACCAAACTGCATGCCAAGAAGCCCAAACATGGTGGGCCATATGGATGCGTGAGATGCAGAGGAAACAAGCAAGGTTGCAGCAGCTGTTGGCAGCCCAACTTTGCTGGTGTCAGGTTGCCATCCAGGGAAGAATGGCGAGCCTACATGAAAGCCAATGGCAAGAAAGTCTGAGCCAGAACAATACCATGGAGAGAGCCATTCCCAAACTATGAGTGGCATTCTTTCCCTGTTGGGGCAGGATCCCAGTAATACTTGCTGAAGAGATCCAGGGGTTTTCGAGACCTGCAAGAAAGCAAAGCTTCAGGCAAAAATTCAATGTCATTGTTGTATCCAAAGACCACAGAGGTCATCTGTTCATGGCTGCATCTGCTTGCATCAAAGGCCATCTAGGCCATGGAATATAGCCAACTCAGTGCTGCAAGAGTTGCACCTTGTGGCTGTGCAGCTTGCTTTGCCAACACCCTTTCACACATGATGGACAATGACATAGCCAAGAGGCCATTGTACACCAACTAAGTTGGAAAAGGCCACATATACATTGCACATGGCATGTGGTGATGTGACAGCTGATATGCTTAGGTGGTTCATGCAGTATTTAGCAACACAACAGGTAACAGCAATTGATATCTTTAACTTCCAACTTTCAGCTTTTTGTGCCATGACCTCCAACATGGAATCTGAGCATGCCTCCAAGAGGATCAAGCTGGAGCAATTGCTTCAATTCAAGGCCAAGCTGCCAGCCCACAGCCAATCAGCACTGGAAGCAATCCTACAGGAAGCCAGTAAATCTGGCATTCCAGATTTGGTGTCATCTAATCACCAAAGAGAAGCAAGGTTGCAGCTGCTGGGAGATTACCATGGTGGATCACTTGGCCCACTCATCCAGCAGAGCACATTGGAGCTGGAAGATGGGCCCACTGCACCCATGTACTACACCAATTTACTGGTCTACATGGCCAACCTCTACCACAAGAACACAAGCTTCACCAAGCTCATCCAGGAGTGCCACAGGAGGTCTCCAAGCACCATAGACCAACCATGGGGTTTATGTTTATACTGCGATGAGATAATTCCAGGCAACATTTTGGGGAGAGCTGAAAGAAAAACATGGTGCATATACAGCACCATTGATGCCTTTGGCATCCACATGCACCAGGAAGACTCTTGGCTGACATTGGCAGTGGAGAGAAGCTCATTCGTATCCACTGTCAATGGTGGCATCAGCCAAATGGTTGCCACCATCCTCACCAGCATCTTTTGTTGCCCAATTGCCAACCCAAAGGTTGGATTCACCTTGAAAAGTTCCACAGGGGATGTCACAATATTCCTAAACTTCAAAATGATGTTGTGTGATGGAGCTGCTCACAAGCAGGTGTGGGCCAGCAAAGGTGATTCTGGCCAGAAATTCTGCCTGATGTGTTCCAATGTGAGGAGCCATCCACCCAAGCAAGACCAAGACCAAGAAGAGGCTTACACACAGCCACTGAAATACCATGAGTTGCAGCTGGTACAAGATGAAGAGCTTCTGGCCAGCTACCAGAGGATGGCAGTCAGGCATGGGACTTGTTCCAAACAAGATTTTGCCACATGGCAGGTAGCCACAGGCATCACTTTCTCAAAGCATGCTCTTTTGTTGAATGCCAAGCTGCTTGCAGCCCAAGTGCTGAAGCCCATTTCACAATTTTGCCATGACTGGATGCATGGAGTGCTGCAAGGCACTGCACCCATTGTGTTGTACCATACATTGGAAGCCATATTTGCTCACATGGACATCTACAACTTCTTGGAGGAATATTTCCAAAGGTTCCAATTTCCCAAAGCATGGAAAGCCAGCCATGTCCATTCCTTGTTCACCAAGAAGAAGGTGGAGAAGTTCAGGAAAGCCAACAAATTTTCTTGCTTGGCAAGTGAAATTCTGGCCATTTATCCAATTGTGAGGCATTTGATCCATGTGCACTTGGAACCGCGAAAACTTTGCCCAGAGGCTTGCCAGGCATTCTGCACCATGGCAGAAATTATTGATCAGTGCCATGGTGGTACACAATGGAAAGTAACCACAAGAGCTTCCTTGCTGGAAGCCATTGAAGCTGGAAACCAAGCTTTTGCCCATGCATTCCCCACAGTGGGCATGATAAAGAAGTGGCATTGGCATTTGCACCTTCCAGACTCCTATGCCAGGTATGGCCACTTGCCATCTTGCCTTACTTGTGAGAGCAAGCACAAAACTATCAGCTCTTTTGCCACCAGATTGCGGCATACCCAAGGATATGAAATCAATTTGCTCCAGCAGGTGGTATCCAATGAAATCATGGCATTGCAACAAGAAAATGTTTTTCCAAATGCAGCCACATTGGTGAAACCCAAGAAGGCAACCCAGAAGCAAAAAGACATAATTTCCATTTTCTTGCTTGGGCCTTGTGAAGATGCATTTTCTTCCATGTGTGCAAGACTTGCCCAAGGAGGACAAATTTTCAATGAAGATGTCATTATTTACCAAAAAGGTTCAGAATGGAGAATTGCACAAGTCCAATTCCATGTGCAAATTTGTGGCACCCAAGCAACTTTGGTCCAGGTGTGGGAGATCCAAGAATACCATCTGGACAAGCAATATGTCAAGTGCAATGTCTCCAGCCAATATGGGTTTATTTCCTTGAGCAGCATCCTGTTTCCAGTGACTTTTGCCAAAGGCAATGATGGAGCCAAAGTGCTGCTTCCTTATCCACTCTATGCCAAAGCTTCCAAAAGCTAATCACAAATGCTTTGGGGACAGAAAAAAGTTGCTCACTGTATTTTTTGCAAAGGCCATGTTTGGCCATTCTATAGCTGTCTCTTGGGCAAAGGCCTTCTAGGCCATGTACCTTTTGCAAAGGCCATGTTGGCCATCAAGTCATGGATTATTCAGTTGGTATGTGCTTTCAATTGATTTTGGAAACAAAAAAAGAAAACAAGAAGCATTTTCTTTGCTATTGCATGCCTTTTGTTGTAGCCCTGAACACAAGAATTAAGCCCTTTTTTTACATAGCCAAAAAAAGTTATAACTAGTTAGCTAGAGTTAGCAAAAAGATATAAAAGTTAGCTAACTCAAGTTAATTATGTTAACTCCTTATAACAAAGCCAGGAATGTAAGTAGACGTGTCGCGTCGCGTGTTTTTTACGAATCGCATTCTCAGGCTGCGTCAAGTGGCGACACGGTGCAAAATGCGTGGCAGGCGTGGCATTTTGTGAGATGTGCTGAAAATGAACGGAAGCCTCGCACGAAACATCGATTTTGAGGTTGCAGATTTTCAGGTTCTAAGGAAAACTCGTAGGAAAACATCGATTTTGAAGCCACAAAAGTGTCACAATTGGAGGAAGTCTCGCACGAAATGCTCGTTTTGATGCTCCCACGTCTCTCGTCTCGAGTCTCTGGTTTTCCTGTGGCCTTGCCTTGTCTATGGGGGAAAGCAGGTTGTAATGTCGTTTTGCGTGGCAGGCGCGGCACTTGGTGACATTCTCTCATGTGTCTGCAAACGTGTCGAAAGTCATTTTGTGGCAGGCGCAATACTTTTGCGTCGTTTTCAGAAGATGAGTTGCATTTTTTGTGGCAGGCTCAGCACTTTAGAGACCTCCATCGTCATTTTGCGTGGCAAGCGCAGCATTCGGTTCAGATCCGTCGTGCGGAATGATATTTTGCGTGGCAAGAGCACAATTCCGGACACTCCACACTCATCACTGTACACTCTACACATCTCTACACTTTACATTCTAAACTTTACACTTTACACTTTACTTTCCACACTCCACACTCCACACTCCAAACTCCACACTTTACACTCCACACTCCGCACTTTACACTTTACTCTCCACACTCCACACTCTACACTTTACACTCCACACTCCACACTCCACACTTTACACGTTTACAGCCCACACTTTACAATTTACACTCTAAACTCCACACTCTACACTCTGCACTCCACACTCTACACTTTCCACTTTGCACTTCACACTCAACAATTCACACTTTACACTTTACACTCCACACTCTACACTTCACACTCTACACTTTACACTTTACACTCCACACTCCACACTTTACACTCCATACTCTACACTTTACACTTTTCGCTTAACTCCCCAGACTTTACACTTTACTCTCCACACTCCACACTCTACACTTTACACTCCAGACTTCACAATCCACACTCTACACTTTACACTTTACACATTTACACTTTTACGCTTTTACATTTCTACACTCTTGGCTTTACACTCCACACTTTACACTTTACGCTCCACACTTTACTCTTCACACCCCACACTCCACACACTCCACACACTTTACACTCTACACTTTGCACTTCACACTCTACACTTTACACTCCACACTCTACACTCTGCACTTTACACTCTACACTCCACACTCTACACTCCACACTCCTCACTCCACACTTTACACTCCACACTTCCCACTTTACACTCCACACTCTACACTTTACACTCCAGACTTTACACTCCACACGCACTCTACACTTGACACTCCACACTTTACACTTTACACTCTACACTCTACAATGTCCACTCCACACTCCACACTCTACACTTCGCACTCTACACTTTACACTCCACACTCTACACTTTAGACTTCACACTCCACACTCCAGACTCAACACTCTACACTTTGCACTCCGCACTCCACAGACTTTACACTCCGCCGCACTCCACACTTTACTCTTTACTCTCCACACTCCACACTGTACACTTTACACTCCACACTCCACACTTTTGCAGTCCACACTTTACACTTTATCTACACTTCACACTCCGCACTCTACACTTTACACTCCACACTTTCGACTCCACACTCCACACTCCACACTCCACAACCTACTTTACACTTCACACTCCACACTTTAAACTTTACTCTCCACACTCCACACTCCACAGTCTAATCTTTACACTCAACACTCCACACTCCACACTTTACACTTTTACACTTTTACCCTCTTACGCTTTTACACTTCTACACTCTTCACACTCTACACTCCACACTTTACACTTTACTCTCCACACTCCACACTCTTCACTTTACTGACCACACTCCACACTCTACACGGTACACTCTACACTGTACACTGAAGACTTTACACTTCAAACTTTACACTCCGTACTCTACACTTTACACATTCCGCTTTACACTTTACACTTTGCACTTTACACTTGATGCTGCACACTCTACACTTTACACCCACACTTTTCACTTTTCACTTTACACTTTACATTCCACACTCTACACTCTAGACTTTACACTCCACACTTTACCCTTTACACTCCGCACTCCAAACTTTTTACTTGTCACTTTGCACTCCACACTCCACACTCTACACTTTACACTCCACACGTTACACTTTCCACTTTGCACTC
Source organism: Cladocopium goreaui (assembly GCA_947184155.2). Lineage (NCBI taxonomy): Eukaryota > Dinophyceae > Suessiales > Symbiodiniaceae > Cladocopium > Cladocopium goreaui. The sequence goes on from CAMXCT020003779.1 coordinate 826,635, forward strand.
CACACCTTACACTTTACACTTCACATTCTACACTCTCCACATTGCACTTTGCACTCCGCACTCCACACTCTACACTTTACACTCCACACGCTACACTTTCCACTTTGCACTCCACACCTTACACTTTACACTTCACATTCTACACTCTCCACATTGCACTTTGCACTTCACACTCCACACTTTTACACTTTGCGCTTTGCACTCCACAGTTTACACTTTACACTTTACACTTTACACTCCACACTCCGCCCTCTACACTGTACACTTTTACACTCCACAACACTCCGCCTCTTACACTTTACTCTCCACACCCTATATTTTACTTTCCACAATTTACACCCCGCCACACTCTACACATCTTGCACTCCGCACTCCAAACTTTACAGTCTACACTTCACACTCCACACTGCACACTCCACACTTTACACTTTGCACTTTACACTTTACCCTCCACACTCCACACTCTACACGGCACTCTACACTTTGCACTCCACACTCCACACTTTACACCCCACACTCTACACTTTCCACTTTCCACTTTACACTTTGCACTTCACACTGTACACTTCACAGTTTCCACCCCACACTTTATACTTTACACTTTACACTCCACACTCCACAATCTCCACTCCAAACTCTACACACTACATTCCCCACTCAACACTCCACTTTCTTCACACTCCACACTTTGCATTCCACCCCATTCCACATTCCACAGTCTACAGTGCACTGGTACGGTAACATGGGAAAAAATACATTCTGTTTCAAATTATATAACTTGTTTTACAAAAGTGTTTTACGTGACTGCATTCAGGTCCGTGGGCTGCATCTTGTTTCCGCTGCGGCCGGCCTTGCGATGTGTCAGTCAGCACTAAGGATTTTGCCCCTTGTACTCTTCCATCTCTTCCTAAGCATTCGACGCACCACTGGAATTCGGCGGATCCGTAAGCCCCATGCATGGTGTGCAGAAGGAATATATAATATATACACATGACTATACCATCAAACAACATATATAATCATATATATATATTTATTTATTTATTCAAGTATACCAGATTTAGCAGGGTCCAAAAAAACAAATGAACACCCAAAGGCGTGGGGTTTACCAGGCAGAAATGTAAACCCAGGCTTCACTTCAAATCAAAAACACGCATGTAAAATCAGAAATGCAATGAAAACCTGAGGCACAGGATTGACGATGCACAAGGCACAATCTGAAGGGACATATATTGAAAACTTGGAACTGGGGTGAAGGTTTAAACCAACATCAACCAAAAATGTGGAGCAATTTTGGCCGTGTTGCTTTTCGTTGCTTTTGTCAACATAGCGTGAGGCCCGAGTTTTTATTTTTGAAATAGTTTCGATCCGCTTTTCTGGCTTTTGCCCGGTCTTCAATGCTTGAAAGGTTTCAGGGTGACGTGATGCACATTGATTCATGAATAAAAACCATTGGGCACATCCTTTTGAACAACATCTTCGGGTGGAAACCTTTGAGCCGGGTCCGGGGTAGTCAAATCCCTGGCCAAAAAAGGCCAAAGACGACGAGTAGAGATCTGGGGCAGCAGGTTTGAAGAAGTCTGAAGAGGCCAAGGGCTTCGAGCATGCTTTCAAACAAAAAAGTTCTTACAGTAAGACGTCTTAAGATTCCTAAACCCACATGGGAACAACAAGTCTCAAAATCATCTTTTTCACTCTTCTACATATGAACAGTTTTGAAATCTTTGAGAAGTGGAGTTCCGGAAGTTGTTGCGTGTGGTGTTGTTTTCAGAATACACGTAGCCGGAGCCGGAGGCTTTCATTTTCAGGAATCAAGATGGCAAAACATATTCCAAAGGGATCAAGTTGAAATTGGGCGCAGAAGCTCCAAAATCCCCGTTTTTGAAGAGGAAGTTTGAAAAAACACATTGCCTCTGAAATCTCTGAGACATAGACTTCCGGATATTGCACGGTGTTTGTTTGGCCATGTTGTTTTTTAAAACATAGCTTGAGCCCCGAGGTTTTCATTTTCCACTTGGTGTTTCGATCTGCTTTTCCAAAGTCTCACATCCCTGGTATGGCCTTGTTATTAGTGCCAACATTGCTAGAGCCATTGTTTTATATATATTTGCATCACAAACATTGAAAAAATGTGTATATTATATCTGTGTGAAACATTCGTTTTGCCTCTCAACCGATACAGGTGCAGGATGCATCAACATCATCAACAGCGATTATCAAGAATGAAGTGGTGGTGAAGAAGGAATACTTTGTCCTCGTGAAGCAGGAGCCGTCACACTGCTAAAGCGAAAGCGCCGCATCATCTGCATCCACACAACCCTTTCCAAAATTAAATAGAACTAGTTGCCAACTCAATCAAATCCATGATGTGATCTCTCAAAAAAGGAATTTGAATCGTTCAATGTTGTTGCTGAACTTAAAGGTTACACCCTAGGTCTCCAGGTTGGACAAGACATGAAATCACTTATCCATGTCTGCGGTTGAAAGCTTGGCCACCAGCTTCTTGAGAAAATGTGTTGTTCAATCCTACCCTGAAGTTACAACCTAAGGTCCCAAGTATATCAGAGAACCTGAATTTAAATCAAAATCTGAACGAAAACCTTAGATCATCCCTTTCTGGACCGGAAATGACAACCGTCATGGGTGGCTCCACATTTCGCGGCTCCAGCCTATATATATATATGTACACACACATTATTTATATATAATTATATATGTGACGGTTTAGTTGTTTTAAACATGCGTTCCGTTTATTGATTTTGGCAGCTTTGGGGGTCTGAAGCGCTCCATCTATACCAGCAAAGGCCATTGACACAACACCAGCATCATCCAAAGATATTTGGAGATGGGCCAAGACTTGTGATGCTGACATCTTGGAACAAGGAATGCATGTCCATGAACAGAAACTCTTTTCATGTGAATGTAGGCTAGGCGACAGGGGTTGAACACAACAGTTTTAGAAAAAATGCGAGGTATCAAGAGCCTCTGGAAAGACCGGGCATGAGTGCCATCCCAGCGAAGAAAAGGGGAAATCATTTGCGCAAAGCGTCAAGGTATTTGGCCTTCGCATCGGCGGCGGCCTTTTCCTGGGAAGGAAATCATGTTGCATCTGACAAATCCTATCACTATCAAAGAATAGTAGTTGCACAAAATCATGATAATATATATATATAAATATATTTATATACATGGGTATAGATGCGCAAAGATAAGCATACAGTATTTGAGCTTTGACGTAGATGGATTTAGGCCACATCAATGCTGCCTTGGCTTCGAGATGTCAACAATCAAACGGATTACGCGAATGGATTTTTTTAAGTGGTTTCAAGTTGAGTTTCCCCTCTATTTAAAGCCGCAACTTGATCATGGTGCTGGTGCCATCTCAACCTGTGTAGAAATTCTAGAAAGTGCAGGGAAGCGAGACAACTCACAACCAAGAACATCCTAAAGCAAGAATACCCTGTTGCCCTGTGTTGCCTGCAGGCGGCCGTAACTTCAAAACGCTTAGTTTCACGCGCTTTTCATCACCAAAGTCCAAAGAGCATTAGTCACGTCGAGCCGAACCAGCAGGAAAACCGACCCTTCTTGAACAATTCTCTTCACTCCCATCCAAATGAAGCCATTGGGCACCCCAAAATCCAGCGAAACCGGCGTAACCACAAGCAACCGTTCAGTGCATTCCAGCTCTTGCAGCCCAAGGATCTTATCAATATATACAGGATCTTAGCATATTCCTGGCACTACCCATAGATAATTTGGTCCCATAGTTGATTTCCGAAGGCACTGGGTCATCTGTTTACCCAGTCCCTAGTTATTATGGCTAATCTTAAACCCAGTTGGCGGCTACAAATTAGACTCCTACCATTCCTACAATTGGATCGTGGGAGATTTCCTCACGGCAAACTCATAGATGTCCGGTAGAAGCTCCCTAAAATCATTGAAATCCACATGCCTGTTGCTGAAAGCTACTATTTCTGGCCCGGCTGGTGTTTTCAACCAATGCCAGAAATATGAACTGGAAATCATCATTTCATTTGTTTGACGGTAAATACAAAACTTTCATCTGAAACCACCAATATCCAAAATACACTTGTAAATATTGGTCAATCACTCATCATATGTTCCCCAAAGACTGACAATTTCAGGGAGGGAGATAGCCCCCATTTGCAGACAAACCCAAAACTTGTATCACCTTGGTTGTATAGCTTACTACAGCTTACTTTTTTCCGTTACATCCCCATTCTTTTTGATTTCTACCCCCCGTTATTTTTTGATACCGCATGTTCAAACAGACACACTGTTGATAGAGTAAAAAAATACTCTGTAAAAATGGACCTTTGCAATGATGGCATCGTCTTTGCCTTGATGTTTCCTAAGAGGTCGTCCTGATGACCAGAAATTATGACATGCACTTGTAGACACCTATGAACCTGCAACAGCCTTATTGCAACAGCTTGAAATTTCACACTCTTTTGCAGGTACGCGGTTAGACGTCTCCAACCGCTTCCCATGACATCACTACCTTCGTTGGCCAGTGCCGTGATGTCATGCACGGGCCCATATACCCCCTCCTAGCGGGATTCACGCCCACAAACGCGTCGAAGGGCACGCACAAACTTTTTGTGATTTCACATAGCATCTGGCTCTCTGATTAGGTTCTCTACATCGGATAAGCTGTCAGTTGTACAACCAGAGATCCGTGCCACGAACATGTATGATAACTCTCATATATCAGGACATCAACGGAGGCACAGGTGTTCTGAAAGAGGTTTTGATCCCAATGCATCGATCTTCCACTTTGTCTGATGTCAGTTGCTTCAGTGGGTCCAATCATGGCCGATCGCAATGGGCAGAGCGTCGTGCACTCGACGCATCATTTTCACGAAAGTCTTCATACACCATATAGGGTCCCCGAAGGTTCAGAAGATACTCAAGTAAAGGGCCGAACAGTTTCGGATGATCGAGCAGTGGATAGGGCGACGTTCCGAACTGGAACTGGTGACCGTGGGCGACGGTGCAAAGATTCTGTCATCCTAGGGCCCTAGGGCCCCCGCCAGATCCAACGTTGTGCTGATCAACCGACATATGGCAAACGTGTCTTGTTCGAGATGGTCCGTACTCTGATGCCATAGAAGACATGAGAATGTCGCCTAAAACTTAGCATATAATCATGCACGAATTTGGGTTTTAGTTTAGTTTGTTTCGTTTGTTTCATCATGTGAGATGATGCACTGCACACATCTGAAAACGCAAGATGACATGTGAAAAAGATCCTAATTGGAGTAAATCTCTGTTTTCACCTATTTTCACAACATCACGACACGGCAAGTAACGAAAAAGCTCTGAGACATCAATCTGTGGATGAAAAATGCGAACTGCTTGAATAATCCTGGTCCTTTCTTTGCGATTTCAGAAGTCAAAATATATGATCGTCTTGTCGGACAATCATGGCGAGAAGGTCTTGTATCTGAGAAGTCTGGAACGACGATGGCCAGACATTCATCAGCATAGGGCGAAGTCGAGCCAAGATGCCGGACACGATTGCCTTGGTGGTACTGTTGCTGTTCGCAGATCGAAACACCTTCTGAGCAGGTTGAACATATGTGATTGTTCATTGCAAAGCATCGACATTGTATCCTAACAGCTCATCTCCTTGAACTTTTTCGAGGAGAATGAAGTGAATAAAATGTAAGTTAAAAGGTCCAGTTCCGAATCCCAGCGATCAACTGGAAGAAGTAGAACTCTGTTATCAACGTACCGATGATGGAAAATTTGACTGGCACAAAATGAGGAAAAATATGACAGAAATGTCTATACACGCATCAAAGCAACAAATGCACAGAGAATTGGAGCCCACTGGCTTCCCATGCTGGCACCACGAGTCTGCAGATAGGTTGTAAGTCCCCCTGTAAAGAAAGCTATGATCTAGCAGAAATTTACCAATATGAAAAGTTATGATCTAGCAGAAATTATTTACAAATTAGGAACAATGTCGCCAACACGTAGAGACCGATACATCTTAAGTCTTCGCACGCCACTGTCCTCAGAAAACTCGTAGTACTCTTTCCTTTGCGCTTGTCACAGAGACTCGAGGGTCGACCATGTTGGTACAATGTAGCGTTGGACAGCAAAGTCAATAGACTGAAGAATTCTTTCATGTTCGACTTGATTGTAAAATCCACCAGTGTCAGTTTGCAGTAAACACAAGTTGGAGTCATTGACAGACAGAATGAAAAACATAAGCAATTTCTTTCATTACTGAGCAAATGTTGTGATGACACAGTGCAGAAGTATAAACGACTTTGAGAATGTCTTGGAGAACAATAGACGAAACGAATCCCATTTGTTTCGGCCACGAACGGCTATAATTGACAATGGGTCGAGCTTTTGCAAAATTCGGGGAGGGTTTCGGCAAAATGTAAGTTTCGCTCAAAGGTTTGTTGAAATTGAAAGCACACGGGTATCTTTCTGTAATCCAGGATGGTACATCTTGTTTGATATTGACTAAAATGGTGCGAGGGTCGATGATGCAACGCCGAAAAACTGATTCGTCCTGAGTTCTTTTGCATTACAAGGTATGCCACTGTACTGGACAATGCAATGTCAAAGACGTTGGGAAATGATCTGCAGGAGAAGTAATAAACCCTTGAAAACGTCGACGTGCTTGTTTTGGCATTGAGAATACTAATGTTCCCTCACTGCATGATGTTCCCACAGTCCGTGCCAGAAAGGCTGCCAATACTGAAGAAGAATACTTCGCAGTTTCCAATGTTTCAGCCACTGTTCAATTTGCGCAGTATTGTGATGGAGAAATGTCGTCCAAGTGGCTGACACTTCATCATCCAAATGAGCAGTCAAAATCTGATCCTGAGGAAAACACTCTGAGGCAAATGCCGAAATGTGTATAATGTCATCCGTTGTCGATGTTGAATAATATTGTTTGGGATAAATATCGCATTGCGTTTTTGTACTGATCATGTAAGACGAGCGCACATCAAATCACTGCAATGCTGTTCAGTCTAATTTATCTACAACCATGCAACAACAAAACATCACCTATTGCGCAAGTGAAAACTGATTTTCAAGTTGTCAGAACATTTGAATCAGCTTTTGAAGTAAGCATTCGAACAATTAAAAGCATCAAAACGTAACGGCATTCGAAGACTTAAAGGCATTCGAAGACTTGAAGCAAGAAACTGCTAAAGTGTTTCTGAACTCCCATGCGCATGCGATTGTGTCTTGTGAAGCGCCCCGCCATCATTTACAACTCTCTATCCCGATGGAATTACAGGCTACATGGGTCAGTGGACTCAAATGCGAACGAAGTCCCCAGCGTTTGTTTCGACCATGAATGCTATCAAAATAGTCAGTAAAAGCATGTTCTCCAATAACTCCTCCAGCAATATTGGTGACATGCTTTTGTCGCGACTAAGACATTCCCAAAAGACATGTGGACCGATCAGTTGTATAGTTTGCGCATTGCTGAGCCTTTTTCAAAAACAGATATCATTACTGTTTTGGTCAAAATGGGTCGAGCCACTGTGACCCCACGACAGAAAATTGTCAAAGCTGGTATCCATGATGAGACTTAAGATCTGTCGACGATGGTCGAAGATATCCATGCAAAATGCTGCCTGCAGCTGACAACATATTGGTGCTGTGAGCATGGCAAATGTATTCCGCAATCGGACCTGTCGGTTCTTGTGTAAATTCCACTGGGCTTGGTTTTTGGCAGCAATGGCCACAAGTTTCTTTTGATTGTCGTGAATAACGAGATCGATCACTTCAACTAAGGCCCAGACTTCTGAATGCAAAAGGAACGTGCAAATCGACACTTACAAAGCAGTAAAAACAATTGTCGAATATGTTTCCAGCAATTCTGAGTAGGAGTAGGTCATTTTGAAAAATTGCATGTGCTCAGTCACCAAATACTGCTTCAAGCGAGCACCTGAATGAACGGGTTTGAACGAAGGATGTTTCTAAAAAAGAAAGTCCGAGATGGCTTCCATTTATCACCTGCCAATTCCAAAGCACCGGTTTCAAAAGCATTCTGAATACGTTGTGAATCTCGATAAAGTTCTTTTTGAATGCACCCCATACATGGATACGGGTACCACCATTCTGACTTCTCTGGTTGATCTGCTTTCAGACAGTCACACACACAAAGGGCGCCGTGGTTGGAAGAGTCCACAATGATATCTGATCACTTTGTGGATGCAGAAATTCAACAATTTCGACAATCCATGGATGTCGACCAATTCTGGTAATCATCTTTGATCTGGTCCCTACTGGTATTCGGTCACTGGTAAAAGTTAATTTCTGTCCGGTGTGAGATGTCAAACAATGTGCAAACATGCCGCGTAATCGGAAATCTGACTGAGGACGATGATCATCTGAATCAAAGACAGTTCCACGAGTGTTGATCCTGAGGGCGGAACTCGGTCAGCGATTCCGTTCCGATCACTAGAGAACGTTCTCCTAAGGGCGGAGCTCGTGCATGCGTCCCACTGCTGATTGTCTTGATTCGAGTCGTCTAAGGTTCGAGCTGCGATCAGATCCAAACTGTTTGCACATCAATTGGGGGGAGCGATGTGACCAAAAATACTACCAATGCCACAGAATGCAGGTCCAACCGTCTGATGTACTTGGACTTGTTGCATTTGTTGCACATGATGAGATTCAGTTTGAAGTACCACTTGCAACATCCATTTGGCTTCTTGTGGATTCAAACTCTGAATCCGATAGTGTCCCAAGCGTCCAAAAATTTCTGAACTAGCAGTTCGTGTTTGCTAACTCACTGGAGTAGCAGTAGCACAACTGGGTGGAGGAATTGGGTTTGGAGGACATCTCGATTTCGGAAAAGCAGAAGGAACATCAGGAACAGCATGTGACGGACGACATCGCTTCCGTCCCGTTGATAGAAAAAGAAATATCAAACTTTCAAAGCTTTGAAACGTAACACTTGAACTTGTCACAACCGAAAACTGGGGCTTCCGACCATAGCCAATGACCACCTGGCCCTACGGCCTGTTGCTGTCTTGTGACATATTGCTGCCTTGTGACTTATTGCAGCAGACAGGATTTGTACATTCCAGCTTGAAGCCAAATTCCCACGGGCACCAAGTCCCGTCATATTCCCGGGTAATGCGGTACCCAACTGCGGCTCCAATTCAATGCACGCCACAGACGGCACTCACAAGTCAGAGAGACTGTGCCCAGAACACATTTCTGACAGAGTAAAAAAAATACTCTGTAGAAATGGATCTTTGCAATGATGGCATCGTCTTTGCCTTGATGTTCCCTAAGAAGTCGTCCTGATGATCAGAAGTTATGACATGCACTTGTAGACACCTATGAACCTACAACAGCCTTATTGCAACAGCTTGAAATTTCACACTCTTTTGCAGGTACGCGGTTAGACGTCTCCAACCGCTTCCCATGACATCACTACCTTCGTTGGCCAGTGTCGTGATGTCATGCACTGGCCCCCTGCTTGTCGATGACAGAAATTCAACCAGTTCTTAATTATTCTTACCCGCATGACTCCTAGCGGGATTCTCACACACACACAACTCACAACTTATCCTCATCCGCCCATCCTCGTCCGGCCGGGGCACGTATTTCTTCTTCTTGGCGGCCGTCAGCTTGCTCCACTGCGCCCCTGCTTCCCGGCTGACGTCGGTGACTTTGTGCCCTGCAGGCATTGACTTCCTGAGCCATGGCAGTGCTAGTGGCGACATGGGATGAATGGAGCCCCTGATCATCCCATCATCACAAACGGGGTTCCTTCTAATGGGTATATAATATACATTCCACATGATCCATTCATGATATGGGCATAGAATCCATCTGCTGACCATGGTACATTTGCGGGGGTTGAGCCCTCAAACATAGGGGTTGACTGTTTTACCCTCAATATGGGGTTTTGGGGGTCCGAAGTCACGGTCCATGGTGAGCCCAAATTATCATCCAAGTTTCACTGACCATACTTCATATGTAAGGAAAACCAGTGGATGAAGTTTGGGCCCCCCCAAAGTTGGGAAACAATCATGTGGATTATCTAGCAGCGAGACTGGCCATGAAGTCAAGACGTAGGTGCGCCACCAAAACAGGAGATGGATGATGATGGTTGTTAGATGTTATTAGTTTATTTATTATGATGATGTGTATTTCAAGGAGGAGATCAGTATGTCTAAAACAGCAGAAACCGGTACCGATTCCTACGGGTCGTATCATGTTTTATGCAAACACAACAGGACATGGGGATGTTCCCAGCAGAAAAAACACTGCAAACCAAAGCGTCACGATGCTCGCACGATTGTCTTGCAACCACAGCATATACCTGAGACTCTGCAGAACAACATACAATTTTTGAAGCAAAACGGAGATGTTGACTGCTAGCTGACAAGGGCACTGAAACAATAGCCTCTGGCAATCAAACGCGGCGATGGACAATCCTCCATGTAATGATGTTCTGATTATATTAAGCCATGTATATAGGATTTCCCATGCCATGTTTGATTGCCTGAGGATAGCCTTCAGTGACTGCAACGTCAACCGATTTCTTAACTTGACAACTCCTTTGGCAAACACCATCACTTGGATTTTTCACATTTCCAGGAATGGGACATGACATGTCAGAAACGCTGTGTTGGCAAAGGTATGTTAAACCTAAGAACGACCCCCACTTGGGGGTATTATATGGTATCCCCCTGTTGAGGATGATGAAAAATGACCATAAATGAGCCCAAATCCAACTATATCCACATGGCGAAAAATGAATTCTCGTAGAAAAGGACTCATCCAGACCACTCCCCCCGACATGAAACTTCAAACAATCGCCAAAGACCCGCAATTTCCCGAGAAATTATCGCCGCACAACCAGGTGTGTATGGCATTGCTAGCAACTATTTGGGGGTGCCCACTTAGTAAATGGGCTATATTCGATATATATGGAATATCCCCACTTGAGTCGCCAAAAAAAATGCCGTTCGGAAATCCTGATCCCAACCACAAATCATCCTAATTCCATTCGGCGGTCTTCTTCTCAACGGGACGCACATGTTCTTATCGAATCTCACATACTGGAAAAACCTTACTTGGCAGTTGAAATCTTCATCACTCACGAGATTTGAAATTCATCGTAAAAATGTAACAGAAATCTGAGGGGAGTGCGCGACACTTTGGCAACGATCTTTCCAATTGCTGCTTTCGTCTCTGCAGCCTGGCATTGTTTTTTCTACTCTAGACTCCAGAGCATTCTTTGATTGTGTTTTTTTGCAACGTCTCTCGTGGCCAAAATGGCCTGTGCGGGGAAACGGTGTTCAGCCTTTGCCTTCTGACTCTGTTGTTTCCCCTTTACCTATAAATTTGCAAAGCAAGGAAAACAAGTTTGGCATATGGTCGCCTATGACGGGTTTGGATGTCAGATGTCGTTCAGGATGTCGTTCCCCACCTACATGGAATACCCTCAAAACAGTTGAAGCCCAGAATTAGGTGCGACCGTGCGGCGAATTATGATCCAAGGATCACGCAAAACATAGCTAAGTATTGCGTTTCTTCAGCTCACACACACATATACATATATGTGTATATATATGTATATATATATAGAAAATCTATGTACATGTATATATATACATATATGTATATATATGTATATATATATATATTATATATATGTATATATATATGTGTATATATATGTATATATGTATATATATGTATATATATGTATATATATATATATTTATATTTCTATATGGCGTTCTATGGGTTACACCCACCTTGCTCCAAGGTTGCGCCACTACCTTTCCGAAGCGAGCCACGAACTCAGGGGCCGCTTGGGCATGTTGGGATCACGTTTCACCTCGGGATGGTCTGATCACAGGATGGCCCGGGATGTACCCAAGGAGCATTTAGGCGATTGATCTGCTTAAAGGCTTACAAAGATTCACAGCTCATGGTGATACTTCATGGATTCTCATAACCAATTTTTTACACTGCTCAATTTTTTTGGGGGGAATGAAATTTGGTTGTACACAGCTCGTCTCTCGCCAAGCCGCTCGCTTCACGCGCGTCCTCTTCTCGGGTTTCAGGATGACGCCGCCCGCGGCCTTGAAATCCTCCAGGTCCTTGGCGTATTTCGCCTTGGCCTTGACCCAGGCCTCGGAGAAACGTCGAACCAACAGGGTTCTCTCGCAGCCACTGCTCATAATCCATCCTACCCCGTAAGCTGAAGGGACACAACATGAATGGATTCTGAAAATGGATCCCAGCTGCCGCTTCGTAGGGCTTCTTCTTCGCTGCGCTGAGTTTCTTCCATTGTTGTCCGGCCTCTTTGGCCACCAACGAGACGCTGTTGGTGCCAAGTTTCTTCACGATGCTCTCGCGGTTGTCGTTCAGCCAACCTGGGGATTGATGGGATGCGTGCTCAAAATCGAAAAACCTGTTGAAAAGATCCAAGATTATATGTTTAATTTTGAGAAAGTGATTTATAGATAAATAGACAGATAGATAGATCGATAGAAAGATCGATAGATAGATCGACAGATAGATTAGGTAGGTAGATAGATGGACAGATAAGATAGATAGGATAGATAGGATAGATAAGGTAGCTAGATAATTAGATAGATGGAGAGATAAGATAGATAAGATAGATAAGAAAGATAAGCTAGATAAGATAGAAAATATAGATAAGATAGGTAAGATAGATAAGACAGAAAAAAAGATAAGATATAAAAGATAGATAAGGTAGATAAGATAGATAATATATATATATAAGATAGATAAGATAGAAAAGATGGATAAGATAGATTAGATGGAAAGAAAGGAAGGAAGAAAGAAAGAAAGAAAGAAAGATAGATAGATAGATAGATTAGATAAATAAATGAAAACAAGATAAATAGATAGATAAATATTTCACATTTTTTGCTGGGAATCTAGCAGTATATGGTAATATAACGTTTTAGCGGTGATATGATGGGAACATAGTGGGTATATGGATTTACTTACTTGCTAAGCCAACCTGGCTGGAGGGAAAGATGTCAGGTGCATCTGTGATTTACTGGCCTGAAACCAGTTTGAACCAGTTTGTCTGGGAAGATGTGAAAAAACAGCTGCGTGAAGACCATTCATAACCCATGTTTTCCAGATAAATTCATTGCCCAAGAAAACAGTTGTAACAGGAAGTGACAGTAACATCTTATAACCCATTCATGGCTTTATGGAACTCACAAGGGCTGAATGGGTGCTGAAAAAATCGATAAATTTAGCTGGCAATGATATCTTCAAGTAACTAGTCAGGTAGTATAAACCCAAAAACTAATACTAGCACATGATCAACCAAGAATAGAGGCTTTGGTGGGTTAATGTAACATGTTCGTCTGTTTTAGAAATTCGACCTTGCCAGCTGGGGATTCTCTTCTCGTCATCGGACCTCGTGTCCTAAAGGACTACGATGGACTACGCCTCGCTTCTTTGTGAACCGTGGTTCATCTCGCGTGACGGTTGCCTTCTTCTCCTCCTCCTTCTTCTCCTCTCCTCCCCTCAACCGCGGGCTCCAGAGATCAGTGGGCACTGCCTGTGCACTGCCGGACCTCACCACGAGCTCCAGATATCAGTGGGCACTGCTCAACCGCAAAGCCAGCCGCGAGCTCCAGCTCAGCGGGCACTGCCGGGCCGCAAGTGCGGGTGCCAGATCGATCTCAGTGGGCACCGCTGGACGTCAACTGCGAGCTCCAGATCTCAGTGGGCACTGCCGGACCTCAACCGCGAGCGCCCGATCTCAGTGGGCACTGCCGGACCTCAACGGCGAGCGACAAATGTCAGAGAGACTGCCACAAAGACTGCCAGATAGAATGTCAGACTAGACGTCAGATAGAATGCCAGATAGAATGTCGGAATATATATATGTGTGTGTGTATATCAAATAAAATGCCGAACCGAATGCCAGATAGAATGCCAGATGGAATGTCAGAAAATATATACCAGACAGAATGCCAAATAGAATGATAGAATGTCAAAATTACTTGTCAGATACTGCTAGATGTCAGAATATGTGTCGGATAGAACATCATCAGTTGGTGGGGATCACTCGAAGAAAGTAATTAGTAATTTCTTGCACTATAAGCCAATCCAATGAACTGTGTGCTGTTTTTACCCATTAAAGAGCGAATTCACCATCCAATATCCATCCAATGTGAGGTTCATGCGGCTTCTAGCTTGGAACATCTGTTCAAATTTCTGAAAATCAAAAAGCATCCGCCTTTTATGTCTGAACACGGAGATGCACCAGCAATATATAATAGCAACTTGGAAAGGAACATAATGGGTAACCATCAAATTTGGTGTGTTTCTCAACATTTCAAACATTTTCAAACAAACTAATTTCGGGGATGATTCCCCCAATGCTTCTAGTCACGTTCAGTGAGGTTAGTGTCCGACATACCTCCTGGATAATTGGCTAGCCTCAAGCCCAAAGGGTTATCATGGAGTCTAGGAATTCTTCTCTCTGAAATGGTCAATTCGTTTGGGTTCCAGCGGGTTTGGACAAACCCAAACCATTCCCAATTCATGATTCAAGGGTTAAATCTCAAACTGTTTGATGGCTAAATCCCACCATTGCCCCATCTTTTCAGATCCTAGCCAGTCTTAGATGCGTGGCTTCACACAATATTAATGCTTAATACCCCAACACAGTGGCACCATTAAGTACTATAGTTTTGTCTAATGTATGTGGATACCACACTGATTTCCAAGTAAAATATCCAGCCAGTGAAATCACCAGTGGCTTAGTCTTCCCCACAGATCCTTCGTGATCTCACTGAGCTCGCCGCTCATGTAGGAGGAGGCTGGTCGCTTTGGCGGAACCAATTCATCGCCTGGGACTGGGATGAGCTCAGGGAATCGCCTTTGGCCAACCCAAAAAAGACAATTTTATACGGCGCTCTAGGTACGGTAGAACTTTAAAAAAAACATAAATATATATATATATATATTTATTTATATTTATTTATTTATTGACATACACACAAATAATTACACCGGCAGGAGACCCCAAACAGAGTGGGCGGTAGAAGTCAATGTACCAGATACCAGCAACAGTAACTATGGAACAGCAACAAATAACAAACGAGGTTGAACATCATCGCAAGCGCAGCAGGACCTTCTATGTAGATCTACATGGAGGATCTCAGAAGATCTTCACACAAGAGCTTCCTATGAGCACCCCAGAAGACATTTCATACATGCATCAACGCAACGCATCTTCAAGATCGTAACGCAAGGACCTGGTGAGGAGGATTTCAACAAAATCTTCGCAAGATCTTCCCACAAGGATATAGGATACCAGATCATGTAAGGACACCGAGAGGATTTCGCCAGGACCTCTTCAAAAGCTTCTCACAAGGACCTGTACAAGATCATGCAAAGGCTTCTGACAGCATGCCACTAGGATCTCCATAGGCTGGTGTCACAAGGAATTTTGAAAGCTTCACGCCAGGACCCCGAAGAGAATCTCACGAGCTCGTCATAAAATGCCGCGCCCCAGGAACGGGACAACCGTTTTGTGCGAGCTTGCGCAAGTCGAAATTCACATTGACATCTGCAGTTTCATGCCAAAATTTACCGACAAAATATGGGGCCCAAGGCCGGAACGCACAGTTTGCGCGAGCCTGCGCAGTCAAAATGCACATGGTTACGTCACAAGAGCCATTTTATGCAAGATTTTACTTACGGGAAAATTGCCAGGCTCCAAGAACGGGACGCACAGTGGTTACGACACAAGGGAAATTTCATGCGAGAATTTGCAGCAAAAATGCTAAGGCCCAGAAATTTGGCGCGCGTTTTTTGCGAGCCTGCGCAATCCAAATGCACTTGGACATCCCACAACAGCAATTTCATACGAGAATTTACGGGAAAAATGCCGGGGCCCAGAAGTTGTAGGCGCACGTTTTGTGCGAGCCTGCGCAGTCGAAATGCATTTGGACATCTCACAAGAGCAATTTTAAACGAGAATTTACAGGAAAAATGCCAGGGATCAGAACGCGTACCCTGATCTAAGAACCCCTCAGTGTGGACGCAATGTCCGGGGAATAACTATAAAACTTTTAGTTTATCATTAGGTTATAATCTATATTATACCCTACTGTAAATTTACATTAGCTGTAGAGATGTTATAGGGGTGGAAAACCCACCAGTTAAGTAGATCAATTTTTGAACGGGCTTCCCATGTGTTTGCAAATCTGTTTGTATGTTTGCCACAAGGCATAAAAGTAAGTTTATCATTGGGTGGTGCAACTTAGGGAATTTATGTGAACATATCTAATATCCATGTATCTCAGTATGTTTTTATATTTCAGCTTCGGGATATATTACATCCATATCTAAATATTTGGTGATGCAACTAGGGATTTGAACCATCCAGGCACCTGCTGCTTTTCGCGCGCTGCGCACCATCAACGGCGGCGAATTTGGCACACATTGGGTGATGAGAAAAGCGTTGCGCAGGGCACACAGTGCCACACCCAGTGACAGGAGCAGAGGCAAAGGACCTGCCAAGCTTTGGACGCGCTACTCATTGGATTGATTCAACGAAAAATGACTTTTCCCCCTGTAAACATTTATATGGATGTGGAACACCAACGATTCTGCTAGGAAAATCATCTAGGTTTTTGGCGGGTTTTCCACATCCATCTTAGTTTACAAACGAAATGGAGATTGAATCAACCAAAATGGGAACATCACTGACCAAGATGGAACGCAATGGAACCAACCAATGGGGCTTCAACCAACCAAAACTTGGGATTTGAGCAACCAAGTCCGATTGATCCAACGGAACATCTCGAGGAAACTGGCTGGCTTTTACCCTCAACATGCCACATTTCCCTTGAACCACCCCCAGGAACTAACCAATTTATGAACCAATCCATGGAAGTTCCATTGTTGCTGGAAGAACTTAGAAGCACTCCAACATCTCCAACCCATGTTCAACTCATCTTTCCTGGCGTTTTGATACTTTCACCGTCTTGGGTTACTCGCAGAAGCAAGATGAGTGTTGGCGTTTGATGGTAGTAATACATGGCATACTATCAAATGCATCTGATATGAGAATGGGAACAACCACCAAGAGGATTACCAGTAGTACCGCACAAGGCGGTGGCGGAAGTTTCAAAGTTAGGAAACCTATGGGAGGTGAGTTGCTGCGATGCATGGATGGCGGAGCAAACCACTGATGGACCGAAACGTGGTTGGAGTTGTGCTTTTTGGAGTGGTTGCAGTGGTCACCGGATGCACACCTGCTTGATGTAGCGTAGTGTAGTTCTAGCTGTGCTGTTGTTGCAGTTGTAGTTTCCCAATAACAATAGGGATTTGGCACCTGGATGGAGCATTTCATACACAATTCTTCGGGGGATTTTTGGCCCCCTCTCCAGTGCAGCATGTCATGCCATCTTGTTTGGGCAGAACTTTGGACGCCTGAGAAACATGAATGAGCAACTTCGATGAAACGGAGGCGGAATCGAAGGACTTAATCAGAATTTTGAGATGCTCGGGTTTCATGATGTTGCTGCATCCTCTCAAATGCCGACCAGCCCAGCGACACCAAAAAGCCAGGCGAAGCGTCAAAGAAAGCAATGTATATATTGGGATGATTTTGGGGGGAAGAGAAACACATATAAACGAATATATACTGTAAAATTGTTGCTATGAAAAAAAGAGGCAGGCGGCGAGGATCAGTAAAGTGATTTGTCCAGTCATGTCTGTATAAAAATGGCCCTTGGCTTTCCATTAGGATCGACAGGATCTATGGAGGAACCCATCCAAAAAGTCTCTCAAATGCTCCTTCCAGGTCATGACATGTTCTTTCAAGGTACTCCTATGACCCACCGTTCATCTGCATAAAATGCTTCATCCAGTTTTCCTACATCTACCTTCTGATAGCACCCTATAACCATCAAACATCAGGAAAAAAGGCTCCAAAAAACTCAATCGCATGCCCTGAAAAAAATGCATTTTATACCGATCTTAGTGCAGGTCCCAGGGGGTCCCAGGCGTATAAATGACTAGGTTTTTACATAGGATTTGAACTTCATAGCCCTTAAATGATCAGCATTTTAAAGAGGTCCAATCACCAGGGATGTTGTAATTATAGTTCGATTTGGGGTTGGAGTGCGGTGCAATTAGTGTACTGTAAGTAGCATAGTGTAATTATTAGTGTAGTGTAACAAGTGTAGTGCAACAAGCGTCATGTAGATTAGCGTAGTGTAGTGGAGTTTTGGTTGTAATTTTGGCTGTAGCTGTAGTTGTAGTTGCAGTTGTAGGTGTGGTGTAGTTGTAGTTGTAGTGTAGTTAAATTCTAGTTGTTGTTGTAGTTTCCTGTAGTTGTAGTTGTAGTTGTAGTTGATGTGCTTCGCGCCACAGCAGCGTGGGCTTTTTCGACATCTCAACGCCCAAAAGTGGTCCGAGACCGTCAGTCTTTGACACTGTTGGTTATCCATAGAACTTTCGGGGCAGGGGTTTTGGTATCCAAGAAAGGTTTGAAGTTTGAATATGTTGTCAATCCATGCTGGTATTCAACTAAAACCAGTTTATATTGGGATTTTGCATGGGGTAAAACCGGTATAACCCGCACACTCACCGGGTCATCAGGTGGCTGTGAAAAAAACGTGACATCCGATCTGGCCAGTGACCTCCCATCCGCCGCATCGTTCGACCCATGGCCGAAACCGATCGCACGACGCACCGAGCACCGTGGCGGGCTCGAACCTGGACTGCAGCTGCACATGACATGACGAATTTGGCATACCATATGGATGTCTGAAAATGGGGTATAGCCATGTACAATGTATAGCCTCAAAATGACTTTTCGTTGTTGCAATAAACTGACCAACCATTTAAACCATCCCAAAAATGAGCGGTTTTCCGGTTTTCCCATTGTGAGACAAAGCAAGTTTTGGTTCGTGCATATCTTCCCACATGTACACACTTGTAGCATATAACAAATCAACTATCTATCTATCTATCTAACTATCTATCTATCTATCTATCTATCTATCTATCTATATATATATACAGATCGCATTATATATAATATATTGCTTGCGCGTAGAATTTATTATGTCTTAAATGTATATTGCATGTGTAAATGAAGTTGATATTAACAGAGAGAGATATATATATATTATGTGTGTGTCTGGGTCTTTGTTGACTTGCAAACATACATATACTATAAATCATAAATATGTAATACATACATAGTTACATTTACATAAATTCGAATTTCTACATCTAGACT
Source organism: Cladocopium goreaui (assembly GCA_947184155.2). Lineage (NCBI taxonomy): Eukaryota > Dinophyceae > Suessiales > Symbiodiniaceae > Cladocopium > Cladocopium goreaui. The sequence goes on from CAMXCT020003779.1 coordinate 845,929, forward strand.
TGAAAGATAATACTACAAGACATATATTTCAAATGTGTCTCTCCTTGCGCCCCTTTTTCAGCTGACCTCGCAGGACTCCGGGTCGCTTCGGGGCAGTGTGAATGAAATCTGAAGCCCCAAGAGAACCGAAAAAAAAAAGATGAAATTAAACTCAAACATTTTAGACTCTTAAAAGCCAGGGATAATTTAATGCATTTAAATTTACCGTATGTGTGTCTGACGCGCAAAAGTACAGTGCTATTTGTGAGCACTGCCATCTACTCGCCTCTAATTAGTCGATCTTGGAGTGACCAAAAAGTGAGGATTCTAGACATGAGTTGAATGGAGCACTGGGAAGATCAACCAACGGTCGTCTCCCACTTCACTTTGTTCTGCAACATCGACTGAGACGCTGATAAGAATCTGCACTTATTGTACGATAATCCAATGGTTTATCACAATTTTTGCGCCCAAAAAAAACAGATTTAAGTTCCAAGTCCATCTGATTGAAATCTCACTCCATACGGATCGGCGCTTGCACCCTGAATTTAAGATTCATTGGCGATGCTGCTGTGGCACCCAGGCAGGCAGCATTGAAGTTTAATCCCACCTGCACCGGGGTCACAGTCAGCGACCAGAGGTGTGGAGATGGGGCCCCATTCGCTGACGCTGCGGCCGGCCTTGCGATGTGTCAGCACAGCACTTAGGATTCTGCCTTGTACTCTTCCATCTCTTCCTTAGTATTCGCTGCGCCACTGGGAATTCAGCGGATCCGTAAGCCCCGTGCATGGTGTGCATAAGGAGCATGTACATGTCTTTACCATTAATAAACTTAAGATATTCAATCATACCAGAATTTAAATGCATAAACATATACATACATTTATAATATTATATATATAACGATAAAATAGTTTGTGTTTCGTAACTATCACATGGTTGGGTCCAAGGGGGTTGCCATACATACACATATGTCAATTTTCTCGTGGGGCCAGGGGGGTACATATACACATGCCAATGTTTAATATCCTTGCAGGGTAATATGCCACTACAAGGACTTAATGACTCTGACAAAGGCAGGTAAGGGGAGGTACTAGTACCTGACTAGAGGTACTAGTACCTGACCGCATCAAAGATCAAAGATCAAAGATTGCTGAGGACTCCTGCAGAGAACCTTTGGGTCAACACAGGCCGGGGGAGCAACGGGGGATTCACAGGGTAATCATCAGAGGGAATCTATCGCGGTGGACCTCGCAGGGTGCGGCACTGACGAGGAGGAAGATGCTGACAAAGAATCCGATGAGGACATACTCCCATGCACCAACAAACTCATTCACATAAGTACAGACTTCAAGCCACCTCTCCAATGTGTTCCGATACGCCAACAAACTCATGTCACATTGAAGGTCATCCTGCAGAGCATCAGCGTATCTAGTCTTGATACAGTACGTCACTGATCAGCTTCACAACGTGACTGCAATTTTCGGAGTGTGCGCACATCTCGTCCTGTTATTAGTTGTTTTGCAATTTCTTGACAAGCTCAATTCTTCAAAGCCTGCAACAGTCTAGTCTTGCTACTCTGCTTGCCGCTCTGAACATATCTGATCTCTTTGCTTTAGATCACGCAGTGGGTCATAGCTATGCAACCGTTGCATTTATCAAGATTTAAGCTATTTTATCGTTATTGGTGGGGGAGGTCGCATATATAATGTATATAATGTGATGGTTTAGTTGTTTTAAAAGTGCCCTTTGAACATGGACCCATGATGACTCATGGATCGATTGTTGATTTGGGCACCTTTGGAGGTCTGAAGCACTCCATCTCTACCAGCAAAGGCCATTGATACAACACCAGCATCATCGAAAGATATATGGAGATGGGCCAAAACTTGTGATGCTGACATCTTGGAACAAGGAATGCATGTCCATGAACAGAAACTCTTTTCATGCGAATGTAGGCTACAGGGGTTGAACACAACAATTTGAGAAAAATGCGAGGTATCAAGAGCCTCTGGAAAGACCGGGCATGAGTGCCACCCCAACGAAGAAAAGGGGAAATCATTTGCGCAAAGCGTCAAGGTATTTGGCCTTCGCATCGGCGGCGGCCTTTTCCTGGGAAGGAAATCATGCTGCATCTGACAAATCCTATCACTATCAAAGAATAGTAGTTGCACAAAATCATTATAATATATATATATTTACATATATATATATATGGGTATAGATGCGCAAAGATAAGCATAGAGTAGATCTGTAGATGGGTTTGGGCTACATTAATGCTGCCTTGGCTTTGAGATGTCAACAATCACATGGATTACGTGACTGGATATTTTGAAGTGGCTTCAAGTTGAGTTTCCCCCCCTTTAAAGCCGCAACTTGGTCTTATTGTTGGTGCCATCTGAACCTGCTGCAGGGAAACGAGACAACTCATAACCAAGAACCTCTTAAAGCAAGAATGCCATGTTGCCCTGTGTTGCCTGCGGGCGGCCCTAACTTCAAAACACTTAGTTTCACGCGTTTTTCACCACCAAAGTCCAAAGAGCATGAATCATGTCAATGTTCATTGAGCCGAACCAACAGGAAAACCGACCGTTCTTGAACTATTCTCTTCACTCGCATCCAAATGAAACCGCTAGGCACCCCAAATTCCAGCGTAACCAGAAACAACCATTCGGTCCATTCCAACTCTTGCAGCCCAAGGATCTTATCAGTATATACAGTATCTTAGCATATTCCTGGCACTATCCATAGATGATCTGGTTCCACAACTGATTTCCGAAGCCACTGCGTCAAGCAAAAAACATCATTTTCCATTTACCCAGTCCCCAGTCATTTCATGGCTAGTCTTGAAACTACTGAAGTTCCCTACAATCTGATGTGGCTGGTGTTTTCAACCAATGCCAGAAGTATGGAGTGGAAATCATCATTCCATTTGGTGAATGGTAAATACAAAACTTCAAGTTGAAACCACCAATACGGTGTGTCCAAATATAGGGTACCCCAAAACCCACTGGTGAATATTGGTTAACGTTGGATCTTGATTAGTGTGGAGGGTTGGTATTGTATTGTGTCAAATTTGGTTTTTCTCAGCTTATGTTTTCACGTTTTTCAACGTTTTCAACATGTTTGTCAATGTGCTTGATGGTTTTCAGAATATGAGTTAAAATATGATTGATTCAATAAAAACATGCTTGCCAAATTTCTCAACACATCAAATTCTTTATACAAATCTAAACGAACAACAACAACAAAAACAACAACAAAAACAAAAACAAACACAACAACAACAACAACCACAACCACAACCACAACCACAACCACAACCAACAACAACAACCACAACCACAACCACAACCACAACCAACAACAACAACAACCAAACAACCAAACAACCAAACAACCAAACAACCAAACAACCAAACAACCAAACAACCAACCAACCAACCAACCAACCAAACAAACAAACAAACAACAAACAACAAACAACGTTTCGGTCCTTTGTGGGCGCGCGCCGACATGCTAACTTTTTATTCATATCTTCAGCCACGCGTTGTCATCTGACACTTTCCCATTTTTTTGGGGATCGCATCCAACCTGAGACATAGATTTATCGACCTATTGACCTATTGATTTAGCTGCCTAACGATTATCCATCTATATATCTATTCTAGAAAGCCAAATCCATTGCCACCTCTGCTGCCAACACACGACACCCCCAAGGATGCAGAACATTTAGCCCCAGCAAGCAGCTCAGCGGCTGTTGCGCCCCAAAAGAGACGGGAGTGATTTGTACTACGTAACAGAGAAGAGACTTGACCTGCCAGAGAAGATGTTACTACGTGACATCACGCGTGTGTGAGTGTGCCCCCCCACACCCCCCACACCCCCCCACCCCCCCTGTTCCCCACCCCAAAAATAATAAAATGTCATGCGGGCACAACTTTAACTAACGGACACAACTTCGAACTGACGGGCACAACTTCTAACTGACGGGCACAACTTCTAACTGACGGGCACAACTTCAACGTACCATCACGAAACACTGGCTACAGTGAGCGAAATGAACATAAACACGCCCTGACAAGCAGTTTTACGCTGTCCCCCGTGCGCGCCGACAGCGGTCCGGAAGGAACAACAAACAACAAACAACAAACAACAAACAACCAACAACCAACAACCAACAGCCAACAACCAACAACCAACAACCAACAACCAACAACCAACAACCAACAACCAACAACAACAACAACAAGAACAACAAACACAGCAGCAACAACAACAACAACAACACCCCGACATGTTTTAAAGGGGGTAGCCCATGAGCAACCCTGATCTTCAATCTCATGTTTATTGTGGGGGTCTTGTATTGTGCCCACTTTTGTTTCTGAGCTTTAATAAATATGAAACCACTTGAAAGCAAACTGAAATCAATTAAACTTAAATTGAAATCGGTTGGGAGTGAAGCGCAAGCAATTGAAATAATTAAAGGTACATTGAAAGTAAATTGAAACAAATTGAAAATCAATTGAATTTCACTTGAAAGCAAGCTTAAATCAAATGAAAGTAAGCTGAAATCAATCAAAATCCTTACTTAAAGATCATGATCAAACAGTATTCAGGCTTCAGCCCCTCAAAAGTTACCAGCCTAAAGAGACCCCTTCAAATGTTTGGGGGGTCCTCCCTACACTAAATCAAGACCCGACATTGCTAATCACATGTTCCCCAAAGACTGACAATTTCAGGCAGTATGGCCCCCATTTGCAGACAAACCCCAAACTTGTATCACCTTGGTTGTATAGCTTACTATAGCTTACTTTATCCCGTTACATCTCCAATCTTTTTGATTTCTACCACCCCGTTATTTTTGATACCGCATGTTCAAACAGACACGCCGTTGATAGAGTAAATAAATTACTTTGTAAAAATGGATCTTTGCAATGATGGCATCGTCTTTGCCTTGATGTTTCCTAAGAGGTCGTCCTGATGATCAGAAATTACGACATGCACTTGTAGACACCTATGAACCTGCAAGAGCCTGATTGCAACGGCTTGAAATTTCACGCTCTTTTGCAAGTACACGGTTCGACGTCTCCAACCGCTTCCCATGACATCACTAGCTTCGTTGGCCAGTGTCGTGATGTCATGCACTGGCCCCCTGCGAGTTGATGACAGAAATTCAACCAGTTTTTAATTATTCTTACCCGCATGACTCCTAGCGGGATTCACACACACACAACTCACAACTTATCCTCATCCGCCCCATCCTCGTCCGGCCGGGGCACGTATTTCTTCTTCTTGGCGGCCGTCAGCTTGCTCCACTGCGCCCCTGCTTCCCGCATGACGTCGGTGACTTTGTGCCCTGCAGGCATTGACTTCCTGAGCCATGGCAGTGCTAGTGGCGACATGGGATGAATGGAGCCCCTGATCATCCCATCATCACAAACGGGGTTCCTTCTAATGAGTGTATATATATATATAGTTATTATATATGTAGTTACTATATGTATATAATAACTATATATATAATAACTATATATATATATGTATATATATATATATACATTCCACATGACCCATTCATGATATGGGCATAGAATCCATCTGTTGACTCCCTGGCGGACACGCTGCCGAATCCATGGCTGGCAATTGCCAGAGCTAGACCGTGCCGTATTCAAACACAAACCCATCTGCTGACCATGGTACATTTGCGGGGTTGAGCCATCACCCATAGGGGTTTATCTGTGTTAACCTTAAATATGGGGGTATAGGGGTCCTAAGTCATGGTTGACCCCAAATGATCATCCAAGTTGCACTGGCCATGTTTGATATGTCAGGGAAATGGATGAAGTTTGGGGTCCCAAAAATTTGGGAAACAACCATATGGATTATCTAGCATCAAGACTGACCATGAAGTCAAGACGTAGGTGCGCCACCAAAACAGGAGATGGATGATGATGATTGTTAGCTATTACTATCATGATGTGTATTCCAAGCAGGAAATCAGTATATCTAAAACAGAGACTGATACCGATTCCTACGGGTGATATCATGTTGAATTTATGCAAGCACAACAGGACATGGGGATGTTCCCAGCGGGAAAACAATGCAAACCAAATCGAATGTTCTCAGCAAAGCATCACGATGCTTGCACGATTGTCTTGCAGCCACAGCATATACCTCAGACACTGCAGAACAAAATACATTGTTTGAAGCAAAACGGAGATGTTGACTGCTAGTTGAAAAGGGCACTGAAACAATACTGCCGATGGACAGCCCTCCACTTAATGATGTTCCGATTAAATTGAAACCACCATTTTTATAGAAATTCCCATTGCCATGTTTGATTGCCTGAGGATAGCCTTCAGTGACTGCAATGTCAGCCAATTTCTTAGCTGTCCAACTCCTCATTTGGCAAACACCATCACTTGGATTTTTCACATTTCCAGGGATGGACAATGACATGTCAGAAACGCTGTGTTGGCAAAGGTAGGTCAAACCTAAAAAACCATCCCCAGTTGGGGGTATTATATGGTATCCCCCTGTTTAGATGATGAAAAATGACCATAGATGAACCCAAATCCAACTATATCCAAATGGTGAAAAAATCAACCCGCGTAGAAAAGGACTCATCCAGACCATTTCGCAAGAAATGAAACCTCAAAAACCGACCTGTAATTTCCCGAGAAACTGTCGCCCCACAACCAGGTTTGCATGGCATTGCTAGCAATCCAACTACTTGGGGGGGGTCGTAAATGGGTTTTACTCACAGTTTGATACATATATATATATTATATATATTATATATATATATTATATATAGATATAGAATACTCCCACTTTTCTAGAGCATTCTTTCATTGTGTTTTTTTGCAAAGTCGCTCGTGGCCAAAATGGCCTGTGCGGGAAAACGATGTTCAGCCTTTGCCTTCTGACTTTGTTTTTCCCCTTTACCTATACATCCTATACGTTTGCAAAACAAGGAAAACCATTTTGGCATATGGTCACCTATGACAGGTTTGGATGTCGTTCATGTGTCGTTCAGATGTCGTTTCGGATGTCGTTCAAATCACGTGGGATTTCCAAGAGACAAATTTACTGTCAAGATGCAGACCTCAGAGAATGGCAGCTGAACAACGTTCTTTTCAGCAATTTTGTTTTGCTTATTGCCGTCTCAAAAAAAGGGAGATTTGGGCAACCCTTGTGGCGCGGAGTCAGCCTATACCTCAACGCTCCCAACACCTCTACCGCCTCTACCTGAGCCTTTTGAAGGTAGTTTCCGTTTTCAAAATTTCATAGATATGATTTGGATGTCGTTTAGATGTCGTTCAGGATGTCATTCCCCACCTACAATACCCCCAAAACACTTGAAGCCCAGAATTAGGTGCGGCGATGCGGCTAATTATGAACCAAGGATCACCCAAGACATAGCTAAGTATCGAGTTTTTTTGGCAGCTCACTACTGGTCAACCCCTCTGAAAAATATGGAGGTCAAATGGGGTTATTAATTGTTAGTATTCCCAATATATGGAAAATAATCCAAATGTTCCAAACCACCAAACAGTATAACATGAACAATTACCAGATAGATAGATAGATAGATAGATAGATAGATAGGTAGATAGATAGCTAGCTAGCTAGCTAGCTAAATAGCTAGATAGCTAGATAGCTAGATAGATAGATAGATAGATAGACAGATAGATCAATAGAAAGATAAGATAGATAAGATAGATAAGATAAGATAAGATAAGATAAGATAAGATAAGATAAGATGGGACAAGATAAGAGAAGATAAGAAAAGATAAGGTAGAAAGAAAGATAGATAGATATAGATAGATAGGTAGATAGATAGATAGATGGATAGATAGATGGATAGATAGATAGATAGATAGATGGGGTTCTATGGGTTATACCCCACTAACATATGAGATTCCATGGGTTATACCGTTATACCCCACCTTAAGCTCCAAGGTTGCGCCACGACCGTTCCGAAGCGAGCCACGAACTTAGGGGCCGCTTGGGCATGTTGGGATCACGTTTCGCCTTGGGATGGTCTGATCACAGGATGGCCCGGGATGTACCCAGCATTTAGGCGATTTATCTGAAGACTTACAAGGGGTTCACAGTTCGAAAATTCATGGATTCTGATCATCTCCAATCTGTAAACGGTAATCAAACGATTTGAAGACTGCTCAATTCTTTGGGAATTAAATTTGGTTGTGTAGAAACATCCAAAAATTTTAATGTAAAAATGAGAACGTGAAAATAAACCAGTGGATGGAACGGATACCCTATTTTCAGGCAAACTCTCTTTGGGAACAAGGGCACATGATTTGGTTTACTACTCTACAAGAGAAACACTACAACCTCAAAATGTCGGCTTTCAAGGCTCCCCAGATTTTCTATGAGGTCGACCAAGCCAACTCCCCTCACCCTGGCCAGCCATAGATATCTCTCGGAGATGAATTTCCGAAAGGATGTGAACTCAATTCCTCAATCTTTGTCCAAAAACACGCATCCCAACAAAAAGCATTCAATTTTTTGCGTTTGCTGGCTGATGACTGTTTTCCCATTGAAAGCGAAAGATACGCTTGTACTAAAGTACCCATCCAAACGGTTTGCATCAGTGTTTGATGCTTTGGGTTACTGTGATTTAAACCGCCATTTTTTTGATCATTTTTGGCAGTCTTTCCCGTAACTCTCGACCCATGACTGGACGTTTCACCAAACTCTCCCATATCCCCGCAATGTTGGCCCCCAGTTAATCCAATTGCAGGTATATCCGCCCTAAATTTAATCGTCCTAGTTTTGCGTACCAACTTACCTATCAAAACTCAAAGAAAATTATACTGATATACCGAGGTGTTGCGAAATTTCACCCACACCTCCACATGATTTTTGCGGATTTTCCATGATTTTCCCTCATTTTTGAGGTTGCTAAGCTTCGCCCATCTCCCATTCCCTACGGCCCCGTATAGCATCCCCCACCATCGTGGCACGGCTCGTCTCTCACCAAGACGCGCGCGTCGAGCGCGTCCGACTCGTCCTCTTCTCGGGTTTCAGGATGACGCCGCCCGCGGCCTTGAAATCCTCCAGGTCCTTGGCGTATTTCGCCTTGGCCTTGACCCAAGCCTCGGAGAAACGTCAGATGGGATGGTTTGATGGGTTGATGGGATTGAAAATATTGGAACACACACTCCCCGAAGCGAGAGACATGAGATGAGATGAGATGAATCGTGTCATGATATCGCCATGTATAATTCAAGACTTCAAATTAATCCCAGTCAACAAGAGCATCTTCGGCATGACATGTTGATAATTGACGTGAAAGTGAAAACAACTTTGGCGAGGCGGTTCTTGGCTTAGCCGCTTGCCATGAGGATGAAAATGCTGACGAAGTTCACTGTCGAGCCTACGTAATTGAAAAACGTAATTGAAAAACGTAATGTTGCAGGTACGCAGATTGGCGTCCCAATCTCCAGATCAAATGGGTGTCTTCGGTGGTAGCGGTCCCAAGTGATCTGCCGCTACCCCCTGCTAGTGATTGTTGGTTATTTATATTTATATTATATGAAGAATTATATCTTTGAACGGCAAAAAACAATTATAGAAAATCCATCAAAAATGATATGGAAACACACCACAATGTTGATGTTCTATTTAAACCCCCCCAAACATTTTAGGCAAAAAACAATGAGGCCCAACAATGGCCTGGGGTACCTGGAAACGTATTCCCCAATGAAGTGCCTACTTGAAAACGAACACATGAATGGATTCTGTGGTCAGTTTAGCATTCCCAAATAAGTTGCCGAAGTAAAAAAGAATACATAAGTGGATTCTCTCGTTTTAGCACTCCCGAACGAACTGCCTAACTGAAAAGGAATACACATGTTTTCATTTTAGTATTGCTGATTAAATTGCGTACTCGAAAACGATTTCATTAGTTCCAAGCCGCACTAATGGCAAACACATTACTTTCAAGGTCTTTTTGGGGTTGACGCATCATGTTGCGAAGGAAAGGTGTCCTTGGTCCCAAAAGCTGTGTTTTGATTAGTTCCAACCCACACTAATGTCAAACAAAAAAGTTTCAAAGGGGGTTGGAGTTGACACGAAGGTACGATTTTTTTGGTACCAAAAGCTGTATTTTCACTAGGTTCAAGCCACATTAATGCCAAACACACCACTTTTCAAAAAAGGTTAAGTTGTTCCAGCTTCCAGCTCAAAGGATGGTGAGGGTTTCAGGAAGGGTTTGAGAAAGGGATGCCACCAAAAAAAACATTGTGAGCGTATTTCAGAATACCTTATTTCCGGAGGGCCTCCAAATAAAATATTTGGTTCATGGGGTAGTTGAGCATCTTATTCTTTAAAAGGAAATTAAATGTGAAAGGTTTTGAGAAATTCATTGAACCGCCAAATTTTCAGGTCGATGTCTCGGGCCGCTGGCGGGTTAATCAAGGAATTTTGGGCCCTTAGGGCGTGAAATCATTAATTATTATCTATAGATGTTAGGTGGCTTGAGGGCTCACCCCCTTTGCACGATTGATTTTTATTGATTTTTAGGATTACTGCGAAAGGGTATTAAAAGGAAATCGAGCATTTGAGCCCTTTTGATTTTCTTCAATTCCACATTTTTTCAGAAAAGGTTGAGTTGTTCCAGCTTCCAGCCCAAAGGGTTTTGAAGGTTTCAGAAAGGGTTTGAGAAAGGGTTGGCCCCCCCGCCAAAAAAAGGGGATCGTATTTCAGAATACATTATTTCGGGTGGCATGGGGTGGCACTCTAAAGAAAGTATTTGGTTCAAGGGGGACTTGGGCATCTTATTCTTTAAAAGGGATTCAATTAGGAAAGGAATTGAGACATGAATTGAACCACCAAAGTTTAGGCCCTTGAGATCCAAATACTAGATTTAGATCGATTTAGGGGGTGAAGTCATTCATTATTGTTTTGATGTTAGGTGGCTTCAGGGCTACCCCCTTTGTGCGATGTTTTGTATGGTTTAAAAGGGTTGTAAATAGCAATCGATCAATTCAGATCTTTCGAGATTCCGATTTAATGTATTAATTTGATCTTTGAGGTCAGACTCAGAATTAAAGAGGGAAAACACAAAATTCATCAATTCAGTTTTTTGTTAAAACAAACACATGAAAAAGAACCGCATTCCAAAAATCGGCTGGCGTGCTTTATTATGCGGGGGGGATTCATCTTTCCCTGGGGATTTGGCGTACGAGTACTGATAATTGATGGGTGGGTTAGTGGTGGCGTGAGAACATTACTGATAATGATAGAAATGGCAAACATAAAAACTTGAAACTTACTTGATATCTGTGTATATATATATATACATACAATACATTTTGAGCACCCCCAGCCCAAGAAAGAACATATATTGACTGCTATTCTCGTTGCGGAGTTTATTTATATGTCTTTTACCGGCTTGCTATATATATATATATATATATATTAAACACGTATATTTATAGTAATATATAAGGGTTCAAGGTATCTGGATTAGAACTTGAGATAATAATGGTTGATTGGTTCATGTTCATGATCTTTGATGGTTGGTTCACTTTTCACAACCCCATGTTTAATGGGAAAACATGCTGGTTTCCCTTCTGAACTTCATGAGTTGCTGGTTCTACACCACCCAAACACCCAAATTCACATGTGAGTCTTGGCCACTCAATGAAGACCCCACCAGTTGTCACTGTATGTCACCCTCCAGTCATGCTTAATAGGTAAATCATCTGTAAATGGACCATTTTCCACAGCAATGTTCATTTACCAAAGGATAATCCAATACAAATGCTTTCTGGTGTTTCGACCAATCTTCTTGTTGGTTGATCCAACACTTCCGGGCCAGACCTAAGGGTATGCTACTAAGGGAAACACGGGGACAGTCAATGGACCCCAGTCATCAAATAAATATTAACATCAGTGCCACATGGCACGATTGTGCCAACATAATTATCATCTCATCAGCAGGACTCTGCACAGCAGCTGTCCCAGTTACCAGCTTTTCACCCAGGGTTGCTAACATTGGTAAGATGTTCATCTGTCTTGGGTTCAATATAGGGCCCCTGCCATCTTTCTCTCACAGACCAAATATTCGTCACTTGGTACTAGTTCCCTGATCTTCCCCGTGACGAAGCACTGCATGCACCTGTTTTAGTACGGAAATCATGGTTTAATGATCTACAAATATTGGAGCTGATCTTGAACGGCAGAACTGTCACCACCATAGTCTGGATCGCCCCAGGTAACCACTGATCCATCAGCCAAGACTGCAGCAAATGCGCCGGCTGTGCCCTGAATCTCCTGCACATTGCTCAGCTGATGCTGAACTGCAGAGCAGTCACCACCTTGGTCTGGGTTGCCCCAGGTAACCACTGATCCATTAGCCAAGATTGCAGCGAAGGCCGCAGTTGCGGCCTGAATTTGCTCCACATTACTCAGCTGCTGTTGAACTGCAGAGCAGTCACCACCAAAGTCTGGCTTGCCCCAGGCAACCGCTGATCCATCCGCTAGGATTGCAGCAAAAGCGCCACCTGTGGCCTGAATCTGCTGCACATTCTGCAGCTGATGCTGAACTGCAGAGCAGTCACCACCAGAATCTGGAAGGCCCCAAGCAACCACAGATCCATCGGCTAAGATCGCAGCAAATGCGCAACCTGTGGCCTGAATTTGCTGCACATTCTGCAGCTGATGCTGAACTGCAGAGCAGTCACCACCAAAAACTGGTTCCCCCCAGGCAACCACTGATCCATCAAACAAGATCGCAGCAAATGCGCAACTGGTGGCCTGAATTTGCTGCACATTCCTGAGCTGATGTTGAACTGCAGAGCAGTCACCACCAAAGGATGGTTCTCCCCAGGCAACCACTGATGCATTGGCCAAGATTGCGGCAAACGAGCCAACTTTTGTAGCCTGAATTCGCTCCACATTCCTCAGCTGATCTTGAATTGCCGAGCAGTCCCCACCAGACTCAGGATCCCCCCATGCGACCACTGATGCGTCCGCCAGGATTGCGGCAAATGCGCCGCCTGTGCCCTGAATCTCCTGCACATTGCTCAGCTGATGCTGAACTGCAGAGCAGTCACCACCTTGGTCTGGGTTGCCCCAGGTAACCACTGATCCATTAGCCAAGATTGCAGCGAATGCACCGCCATACGTGGCCTGAATTTGCTGCACATTCTGCAGCTGATGCTGAACTGCAGAGCAGTCGCCGCCATAGCCTGGATGCCCCCAAGCAACCACTGACCCATCTGCTGAGATCGCAGCAAACGCCCAAAGTGTGGCCTGGATTTGCTGCACATTCCTGAGCTGATTTTGAACTGGAGAGCAGTCACCGCCTCGGTCTGGCCTGCCCCAGCTAAGCATCAGATCGTTACCTCCACAGATCGCAAAAGCGTAGATTCCTGCTTTTACTCTGACTTGTCCTGCCACAGCTGTTAGGTGCTCTCCGTCTTGCACCCCCGCAGCTTGCAAAGAGTCCAATGGATTGGTCAGGACGTGTCCCTGCACAGTGACCAGTTTCAGAAAGCCCTTTCCGAATGTGTGTTGGGCCAGAATTTTTAAGTCCCCCACTTTGGAGTGCTCAGGGAGTAACAAAGTCTCTCCAGAACCGCTCGGGAACAATACGTTCACTCTAAGCATTCGAAGAAGGTAGACGAAAACGAAGCGTTCTAGACGCCAACATCTTGAGCCGTAGGTGCCACAGTCTGAAAATGGTGACCCCTTGAATTCACTTCGCAAACTCATACAAGAGCATCCGGTGGTAAAAGGAATCAGCCTATCCCAATCTTTGCGTTCTAATAGATCCTGTCCTTTTATAGTTGGTTAGATCATATGCAAATGCATATTGATTATCTATTGGATAGGTTATGCAGTATAACATACCTGGGGAATCCTTTTTGGGAACTTCTGCCGAAATTACATTTCAGCATAGGAATCGCCGAATTCTAAAATTTCTGCCGAAAACAGATAAAATTGCCGACAATTTTCAATTCTGCCGAGATAGAGTTTTCATGGGCTGTGCTTATTTGTAACCAATGCTGAGTCCGGGTAATTCCGCCGAAATTGCGGGCAATTCCGCCGTTTCGGGCAATTCTGCCGAAATCTGCCGACATTTTTTTTGACTTTACTGGGGCAAGCATTCAACAATCAATTCTGCCGAAATTGGTCTCCAATGATGGAATTCCGCCGAAAGCCGTTTTTAAGAGCGAAATCTGAAAATTCTGCCGACATCGTAAATTGGCAAAAACTTCCATACATTTGGAGCTCTCAGGTATGATGGAATTGTGATGTAATATGCTGTGATATTGTGCCTAAACTGGATAATCAACCTGATCCTGCTCAAGAAGTATGATATAGTATAATCACTGTGCTATACTGTGCGAAAGCAGCTAATAATGGTCCATCCCAGTGCTTCTGGAAAGGGATGGAAAGGGATCGCCTAAGCCGGTTGTAATTGTAGGTTTACGATTGGGTTTGCCACATTTACTTACTTTCTCCTATGGGTGGCGATATTTGATCATTGCAAGAAATACCTTAAACGTTGACATATAGGCAAAATGAAGCGGCAACAGGGAGAGTTGTTGATCACCAATTATCCATGTATGGTTATTTCTGTGTAACGTCGTTTTCACTTTTTTCTGCCGGCAAAATAATCTTAAATCATCAGCTATGGACTCAAGTGTTCCAATATCCTGATTTCCATTGCCAACTGGGGAACTTCAGCCTAGCTGTGGGAGTTGAACAAAAACATCATCATCATCATCATCATCTCATCATCATCATCATCATCATCATCATCATCATCATCATGATCATGATCATGATCATGATCCTTCTTCAAGATATTTTTGTGGTTTCTGAATGTTTCTGATGATTTCAAGTGCCTTTTCCTCGACGATTTCAATTAACTAGTTGGTAAAATGGATGCTTATCCCCGCATCCATGAGAAAAAAAACACCATATCAACCAAAATGAAACTCAAAAACCAGGTACTGCCAGCTGGCGCCACAGGAATCTTATTGATTCAATCCCCGTTTCTGTTGCTTCAACTGGTGAACCATTGGTGCTGCTGGTGGTTCAACTGGTGGCGCGTGATATCACCATTTGGTGATGATCATCCCCAGGTTGATCTTGGGGCAACACCTTGTGGTAGCTACTCCCCACAAAATATTCCCGTGATTCTAGATAAGACCATAGGAATTCACCTTTAGTTCCTATTTTGACTGGTTATAATGCCTGTTTATGATGATTGATGTGGAAATAAAATAATACTTCCCCATTGTTTTCCCTTGAATTCGCATTGACTATCGCCAAACGTATTCGAGTTTGTCCTATAGTGAAACCCTATATTGGCTGCTTAAACTAGCATTAAACGACCAGTACAAATGGTTTGTACGAAATATCACCAGTTTTTGAATTGGTAGCATCTTCCCCATTATATTCTCATGAGGAACTCTCAAGCATATTCCCGTGTTCTCCCATTATAGTTGGCAGTATATCCCATTATGGTTGGACCAACAATGGTTCAATCCAATTAGTAACAAACTTGACCAGCAAGATATCCCCTCATCCCATTTCATCCAGGTCCACACCTTGCCATATTTTTCCTGACTAAGTCCAAATCAAAAATACCCATTGCTTGAGGTCGGTATCAAAAGTCGCCGAGCTGCCGCTTCGTAGGGTTTCTTCTTCGCTGCGCTGAGCTTCTTCCACTGTTGTCCGGCCTCTTTGGCGACCAACGTGACACTGTTGGTGCCAAGTTTCTCCACGATGCTCTCGCGGTTGTCGTTCAGCCAACCTGGGGTTTGATAAGTGATGCATGGTGAAAAGATCCAAGTTTTAAGGGATTGACATGAATATGACATGTGCTTTTGTATAGATTCAGATAGATTCATATACTGATGAGATTAGATTTTGAGAATGTGATTGATATATATATATATATATATATATGGCATAATGGGAATATAATGGGTATAGTGGTGATATGATGGGAACATAATGGCTATATGGATGTATATAGTAGAAGGTGACTTAACTTATTGTGTTTTTGCTAAAGGAAACATGGTGCTCAAACAGTGGTCATTTTGTATCTTTAGGGGATAGTCCCACTTATACATGGGTTATAAACCACTTACTATGGATAAACCCTCATATATGATATATATATATATGTGATATTTATTGATACGCGCATGACATTTAAGCTAGCACTGGGACATGAGATGCACTGCTGAAGGGCGAGAATGATATCTTTGAGTAGCTGGTCAGGTAGTATAAACCTACTAGTACTAGCAAATGATCAACCAACAACAGGTTTTGGCGGGTTAATGTAACATGTTCATCTGGCTGTTTTGGGAACTTGGCAGCTGAAGATTCTCGTCACGGATGCGATTCATCTCCCGTGGGATGATGTACTGCCCGGGAAAATCCACGACTCTACGATCAATCTTGCGGGGTTCTTGCCCGGTGTTCCTTACACTGAGCCAATCCAATGAATTGTGTAGAGATTTTATCCATCAAAGAGTGAATTCACCATCCAATATCACCATCCAATATCCAATGTCAGGTTCATGTGGCTTCTAGCTTGGAACATCGGAAGTGCAGAAGTAATTCGTAATGTGTCGGGATGATTTCCCCAGTAATTCGTAATTCTTAGCTGGGACAAAGCCAAATCAATCCAAATCCCATGGATTCAGGGGTTAAATCTCGTGGATCGTTCAATCCAAACGCCCCATCTTTTCAGATCCAATATCCAGTTTTGCCCTGGTTTCCTCCAATGTCCCCATTGGCTTAATGCAAAAAATACTCCAACACAATGGCAACCATTAAGTACTATAGTTTCAGCTTGTTTCGATGTAGTTTTCTATCGTTTTGTCTAATGGATGTGGATATCCCACTGATTTTCAAGTAAAATATCCAGCCAGTGAAATCACCAGTGGCTTAATCTCACTGAGCTCGCCGCTCATGTAGGACGAGGCTGGTCGCTTTGGCGGAACCAGTTCATCGCCTGACTGAGCTCAGAACATCACCGAAAAGGCCAACCCAATATTTTTGTTTTTAACGGCGAACTAGGTATGATATAACATGTGCATATATATATATATATACACTATATATATAGTATATATATATGCTATATATATACTATATATATATACAATATAAAATATATACTACATATATATATATACTACATATATATATACTATATATATACTACATATATATATATACTATATATATATGAACTATATATATACTATACATTTATATACTACATATATATATATATACACTACACGTGTATATATATATATGTACTATACATATACTACATACTCACATAAATAATAAGTATAGAAATATGAGTTTATTATGAGGTTATACTATTTTTTATACCCTACTGTAAACAAACATTAGTTATAGAGATGTTATAGAGGTGGAATCCCCGCCAGTTAAGTAGATCAACTTTTTGAACGGGTTTCCCCATGTGTCTTCCACATCTGTTCGATTGTTCGTAATTTTGTATGTACCGCAGGGTATATACTGTAAGTTTATATCTGGTGATGCAACTTGGGGATTTCAATTTAATATATCTATATCATTCTATATCCAAGTATGTCTTGAGTTTCAACTTAGGGGTATATTGCATCCACATCTATTTGGGTGATGCTGGAAATCCTAACCAGGCACCTGTTGCTTTTCGTGCACTGCGCGCTATCAACGGCGGCGAAGTCGGCACGCTTTGGGTCGTGATGAAAGCGGTGCGCAGGGTGCAGGTAGCTGCGCAGAGCGCCACACCCAGTGACAGCAGCAGAGGCAAAGGACCTGCCAAGCTTTGGAAGGAGCTACTCATTGGATATCTGGATAAAAATTGGAAGATGGTGTGCATGGTACCACCTCACCCAAAACCACCCCATGCGTAGGGAGAATCTTCAAACACAAAGATTTCCCAAAGGCGTAGAAAATCCAGAAGAATCAGAAGCAAAACATGTTTTCCGGGTATGCCCCATCAAGAACTTTGATACGTTTAGCAAACCAGGAATCATTTGGTCGGCTCCCAAAATGGACCCTGAAATCATCACCGAGTTTACATATATTCCCGGACAATGTCTTAGTAAGATCCCTGTCCTGTGATAGCCACATTAAGGGTGCATTTCGTACTTTGATGGGCCAGCAGGTTCGCAAAAGGCCTACACTAGATGGATAAGATACTCTAACCCTGCAAAAATTACTAATCCCTCCGCCCCAAAAATCTGCTTGTTCAGTGCTGGTGCTAGCAAGTGTGGTGTTGGGGGGTTGATTCTTTCGTCCATTGCACCTGAGCTGATAATGGATAACATTGAACTTTCGCCGCGGGGGCGTTTGTATCCAAGAAAGGTTTGAAGTTTGAATATGTTGCCAATCCATGTTGATCCACGTTGGTATTCGACTAAAACCCGTTTATATTGGGACTTTGCATGGGCTATATATAACCATATATAACCAGTATAATTAACCCTCACACTCACCGGGTCACCAGGTGGCTGTGAAAAACCGTGACCTCCCATCCGCCGCATCGTTCGACCCATGGCCGGTGAACCGATCGCACGACGCACCGAGCACTGTGGCGGGTTCGAACCTGGACTGCAGCTGCACATGACATGACGAATTTGTCATACCATATGGCATACCATATGGCATATGGATGTCTGAAAATGGGGATAAATGGGGTATAGCCATGTATAGCCTCAAAATGACTTCTTCTTGTTGCAATTTGCACTGATCAACCATTGAAGCCATCAAAATCGCTACGGCTTTCCCGGCTTTCCCATTGACAAATTGCAATCTTTGGGCATGGATATGGGGGGTTCCATGGGTTTCCTAAAGTAGGGCATCGGGGTACCCCAAATCCAGTCGTCATGGATGACCATGACTTAGCATTGAAACCCATGCTGACTTGGGGGGTACCCGCATTTCAGGAAACCTCAATATATGTGAATTGGGGTACGACCAGCTGCAACCACATTGCTGTACATATTTTGACTTTAAAGTCAGGACGAAAGCACACATTACTGATGAAAGGGTTGATCAATTTTTGGGGCTATTTGGCCAAATCTTGGATGTCACACCTTACCGAACTCTCAAACTTGGGTTAGTAACAAACTACTGTTATCAGTTATCAGCAACTGACTCATTTGGACAAACCGCCAGATTATGGGTCAAATGTGACATCGCAGAAGCAAATGACCCCGGATCGAATCTGTGCAAAGGCCGTTGTTTTCTGTCCATGTTGAATTTCTTTCAAGTGATCACTGGAACTTGAGTCGCAACAAGTCACCTATGGACCTATGTCGACCTATGTCGACCTCCCCAGGATCTGTGTCGCAGCTTGACCAACGGCCCCTTTTTAAGCTGCACTGTATCCGTTGCATTGGCTGCTGACGCCCCGAGGCGAAACGATGGCATGAAAAGCGGCAAATCTGAGGACTGTGGTCAACTCACTCAACCGTAGCCCAATCAAAACATCCATTTACCCCATCAATCATAGAATTGGATGATGGGAAAAACCATGGTTTCCTGTAGATTTTCCCTTAAACCAATCCAATGAATCAAGTACCAGAAATATCCAGAACATATTGGACATTGTGAAACCAACATTTGACCCATGGTCCATGTCCATACTATGGACTCACGGGGTGCGAGAGAGCCAAAGAGCCTTGGCCGCACAACGCAGGCAGGTGCGGATCCCTGCGGTGTCATCAAACGTGGCTGGAAACTTCCTGTTTTTTTGGAGGTTTTTTGAATGGGACACAAAAAACTATCAGTGGCGCATCAATGGCGCATTTTCCAGTGCCAGCTTTGAGAACACCGGAAGGTATCTAATATAGGAAGAAAGTTCACTTGCAAAAAAGGATGACTTCACCAACAAACGTTTATCCGGATAAAACATCGGCAAAATTCGGCAAATGTCACTGGACAAAGTGAGTGTATCACCATACATCACCAACCAGATGGGGAATGAATAGACCCAAAAAGTAATGTTCAGTAAGTAATGTGCATTCCCCAGCAGAGACGATCATTGCGTGACCATGTGAGACCCAGGAGACTTGGGATACTTGGGGTATCTTGGGGTAATGTCAACCGAGGCTTCATAAACCCCTGGCCAGTTGGGAGGCTGCCATTTTGGTAGCAGATTGTGCCACCTTCCAATGAATCTATACAAGTTCAGTCCATTTCTATGTAAGTCAAGGGTCAAAACATGCTATGAGTTATAAAGTTTATGGTCATCCATCCCATAATGGGAATCCAAACATAGTGGGTATATAAATCCTTATGAAAATGGATTGACGACCACCCCGCCAAATAATATGGCTTCATCACAATCCAACTTTTCACCACGTCACCCATATCTTTTTACCTGGGAAATCCATCCAAGGGTCAACAACCCCACCTCGGATGTGATTGTTCTGTCAATGTGTGTTTCTTATGTTCTTACCAGTCACAAACTCATGTAAGACCTTGGGCGTCATACATGGTTTGTCATTTTTTGTCATATTTAAGCAGTGTTCAAAACTATCCTCTGTCATTCCGTTCTACTGATTGGTTGATAGGGGGGGATTTCCATAACAAAAATTTATCAAATAGATCATCTAATATCCAAGATGCTAATTTCAAATAGTTCTACTGATCCATCTATTATAGATAATGATAATCCAATATTCAATTGGAAGTTTAAGCTCATTCTTCGAAATAACGCATCTCTTTGCTGGGTGCTAGGATTCATGAAGCTGGCATGCACAAGCGCAATTGAACCTGGCAGTTGTGCTTAAATGTCCCCATGAGACCACGTTGTTGTGTTTGTTAATCATAACACAACTTTTTGTGCTTTCTCTTGCTAAATTGATACGAAATTACTAACCATCCATTGAATCCATTGTTCGTTTGTTGTCAGGTCGATCTAAAGAGGCAACAACACGCCAGGTTGGATTAACAGGTTGCCTGGCAATACATACCAAACAACATATCATCATATGGGGGTTTCCTAAGTCATGGGGCTACCTCCAAATCATCCAAGTTATAACATGAACCAAGCCGCAGCCGAAAATCATTCTGCGGATTCGAAACATTAGGCCATAGACTGAGCTGAAATCCCAAACTTCTTGATGGTTAAACAAAAAAAACCGGAAAACAAAATCCTATCCCATTCAAAATATCCATTGTATCAGGTGATAAAAAAGCGTTACTTTACTCAACGCTTCGACGCTTCGAAACCCAAGGAGGTCCGTGAAGCATCAATCCCAGAGCTCCGGGTAGCATTGAACCTGCGCGCCATGGGATTATGGGATTACCCACTGATTATCCCAGTTCCTCACCAGGAAATCCCATGGCCATCCATGGCCCCCAAAAAGAAGTGGCTCCTATTCGATCCGGAAATTTACGTGTTTGATAGAGCCAAAATCCAGACTTCATCATGGTCATCAGGAGAAATACCATGGGATTTCATGATTTATATCGCCAAAAATTGGAAATCTAACTGGACACTGAACACTTTATTTATTTTGACTTCATGGCAGTTGCAGTACTATGGGACCAGTTTTCTTTGGGTGATGTGCATAAGGATTTCGCAGCCTGAGTTTCTGCCAATCCATTGTGTTTTTTTTGCGCACCCCATCGGTTGAAACCTTGGGTAACAATGTTATATGGGGATGGGTCAAAACCCTGGTACCGTGCCGTGAACCCCAAGTCATAGCTGGGTTAAAATGGATGTGAATAACCCACTAAAAATTGTATTTTCATAGGTATTGACCCATATAAATTATACATGTCATGAATGTTTTTATTAATGCATATAATGCGGTATACCGATTTAATGATTAGTGCGGTGGGGCCCTATTGTGAAAAGTTTTTCCAACATAATTCAGTTTCCTGAAATTGCTTGGGTGGAACCCTACTGCAAAAAAAAGAATCAGACAATTTTTTTCAGGCGGAGCAAATCAGGTCCAAGAAAAAAATCGTTCTTGCAGGTCCAGCCCCTTCTTGGAGTATTTTTTCCTTAAATTCAAAAACCTGTTGTCCACCCTTTGTCTTAGTATAGCTGCTGTATCTTGCTCACCCCAATCATCTTGAATCTTCAAAATGTAATTTCCCCAACTCATTAATTTCTTATTGGACACTTATTAAGAAACCGCACCCAAACAATGTTTCAAGAGGGTACCCCATGAGTGACTCAGATCCTCAACATAGTTGCTTGGATGGTACTTTATTGTGCTAAGGCTGCTAAGGAAATTCTGGGGTACAAAGAGAATAAAACATGTTATCCACGTTTCTTGGTGTGAAGCTGTCTGTCACTTGTGAAGTCCATGCTTCTCCTTTGATTTCTTTGAGATTTAAAAGGAAAATCAATTGAAAGTAGATTGATTTCAATTGAAGCCCTTACCAATATATTTCTTTTAGACTCTAAAGGAACATGAATTGAACGTAGATGGGCATGAATTGACATCCTTACTTATCCTTAGATTTCATTTAAATTATAAAATACAATAAATTGAAAGTACATTCAAATGAATTGAAATCCTTACTAATCCTGATGTTTTTGAGATTTAGAAGGAAAATCAATCGAACGTAAATTGGCATCAACTGAAATCCTTTCTTAAGTTGATCATCCTGAGTTCCCCAGACCTGGTCCCAAGAAAGTTTTGAATAATAGAGTATACCTCAATTGTTTGGGGGGGCCCAACACTAAATCAGTATCCAACATTAGCTATAATTACATAACTCGAATCTGGCCATTGGAATGTATTGGGTGCCGTGCCATCTTTGCCACTACGCTCCAAATTATCAGGACACTCTCGAATCAGAGGAGTTTCAGGTGTAAAACTAGCCATCCAGTCGACTCAGATGAGGCTTGGAGAAAATTTCGCCCGTTTTTCCAATCTCATGAAATATTCATTGTTTGTTGTTTACTATGGGTTTTATTATGTCAAAAACTCATCCCCAATAATCCCAGTAGTATAACTCCCTTAAAAAAAAAAAAAAACTGTTATTATTGGGGATGAGTATAACCTACAAGACGGTTTTCTACTGGGATTGG
This sequence comes from Cladocopium goreaui, assembly GCA_947184155.2. NCBI lineage: Eukaryota > Dinophyceae > Suessiales > Symbiodiniaceae > Cladocopium > Cladocopium goreaui. Next base: position 868,994 of record CAMXCT020003779.1, read on the forward strand.
GATTTTTTTGCTGGGATGAGTATAACTTTTATAATCCCAGCGGATGGGAATAGTTTTACTACTTTTATAATCCAAAAAATATGTAAAAAGTCCAATCCCAGTATATAAGTATATCCCGCTTTTTTTTAGCAGTTAGACTGGGCAGTAGTATAATCCCAGCATATCCCATTTTTTACTCAGAAAAACCCACAGATTCCCATGCCATGCCCAGCTCGCTTCGCCTGTGGGTTGACTCATCGCTGGAACTTCCCTCCACGTCATCCGTTGATTCGTCCCCGCTCTCGATCATCTGCAGAAAAAAGAGACGGCGAATCCAACAAGTTTTGTGGATTTAAGCAGTAGAAAAGGAGGCCATAGAAATCACCAGAAGAAACTCAACAAAAAAAACAACCTGTGGATTGAAGAGATTTAGTATGATTGGGGATGAAGCAGTAAAAAAAATAGGGTGGTCCAACGGTCCAACGGAGAAAAATGGGGATCTTAACCTGTAGACGTCGATCATCATTTCAATTAATTCCCAAGTCTGATTTGTTTCACCATTTGGGCGATGATTCAGCTGGACAAGTCAGCATTAGTTGGGAGGTTGCAGTGAGGCCGCCATAAACTATTCAGATTCATTTATTTCTGGTTGGTGGTTGGGCCAGCCCTGAAATATATGATATTGTAATAGGAGCACTACCACTGCGCAGGGATGAAACACACATGGAACCGCCAAACAGATGTACTAACGAAATTTGGGGTTCGTACCATTATCTAGTTGAAAATTGTTGGCAACTGGCAAAAACCTCTAATAGACTGGGAATGACTGAACTAATAAAGGGCTCAGTTGCTATGTAATATCTCACTTCAATGACCACCCTGGTGGGGTCTTCAACTTCGTTGTTTTCCTGTGATATTTCACAGCAAATCAGTTGCTCGGACTCCGATCCTCGTCAATATGTCCCTGAGAAGTGGGGATGCTGCGTCTGTTTCCAATTTTTTGACATTCAGCGTCTCCATCTGTGATGGAGAAATTATGATAAACAATCATTTCCTGTTACTGTAGATCGATTCTCCATTTTCCTTGGTTGGCTCCCAATTTGGGTCGGTTGAAATTTTGTTTCTCCTAAATCCCCCTCCACTTTCTGCTTGGTGCCGCCCCAACAACGTCCCCCCTCAGGCGCAACCTGCTCCTTCTTGGAGCAAAAACATCGACAACGACGGCGACAAGGGCCACAACACAGGCACTCGCTCAACACCCTCGGTGTTTTTTTTGCTGGGGGCTTCGCTAACAACCAAATATTGTTGGGCACTTGAATATCATGAACTGTACCCTTGTTGTCATAACATGATTGTTCATCATAAATCATAAACCCCTTGATGTTTACGTATAATATAGGTACTTCAAGGAACCGAATAGATTTCGTTTTGATCTCCGATATAACCCGGCAAAAACCCTGTTCAAGGATCAACACAACCGTGGAGGGTCCAACTTGAGATCTTGACATCCAAGAATGGGACATGAGGTGACGGTCATGATGCGCACAAAAACATGGATTTAATGGGATACTCATGGGATACCCTCCAGCAATTTGACAGTTTACTATGGAAACCGTGGCCCATTTATAGATTATTTACCTATTCTTGAAAGGGTGATTTCCATAGCAAACTGCTAAATTACCAAAAATTATCCCACACAACTTTGTGACCAAAGGCCACAGACCACACGGTTCCCGGTTCAAGCAATTCATTGGCCCAGGAGCAAAAGGAGGACGTAGAACAGAGTTGGGAGGTTCATGAAAAAGATGCATCCTCAATGGTTTAGGACCAGGTACAACGCACATGTCACATCATGTCACCATGAATCATCAAGGAAGTGGCGTTGGTCAATGTTTTAGAATCATCTAATTAGTTTTTTTTCCTTGTTTGATTCTGTTGGAAGAAATTCAAAGCCACTATATAGAGGGAAATGTTGATGGTAATGGCTCAAAGTGAGGTTATAAATTTGGTCGACCACACAGTGTTCCAAACAAAAAAATCAATGGTCCAATACAACTGTATCCCTCCATTGCCCGCATTTCGTCTTTGGTTCCCAGGTTTTTGGTTTGATTTACCACTAAAGTTGGATATCCGCTGCCTCTCCACAACCTTTTTTTTGCCACCACATATTAGGTTTGGCTGAATCGCTGAAACTTTGTGTTATATTTTTTACACATGCATTTATTCATGTTTAGTGGTTGTAGAAACCCTTGGTGATATCTTGTGAATAAGAATATCCCTAGTGGTTTTCAGTGTGGTTTGATTGTCTGCTACCGAATGGGCCTATGGATGCCCTTGACCAAGAGACTCAAGCAGCGTTCCACGCATCGACAACAGCATTTGGCTTGTCGAGCTAAGCAAGAGCAAGCATCCCTGCGCCGCAGAAAGAGGTCATGGTGAAGCAGTTTTTATGGCTAGGAACAGGCTTCCAGACAGACTTCCTCTGTGAAAATCAGCTCGTAAGGGGAAACATACAAAATGGCAAAAAATGCCGCAGGACCCCATAAGTGACATGAAGTCAGCCACCCAGTCCCTGTGTTTTTGCCAAATGGAAGTGTTTGTTGAACTTGAAGTGAGAGGAGCCTCTTATGCAGTTTCTTGCTGAAGCAACCGAAGATTGAATTGTTTTTTGGCCTTTTGACGCCCCAACCAAGACCACCAGTTACACTATGTGTTATCTCCTGACCAACAAACGCCCAAAAATGTGACCCGTCCTGTTTTCCGCGTAGCAATCTTCCAAGACCACAGATTGCGTGGTGCCCTTGAGAAAGACCTCCTGTGGAAGCCAGTCCGGGACTAACCCTAGACTGGGAACCCCCACATGGGAATAGACTCCGACAATAAATCAAGGGTCTTTTGCTCCCAAAACAGTGTGTCCACACTGAGGGGTTCTCACGGTAAGGGTTAAGGGCGGGGTTAGATCGGGGTACGCTCTCTGGCCCCCGGCATTTTTCCTCAAAATTCTCGCATGAAATGGCTCTTGTGACATGTCCGTGTGCATCGTAAGCCCAAGTTCTGGGGCGCGGCATTTTACATTGACTTCCTACCCCCCACACTCTTTGGGGTCTCTTGCCGATGTAATTTGATATTTACAGGTAAACATACAAAAAGATGTGGAAAACCAATGGTTTCCCTAGGAACATGATCTTGGACGATTTCCCTACTCAACAATGGTGGGCAGAAATATGTTCAAGTCAATGGGGGGTTTGCTACGAGTAGTAAGAAGAAACCAAGAAATGATCCATAATTGCGAAGTTCCCCTACTGCTATCAACATGTACCAACATTCATGTATATATATATATACGCGTATATATGGTGATGTTGTTTTTGAGGTTGCTATGATCTGCGCACATGTGGTTCAAGTCATGGGCTGATCTAGATGTTGTTTCAGTCTGATGTCAAAAACAATCATCAATGAACCGGTACCCAACATCTAGATTGAGAAATGATTCTCTATTCATGGATAAACAGTGATACTCGTAGACATCTCCATATATCCATGTAACTTGTGCTGATTAGTTCATCTTTGAGGATTTTATCTACCTGAATTTGATTCATTCGCCAAGCTAAAAATCACTGAAGCTTCCGGCTGTGGATGATTCCACGCAACCCAACCATCATTCCAGTGACATCACGACATGAGATCATTGTGATCCGTCCAGGTATAGTCCATGATATTCCTTTTATGATCCTGTATTAGTGAAATCCCCTCATATTCGCAATAGTATTATGCCCAATGAAACTATATCAATTTATAACACCACTATATCACCATTCACCATTCAAGTGCCACCATTCACAGCACCGATCCGTCGCCCTTTCCTTTCCGCCCGTTCCGCGGCACCTGGGCATTGCGTTTCACGCCATCCGGGTCATGCCCTGCCACACGGGCAATGTCTTTGGCCACCTGGCGGGGGAAACTCAGTCATGGACCCATGGAGATATCGTGGGACGATGGGGGCTCCAATAGAAACCACGGATGGAAAACCATTCGAAATGTTGGATTTTTCGTGGGAAAAACCTTGGGGGATGAAGATTGAAGATTGAAGATTGCACCAGAACCTTTTCAGAGTTTCAAGCTTCAAATCCTTCAATCTTCAATCCAGAAGACATGTGGTGAGTCGGGACATGTTGATTTTTCATGTGAATATTAAACCATCAGGTGAGTTTCTCAACATGATGAGGATACATTGGGGATAGCCATCCACAAATATCGTCAATGATGTTTTTTCCCCCAAGATGGAAAGTTTGTTTATTTCCTAATGAGGGGACATATCATGGAATACATTGTTGTATATTGTTCTTCATTTCTCATATCCCCAGTCATCATTTACTGAGTGGCATCTTCCAGTGTAGCAATTTATGGGGACATCATGAGGAAGAATACACTGGAGATATAATGAAGATGTTTGAGTGGTTTCTGCTGAGTGCTGTTATGGAAAAGGGAGAATCGGCAGCAATTGATGGGGGTTCTATAGGACACATGAGGAATAATACACTGGGGATTTATAATGGGATAATATGGAATGAATGGGGAAGTTGGAAAAAAAAACATCACTTCAATAGGGATATAATTCTACAACGAAGATCACCTAAGCATACATCGTATCATTTCTATACACCAATTTGTGGGGATGGCACGAGGACAACATTCCTAAACACACTTGTGTTGGTATATGTTCAGTATATGTTCCGAGCTTGGTTCATTTTATTCATGGGATACCACTATACAACCAGCGATTTCCCATCTTTGGGGACACATATGATGACGACAATACAATGGGGAGAATTCTTCAAACATAGAATCATAAAAATGGCATTGTCCAAACAAATGAGGGGATTGACCCCCTATTTCACAAAATGATGGGATTTACCCCCTATATATTGGGGAAGATAAGTTCGTTTCGATACCCTCTGGAAGTCAAATATGCCAATAGATGTGTAGTTTTCAGTTTTCTTCCATGATTATGTATGTTTGTATAAATATATATGTTCGGATCTCTGTTCCCATTTAGTTCATTTAGTGTTTCAATATAAAATCACTGGCGCATATATATATATACCCTCTGGTAAACTAACAGTTCGCTATTGAACATGACCAAAAAAAAAAACCGTGGATTTGCCCATTCATAGCATAGTGGGCAGTTCGTGATTTTCCAGTTCGTTTTTTGTAAACATTTACAATAATTAGGGTTTATCCCATTGACTTATTGATAGCATAGTGATATTTCAGTATCATAATCACCTATATTTCAGGTCAGTCATAGCTATTGATAGCATTGAGAGGGTATATCCCATTGACTTCGGACGAACTTCCCAGCCATGGATAGCCCATAGCCACTTCGGCACCTGCTTTGAGCGGCTCGTCCAATTTCCCTGAGATCGAGATCCATGGATCTTGGTTGAAACACCATTCGTTGGTTGAAGCAATATGTTCATTGGATTGGTTTAAGGGAAAAATTACAGGAAACCATGGTTTTTACCATGAAATATAGGGCTTTCCTGTAATTTTTCCCATCATCCAATTCCATGATATGTATATATATATATATGGGATAATATATGATAATATATGATAATGATTGTTGAGATATTAGGAATTATAAATGTATTTCACAAAATACGAACCATTGAGATAATATAGATAATATATTATATTTATACATATATTTGCAGGATATATAATATACTAATCAATTATAATATATGATATATAAAAATGATCATTGAGATTATATAGAAATATTCTAATGATGATAATTAATGCAAATAATGTGTATATATATGATAATATACCAATCAATGACATATATATATATTATAACTTGCATAAGGAGGTTGATTAAACTAATAGATATTGAAGCAAACCATAACCGAAGGTGCTGGTTGATAGGATCAATATGTCTGGCTGTTCTTAAAATGTGTGGACCCCAAATCATCAAAAAAATGTCGTTTTCAATCAGGGAAGCCCCAGTTTAAGAAATCCACCTATTGTAACATATAGATTGTATATAATAACCAAAAAAAAGATGAAAAAGTGAGTTTTCACTATTTTGGTTGGGATTGTGTTTTTTTTTCTATCCTTTTGAGATATAATATATATATATATTAAATATGTATATAAATATATGTAACATATATGCAACCATGTGTAATCATTAGCATCTGTCAACGCATTCTCGGCGGGCCTCCTCTGACGTGTCCAAAGCCAACCGCAGAAGCTTCACCAAACCTCGATGAAAACAGCGTGGCCCCACCACGGGGATGAAGATGGATGAAATCTACTTGGAATGTACCCTCTGGTACTGACTAACATAGCTATTGAACATGACCATTGAAATAGTGGATTTTCCCATGAAAAATGGTGATTTTCCATAGCTATGTTAGTTTACCAGAGGGCAACTTAAGTTATATCATGTTATATCGCCCACAGTGTTTTGAGAACCCAGAATTGAGTCGTTTTTTTTCCCATAGGAAAAAGACGATACGGAAAAACATCTCTGAAATCGGGAATCTGAAAGTGTTCAGTCGAACGACAGATCTGTGTCGTTCCGAGGTTCCAGATCATTTTCCTGTAGCAGTGCGTAATGAGTTTCCAGGACTAACAGTTTTTGCGCCAGTGACGGATCTTAGATGTTGGTTGCCTCAGCAAGTTTGCAAAAACATGTACTTGAAATGGAAACACTTCCACTGCCAGGAATAACAATACCCAACATAAACATTGCCCGCAGCCGACGCAGTGAAACACGCTACAGGACACAGGTACCTACACAATCAATGTGGTAAAGGCCAATAATCAACAATCCATATGACCATCTATGGGTGGTATACTTCATAATGAATCATTATCTCCAAATAATGTTGGTAAAACAATAATAAACCAGCCCCCAAATCACCCTTTTTATGTGGTTATAAACCATTCCCAAATGGGTGGTGTCTTCTTGAATTTACCCTAACCTTAGTAGGTTTACGAATGATTCGAGAATTTCCACTTCTAAATTTGAATTTCCGGAGGTTTTCCGAAACAGCATCCTCCCAACAAACATCCAAAAACAACCAAGGTCAAGATGCGGGTGGAGTCATTGGAATGATCCCAGTTCAAGAGCCGATCCACCTCTGGCTCCGCGGATCCGGACGTCTCTCTAGCCATTGGTGAAGTGAAAATCAACAGTACACAGCTATACTACTATATTGATGTGTATACTGTGTATATATACATATATATATATATATTATTATTACTATTATTATTAGTATTATTATTATTATTTATATATGTATACTGTATATATATAGAGAGAGAGAAAGATTGTTATTTTGTCATCATTGATTGATTTCCTGAAAGCCACATGACCCATTTTCCCCTGGATTGTGATGATCCAGCACCTTGGCCTCTGGGTTCCCACATGTTTTCACAGAGGATTCGACATCCCCCATGATGAGACATATCCTGCCATGATAGTCTGGAAAAAAACCCTAAGATAATCATAGGATCCTTGATATATCACTAATACTTGCTATGGATATACACTATGATGATTTGTGGAAAACCACATATATCGCTGTCTGAAAATCAGGGTGCCCCCTGGTAATCCAACATGTCTATGGAAAAAAGCGGTGCTTTTCCACAGAAAATTCTTCGATTACCACAGGGTACCCCATGGTACCCCCCAAACAATTTGACTCCTCAGTTCCTCACATTTTCAGTCACAAGTCTTTCCCAATGATTTTTCAGATTTTCTCCCTGGTAATTTGTTACATAGCTATGGAAAATTGCCCATAGAAATAGTTGATAAAAACCCATTAAACATGGTGGATCTTTCCAGTTCGTTTTTTGTCAGTTTACCAGAGGCTAAATCCATAAAATCCATCCATTCCAGATGATCCACCAAAAATCCAACAGTTCTCAACGTTTCCCAATGATTTTTCAGATTTTTCCCCCATGAATCCATCCGGGATTTTCCACCATGGATCTTCCCCATGGGATTTTTCCCACGGGAGCCTTCACGGGTTTTGAGCCGCAGCCCAGCTCCGTGACACGTGCAGCCCACCAGCGTTGATCCAGCAGCCTGGGAATTAACGGAGCAGTGAAGCCAATGGAGATGGGTTTTCCCATGCCGGCCTGGCATGGAGATATCATAGAAATATGCATAATGGTTTCTATAGAAATATCAAATATCTATAGTAGAGTTTCTCTCTATAGAATATCATAGACATATCAAATATCTATGATATCTCTCCACTTGCTTAAAAAAGGACAAATCAAACAATCAAACAGTTGATATGCTGTATAACCTCCACTCACCTCAGTTCAGATATGTTCACCAATCAACAGCAATCAACAGCTGTTTCGAAAAAATGGCTCAATTTGGTGAGTTACGCCTTTCTCGGACCTTTTGGAAGAAATGCCATGGCCGAAAAAAAAACCGGACCGGGGCACAGGATGCCACTGGTGATCACCGGAACCCCCGCACGAAGCGCTTCTGAGGTCACCCCGAGACCACCCTGGCGGCTGGCGGAAATCAGCTGAAATTGCCAGGTGATGTGAAAAAATATCCAAAGATATCCAGATTTATCTGTTGATATCTGTTGATATTGGAAGGGATATCTGTTGATATTTGTTGATTGGAAGAAATCTTGCGCAGCTCATAGGAATTTGTAGATGAGACCCCCCTTCATTGGTTTTTCAAGTGTGAAATAAACCCCCAAAAAGGGACATTTACCAATCCCTGATAAATCATGGATGAGGTGTGCTGCAGTCGAGATTGGAATTTTGCGTGTATTTATGTTTATTTTAGGAAGGACACTATGTTTTGAAGTGTCAATGCTTTTGGGGCCTATTTTGAGGGGCACACCCGGCCGCGTGAGGGACAAGGGCGACTCACCGCACCTGCCCGATGAGCGCGTCCAATTTGGGAAAGAGTGCCGCGAAGGAACAGCCGGAAGAACGGATCAACAGTCGCCCTTCCTGCGGTGTTTTCGATGGGATTTTTGTTGCTTTTGTTGCTTTTGGGATGTGATTTTCATATTTTTAGATGGATGGCATCACATCTGAACGAAAGCAGCCCATGTGATTTTTCAGCTTCAGTGGTGGGTGGATCCAGGCAAGCATCAGTGTTAATACCTATGGCTGTTGCCCTTTCTAGAAATTTGATATCCCCATGACTTTTATTCCTAGTAGTAACCAGTCCAGAAGTTGATTGAATCGCAAATGATAGCTATCTTGCATTGGATACAGATGGATACAGTAGACTCGGGTGATGATGTAGTAATGTTCAATCTGTTATGGTCTTTTATTGCATGTTCATGATAATTGGCATTGCCATAACATTCTACATATAACAGATTATGTTATCATTACTATTCTGTAAAAGACCATAACTGTTAATAACAGCATGTTCATTGAATTATGATAATTTTCTCATTGCCATTCTGAGTTTATGGTGGACGCCTCATGGACGCCAACCAAAGACGCCAACCAACCAATGATCCAATGCAGATCAATTCTTTTCACTGCAAGAAATCCGGATTTAAGATCAAACTTCATTCACTTCAAACTTTTTTTGTTTTTCGACCCACCAAGCAGTTGCATCGTAACCTCCGGTGGAACATCAAACGTGGCTAGCTCGCAAGTCCCCGAAGTAGCCATGGAGGTTTCGGGCTGGGAAAATCACCAACCATGTGGCCGATGACATCTGTGTTTCAACCCTTCAAATGGGATGACACTCCCAACTGAGTATATAATATGGCAGTGTGTCAAAACCTTGTAGCCCTTTTGTTCACATCAAAATAGCTGGTAAATGGATGTTCATCCCCCTAAAAATGGTATTAATAGGTATTGATCCATAGCCATATGTTCATAGTTTCATGGATCTCAAGTCCTCGTCTTAATCCATTATCTATAGAGGATTGTCATTTTCCTGTTAAAACACATGCTTTCTTAGGGAATTTACCAGCTAGCCATGTTTGATTACACCTTTGCGGGGTTTATCAGCATTTTCCCACTGTTGATCATGATGTTCCCATGAACAAAACCACATGTTATGGGGAATCTATGGGTATACCAACCATTTTATAGGTATACTAACTAATAGATGATCAAAATCATGATTATATCTGGTTGGTGGTTTCTAGTTTCAACCCCCCTGAAAAATATGAACGTCAGTTGGGAAGGATTATGCCATATTTTATAAAAAAATATTCAAGCCATGTTCCAGTCACCACCAATCAGTATGAAATCATCATCTATATAAGTCTGGGTAAATTATAATATTTCACTAACCTGAATTAAGGCCATTTGGGGATGATTTCCCTTATTAACCATGATTCCAGGGCTCGGTCGCAGTGAGGTCGTTATAGTTTACCCAGATAAGTGGTTAGCAAACCATAAATTGCGGGAAACCCATGGATTTCCCATGGGATTTCCTTTGTGTCCTGTGCTAGCAGCTTGGCCTTGGTCATCGTCTCTGGTGGCGCGGGGTCATGGTCTTGGCCACCTGGGGATCAGGCGCTTTTGGCAAAGGGGATCGAAATGGGTAGAACATCTGAAAGATATGGGTATGGATCAATACCTATCAATACCATTTTTAAGGGGATGAACATCCATTTACAGTACCAGCTATTTTGATGTTCACCAGGGGTACAAGGTTTTGACACACTGCCATATGGGAAAATGTGGGAACATGTGGTGGAATCACATGGAATAACTCTATTTCAATCTATTCCCATGGTCCATGAATCCACTCACCAAGCGTATATAAAATCATATGGATGTGTCCTGTTTTCCTTAGGGGTACCTCGGTACCTCATTCATGGACTGGATGACCACGACATCATGACACAGTATTGAAACCCATGGTCTTGGGGAACCCCCATTTTAAGAAACCCCTCATATATGGGAAAGCTATGGGAAAAATATGGATGATATGGAATAACTCTATGTTCTGGAGGGAATACATGTTTCAAGTGTTTTTCAATGAGTGATTTCAAGAAGGAACATGAGATAAATGGGAACACAACTTACGTGGGGTTGTCCCATTTTGCGGGGTTATCCCCATTTTGTTTTTGGTTATCCGATTAGTCTGAAGACATAAAGAAGCGGAATACCGATGATGATGATGATGATGATGATGATCCTCTTGAAACTAAAGTAGTTTTTTCCTACGAGACTTTACCGAAAGAAAATCAAGAGAAGGAAGGATAACTTGCAAATATGGAATCAAAAAGAACACCGAGTTTTTTTTCAATAAGCAGTTCCGGCTAAGTTACCCGGAGAAAAACACCTTCATGATTATCATTTTCAAACTAAGAAATCTGATAAAATTGCCGCAAATTTCGGGATAATTCTCCCCCAATCCTACCAATGTGATACCAGGTAGTTCATATGTTATAACTTCGAACCATTTACTGGTTGGTGGTTTCAACCCCTCTGCAAAATATTAGTCAGTTGGGATCATTATTCCCAATTTATGGAAAAATAAAAAATGTTCCAAAGCGCCAATCAGATAACATTTTGTAACTACCTAGATCTTAGAGTCTTAGATATCCTTATTGTCCCTCATGAATCAGGTTGTAACTGGTCCCCCCTCCCATGGGTCGCCCGGACTGGTCATTGCAATGACGGCCACACCCAGCGACCCCAGCGACCCCAGGGTCGACGTGGACGTGATGTGGCCATTGAGACGTCTGGGAGGGAAGACCAACCTGAGATTTCGGTTGGGAATCCATGGTGTTTAAGGGATTTCTATGGATTTCTTAGATGTTTTCTGGGGATTTCTGGAGTTTTCAAGTTAAAACAAGAAAAAAAACAGCTAGCAAATACCCCACATTCAGTTGTTTTGTTTTGAATTCATGGTTTTGCAGGGTTCTATAGCCGAATATGGGATCATTGAGATAGCAAGTGGTCAGTATAAATGAGAAAAAACTCGAAATAACTCGGAATAACTCTGAAAATTGCATATTCCCGAATAGAATGGATCTATCTCACTCACCTAACATGATGAAACAAATATGAAACAATTTGTGCATAATTCGCACCTGAATTTCATGTGGATTCTCATGTTTCTGGTGTTCCTATTGAGGCGGCCCACCTTAGCATCTTGACGATAACATATAGCCCCCACTATCAATAGAAAAGCGGGAAACCTGGAAATGTTTAATGAACTATATGGAAATATTCATGGAGAACATCATCTCTTGGAAACATATTTCTATGATTCTGACGAGAACATATGTTACGCAAAACAAAGGGTTTCCCCACCTTAGCAACATGCAACGGCCGCCAAAACCAGCAATATCAGCCAATACCCATTATTGTTTGCCTCAAAAGGGACGGTACATGACCCCCAAAATAGATATTCCATATGATTCTACCATACGAAAAAAACATATGAACAACGACTTTGATGGCTTTTGGGGTTCCAAAGTTTGCTATCCATTTGCTGTTCTGACGTGCACGCTTCGATTGCCATGTCAAGAATGGTCCTGGCCAAGGTGTTTCGGTTGCAGGGGAAGAACCAAGAACAAAACAAATAGGAACAGTATATTAAAGTAAACAAACCATGGTATATGATGACATCGTTCAGTGTCATGTCATAAGTGTCATGCTTGTGTGGTTTCACAACGCCAGCGCTTCAAATCACCATGCGCGGCGAAAGAATGGCGATGTGCTGTCTGTTGATGTATGTTGAGATGTTGCTCTTTTCCCCTGCTAGTACAAGCGTACTAGTTGAATCAAGCTGCAAGTCAGCTCCCGTTTTGCAGAACATGGTGTCTGAATGTGTGTAGTCTAGTATACCCCCAAATCACCAAATTTGAATAGCAAAAAGAAAATGATGATGCTGATGATGATGATGATGATGATGACAACTATGATTATCATATATTCTTACATATTATTGTCATTATTACTAGTAATTATTATTATATAATATCATTATGAATACTAGTATTAATAGTTCACTGTTTTTATTGCTACTGACTGTTATGACTATCATTATTATTATATATTATTACTATTATATATTAGTATTAATTACTATTATATATTACTATTATATATCACTTTTATTATCATTATTATCATTATTGTCGTTATCAATAGGGACATCATGAATCAGTGGTCAAACAGGGACGCATTTTTAAACACACCCATTTTCCTTCACCTGTCCACTCTCGCGCCATCCCTGAAGGTAGTGTTTCAGTTGTCTTTGAGGGTTTCGTTAACCCCCATGAACTAGTTCGATATACATACCTGAGAGCCTAGTTTTTGGAGTTGTACACCAACTTAGCTAAGAAAATAATCTGATAAAATCACATGTTTTGTTGATTGGATCCCATCAGCATCACATGAAAAATCATCGTTTTTGTAGATATCTCCCCATGTTTTTGGTGGCCAAAACGGCAAAACCCTTAGAAATGATGCGCTCGAATCTCCCTATAGCTATCGCTAAATGATGCTAAATTCACCATGAAACAACAGTTCAGTTTCCCAGCATGGTGATTTTAGCATAATTTAGCATAATTAGATCACCATGCTAAAATCCCATGATAATTACCATACATTACCATTGGATCTAATTGATCACCATGATAATTCGAGCTAAAATCACGGATCCCAAGTCCCCCTTCCGTTCCGTGAACCGTGAACCGTGAACCGTTTCCGTCCTTTCGCCCACGGGCATCGACGAGAAGGTCATCAGCACCAGGCGACGCCCACTTCGCAGGGCCTGCTGGACGAAGCCCGAGAGCTCGTCGTCCAAGGTGTCTTGGACCGTTCCTCCAGTCATAGGGATGGGGAGAATTATTCAACCATTAATCATGGGGATCATGGTTTATATATGGTTAATATATGCTTATTGATGGTTAATAATATATACTGGTTGGTGGTTTCATTCAAAATGGGTGATTTTCCAGAGCAAAATGATAGTTTACCAGAGGGTAACCCATATTTATGTGTATATATACCGGTTGGTGGTTACATGATGGTTAATGATGGTTGATGGTTAATGATGGTTAGTGGGTAAATCATCTATATAGCTGGTTGGTGGTATACCTACCCCTCTGAAAAATAGTAGTCAGTTGGGATGATGACATTCCCAATATATATGGAAAAATACAAAACGTTCCAAACCACCAACCAGTATAACATGAACAATAATCATTTAGATAGATAAACAGATACCCCAAAATGGTGTCCATGATGGTAATGATAGGTAGATAAACAATGATAAATATAGTACACCTTCAACCATCTATGATAGGTTTCCTAAAATAGATAAATATATGAAGGTGTCCTAAAATGGGATACCCCAATGGATGGTTTATAATTATAATAGAACATACATAAATGGATGATTTGGGGGTACCCACATTTTGGGAAACCTCCATATCCATAATATAACCATTCCATTATATAGCAATGAGAATATCATGAAATGTGTCATGGGGAGAAGTTCGCCAAAGCCCCGCTTTGGCGACTAATCTACGGGATCATCATCCTTATGGCGATGAACATGAGAAACTCAGCTCGGCTGAGTTTCAGTACCCCAACAGGACATTGATGGCTTCCCAACTGGCCATTGTAAGCATCATCTAGTTGTGGCAACCATTTTGAACTTCTCAGTTGACCATAATCCAAAGCTGATTGTTCAAACATCATTTCTGGGGTTGGTCATCTGAAGTTGCTATAAATTACCTAGATTCATGATAATGAGCATGCAGTATATATATACCATGGTATACAAGTTTACAAATAAAATGTTCATGTATGTTCATTTAATAGAAAACATGATGATAAAAGATGGGACTTTGCCAACATTTTCAGACAGACCCAGTTGCCAGCAGTCCCAGTCCAAATGCAACCCCCGCTACCTATTCACTATTGTTGCTACAGGACCAAGCCGCTCAAGAAAATAAAGTCCGTGAAGACATACCTAGGTGCGAAAGGGGTGTGAACGGTTGGATGGTGTAGATTTGATGGTGATTATGATGATGATGAGGAACACAACGATGATGATGAACAAATTGGCGAACATGTTTCACGCTAATTCCTATGATATAACGATGAGAATCTGGTAAGGGCATGTAAGGGCACGCACGGGCAATACAATGTGTGTAAATATGAGAAGAAAATGATGATGATAAGAAGGCAACATGAGAATCATATGATGCTGGCAACATGAGCATGGACCAATCCATTGGGACCAGTGGGCCTTTGGGGTGCTGGTCACTTTAGGAGTAAACTCTCCTACCATTTGGGCCAGTTGGGTATCTGGTTGGTGGTATACCTACCCCTCTGAAAAATGATGGAGTTCGTCAGTTGGGATGATGACATTCTCAATATATGGAAAAAAAAATGTTCCAAACCACCAACCAGGGTATATAGACAATTTGGATCCATGCCCATGTTGCCATGCCCATACTGGCGCATCTTCTGCCAATTTCAACTGGCACTTAGGCCATGGGATTAGCGATCTCTAGTGACTCTAACTGGCTTAATAAACCGCTAATAACCACTATCTATATCCAAACTATAATCCATTTACATCCATTTACTAACTAGTTACTAAGTTCACAAACTCCATGTCCCATCGAAGCTGCGATCACTCGCAAGAGCAAGACACTGTGGAAGCTGCTCCTTGTAGTCCCCCAGTGCAATTTCACTGATGGGAACAATCATCGGTACCTTCGGCACAACATGGGGGACTACGCCAGTCATCAACCAACGATGTGCGTGCGGGTCGCGCTGTTAAATCAGCCCAAAAAAAATTGAGGGTGAAGAAAAATCAGCTACCTAACTTAACTATGACCTCCAGAGAAATGAATGCTTGTATAGAGATATCAAAAGCATCCATATGTAAACATGTGATCCTTTCTCAGTATCTGATTTGGAGCCATGGGTCTTGATCTGGGTTTGTTTGAAAATAGTGTACCCATGTGTACCCCAAAACTTGCTGGTTCATCGGTTCATCATAATATTGTCCGGCATGTAATATATATATATATTACATATATATACGTATATATGATATATGGCCTAAAATGAGGTGTGCTTTTTTCCCACAACATTGGAAACCACCCATCAATCTCCGAAGTTGTCACAACGTATGTCTTGACCTCGAGCAGAGTGAAAATTTACCCTCTGGTTATTTAACATAGCCATGGTATAGATGGCCCATTGAAATAGATGGTTTACCGTTCTTAAAAATGGTGGATCTTTCCATGGCAAACTGTTAAATAACCAGATGGTAATGATTATTGCCAGGAGTCACCATGCCTTGCTATAGCGTTTTTCCTCACCCATCATAAGGACGTCACGCTTTTTGGCGTCCGAGCCAGGGCCATGGGCTGCGCTTAGCACAAGATGAAGTGAATTGAATGTTGGAAAAGCCACTGGAAACTCTGAAATGGGTTTCCATAGTCATGGGGGTACCCCAATAGCTGGATGGTTTATAATGGAAAATCCTATTAGTATGAATGATTTGGGGGTACCCCAATTTTAGGAAACCTCCAAATATGGATGTTTGCCTCCGAAACTCAACAAAATGTCTGGTTCTCTGAGTCTTGAATTTAACCCATGACACATCAGAAACAGATCAGGCTTCCCAACCACCTACAGGGTTCCCTTCTTTTGTCCTCCCACAAAAACATTACCATTCTTTTTGGGAGGGCAACCATCATTTGACCGCCATTGTCAGGTGATGATTGAAAATACCCTATGTATCCCCCAGTGTGGGAAACATGTGGGTAGCCCTACCTTTGCAGCCTTAGCATTCCCCTGAACCACCGAACCATTCTCAGCCCTTCTGCACCTCCTTCTTTCGAAGCTCTTCAAAGTGAGCCATGGTATCAGATAAACCTGCTGGCATGGTCCTTGCTTGGCGCCATTTCGGGTGGTCAAGCCATAAGGATCCGATTTTGATGGCTGGGCAATTCAGTCAGGGAATGGTTTATCAGTTTGCCACAGAAAAAAACGGAGGTGCCTAAAAGATAGGTCTAGGACCCATCCAAAGAAATAAAGGCGCAAGAAATCTGCACTTATCGATATCTCATACTGAGACAATAAGCAGAATAATCCTGAATAGAATCCCTGAGGCACAGCTCTGCGGGTGAAGGATAGAATCGGATAGAACATGAAACCCGGCAGCTCACAATGTACTCTTCAGGAATCAAACATGGTTAGCTGGGAAACCCCCAAAAGTTGGCATTTAAATGGGGACATCTATATTATAACCATCATTTTCCCTATGAAATAACCAATAATTATTGGGGCTATGATAATCATCATTACATATCATTATTATTATTATCGATTAATTGTGCATTGCCATGTTGATTGCTACAGTTTTTTAGTACGCCTGAGAGCTCGTTCTCATGAAACACCTCGTACCCAATACACATTTTGAATGATGAATCGCAGCTGTCCTGGCAATTTGGATATGCCGCAAGATTATTTTACCGCAAAAATTGAATTGTTAAATGAAATTTATATAAATAGTTTTAAAATGTTTTAAATACATTTAAATACTACAAAATCTCCAAACACACAATGAAAATTGGATGTTTCAGTATTGCACATCTCCCAAAAATGACCCATTCCACAGGTCGAAAAACCAGAGGTCAGTTGGGTCCACAGGTCGACGTCCCGTGAAAGCCAAAGAGCCACAGTCCGCGGGTCTTCCGAAGACGGTTTAAACCAACACCTCGCATGGACATCTGCCTCGGCGCTTGCGGGCTTGCGGGCTTGGGACATTGGGATATGGGGGATCATCCTGGCAACAAATATGGTAAATATATGGATAATCCATGGTTAATATATGGATAATCTATGGTTAATAATAGGTACCCTCTGGTAATGACTAACCGTTTGCGAACTGGAAAATGGCCATTGAAATAGTGTGTTTTCCCATTAAAAATGGTGATTTTCCATAGTTAATGTAAACGTTTACCAGAGGGTACAGTAGTCTCAGTAGTCTCAGTAGTCTCAGTAGTCTCAGTAGTCTCAGTCTCAGTCAGGATGGGACAGAACCAATCAGCTGAGTAAAATTGGGACTTGACC
Source organism: Cladocopium goreaui (assembly GCA_947184155.2). Taxonomy (NCBI): domain Eukaryota; class Dinophyceae; order Suessiales; family Symbiodiniaceae; genus Cladocopium; species Cladocopium goreaui. The sequence goes on from CAMXCT020003779.1 coordinate 887,072, forward strand.
GGTGAATGAATAGAACATGTGACTTTCCAATCGTTCTGATCCAGCCCTTGCAATGCGCCAGGAATTGAATCCAAATAGTGGGTCCAATAAGAAGGGTCCAACCTGACCCCTGACACTCCACAAGAAACAGGAACCACATCGTTTTCTTTCTATTCCCCTCGTTTCGGAACCACATCTTAATCATGACAGATCATGCAGGATGGGGCCCTGCAGGCCCCCAAGATAGCGTTCAGTTGCCTTATCAATGGCTGAAATCTATGGTTTATGGTAGATATAACATGATATAACTATATAGTTAATGGGGCTTAACATGATTTATAAACCAACGTTCACATCACTGGGCCCCATCCTGTGACCCACTACCCCCAGCTCCGAGGGACTGTACAATGCTCATCAAGGCCGCGTTGAAACCCTCCGAGTTCATCGCCTGATCTGGTTGGTGGTTTCAACCAACCCCTCTGAAAGAGTGAAAGTCAGTTGGGATTACGAACTTCCCAATATATGGAAAATGTTAAAAGCCATGTTCCAAACCACCAACCAGTTATGAGATTTGTTTGTAATAGGATAAATATAGGATTCTTGAATTATATATTGTATATGGGATTTTTCAGAAATGCTGGTTCAATGAGTTCAAACTTGGGATGAAAACCCTCACCCAGTGGATACCTTATTGGCTGATACGGAGCTAATACCCAACATGTGATGATCAGACTTCCAAGGTCTTCGCAAACCAGGTCGCGGATGGAACAAGTGTCGAAGAGGCAGTTCGAGATTCGAGATGACTGCTAGTGGTTTAGCCAGCCACCCAAAGGACAACTACAGACCAGCCAGTCTGGATTATGCAGTAGAAATACTGATTGGTGATATGTATATCATTGATATCGCTATCAGATTTTGCGTTTGCATTCTTCAAGGAGTCTGTTTCAGATTTTGAGTATTAAAACCGCTTCCCAACACTCCCCCCATGGGGTAGCCGACATGGCCTGCGGTGACATGGTGGGTAGTCTATGGCTATCATACCGAGAGGTTGGGGTGCGAAGTGGTTGCCAAACACACCATACGTACCCTCTGGTTATTTAACATAGCCATGGAAAATGGCCCATTTATAGATGGTTTACCTTTTAAAAATTGTGATTTTCCATGGCTATGTTAAATAACCAGATGGTAATCTCAATAATAACTAATGTGGGTATAACAACAATAAACCATCCCTCAAATCACCATAAATACAGTAGGTGGGATGTTTACCATTCCCGAATGAGTGGTTTACTATTGTTTTACCCACATTGCTGAAATTCACTGGATTGACAGATTGACGTAAGGGAAAAAAAATGCAGGAACCACTCGTGGTTTCGACATGTTTTGACCATCAAATACCGGGTTTCCGTTCAACCAATTTAATCGCCGAGGGAATCTGCATGCAAGTATCTTCCATGGTATCCGGGAGCCTAGACCTTCAAACGTCCGGCAAGCGCCAAACCGCTTGAAGACTCTTGGTTGTAAAGAATGATCCTGCGGGTATTGCAGGTATACTTCCATCATCATTATTCCTAATTCCCAATATATGTGAGGTATAAATGCCAGGATATCAAATGGGTAAACTTCATCATATGTTCCATTGCTAGCTAGATAAACACAATTTTATCTGGTTGGTGGTATACCTACCCCTCTGAAAAATATGAGTTCGTCAGTTGGGATTACGAACTTCCCAATATGATGGGGAAGTCACAAAATTCCATGGTTCCAGTCACCACCAACCAGTATAACATGAACAATAACCATTTAGATAGACAGATACCCCATCAACCACCAACCAGTTAGTGCAAAAATACATCAAACATTGCCAGGAACTCGCTGCCTGTCGGGTCGGGCCCAACAGTCGGTCCAAATGGGTGGAGATATCGCGGCGCTCCTGGTGCTCAGTTGTTGAGGATATCTATGTGTATATATATATTATATTATGTATAGTATATATATATATTATATGATGTATATATATTATATATAATGGATATAATGTATATACTGGTTGGTGGCGAAATCACCCATCTGAAAAATATTTGTATATATATTACCCTCTGGTTATGACTAACATAGCCATGGTATAGATGGCCCATAGAAATAGATGGTTTACCGTTCTTAAAAATGGTGGATCTTTCCATGGCAAACTGTTAAATAACCAGATGGTATATATATAATGGACATAATGGATATACTGGTTGGTGGCTCTAACCCATCTTGAAAAATGTGAGTCAATGGGAAGGATGACAACCCATATGCAAAATAAAAAAAATGTTTGAAACCACCAACCAGACATATGATATACAAGTCTTAAATTATGTTAGCATTCAATGAACCACAAACAAATAGAGCAGTCATGAAAACATATCAAAATTATGTTAATCTATTTTAGATTACCTTAGTGGAATTTGACTTTTCCATCTGTTTGTGGGTTGCTATGTAATATAAAAGGAGGCTAAAAACGGACCATTGTTTGAGAATGGGCCAAAACCATGGTACCTTTGTGTTCACATCCCAAGAATACATTGCCTGAACGGTGATGTTGAGATGTTATTTCCAATGTTTTCCAGAAGTCAAGTTTATAAGTTTGAGGCTTATGAAGGACACATTGCACATTCAGTGCCTTTTTTCCCAAACGTTAAACCTCCAATGATGACGTCCACTTTTCCAAACGTATGGGATCCAGAAGTAAAGTATCTCCGCTGTGCAAGATTTTCCGTCACCGGATGGGCTTCGCAAGCCCTTTTTCAAGTGCGTCCAGTGATGTTCGATAAGGTTTGTGTTTAATCCACTCAAACCTCATGGTTATGGTCTTGAAAAAAAAAACACGCAAATCTGAGGCTCAAGTCTTAAAAATCATCGAAATCAGCTCAAAATCACCTAAAAAGGCCAGGAATTCATGCAGAAAATTCCACCCAGCAAATTCGCCTTAAGCCAGGAATGTTCCATAGGTTTCCATAGTTTCATCGGAGCCCGCCTCGATCTTGTGATCGGGCTGACAAATAAAGCCCACGATGGGAATCCTCAAACCTTCGCCCAAAATCATCGCCTCGGCAAAGCCGCGGCGATGCAACGCGGCGAGATGGCGTAAGGCTTAAGCGCACCAAAAATGGTTGCTTTCTCGGAAACTGGTGGAACACCAGGGAACCAAAACATTGTGGATATCATATGGATATTTTATTGGATCATTTTGGATCATATTGGATCATATTGGATCATTGTCTCCTATGTTCATGACTTTTCAACATCAAGCACAGAGTCATGGCGATGCCGCGATGCCCCAGGTTGATCATTTTGGCCAGTGGCAAGGTGGCACATGGTAAAGCCAAACACGATGAAGTCAGGCATTTCCTGCGCGGAAGTGTCAGGGCTGGTGACCTCAAAACATTGGTGAACTCCGGAGTTTGCAGGAAGTTTATGGGGTGTCTGAAAGTGTGTGTATGTTTGCTCCAATTGATTGCCATGTGAAGAGGAAACAACATCATAAACCACAGGATTTACCCAAGTTTCATTCAAGCTTTCAAACCCAAATTGCTGTGGAAGCCACTACCTTGTTCCACCAGTCATTTCAGCGATCCTTGGCCGATGATCCGCTGGATGTTCGTTCCCTCAAATATGATAAGCCCAATAATGTAATCCATCCCCAAAATCACCAGTGTTATGGGTTGTATAAACCACCCCTACGTTCACATGGTAGGTTTATGACTGGGTTTACCGCATCCATCATCTAGGGATATCTAGTTTTTTTTACACCATCCATCATATACATTCATATACAGGGTTTATTACTGGCTTTACCACAGTAATCCCCAAATTTTACACCATCCATCATTGCTTTTTATTGAACCCCCCCATCCCAATCTCAGTGGACCGCCTCCGCAGCCCAGAAGTAGCAGCATCCCTGATCCGGAGCTGTATAGAAGTAGAAGTGCACAGCCAAGTGAACATGAAAGATTCATGAATGTAAGGGTTCAAGATGGTTTTCAGTTTTCAATATTATGTTTTTCAAAAATCAAAACAATGTATGTATATATATACATACATACATACATTACATTACATTACATTACATTCCATTCCATTCTATTCCATTCCATTCCATTCCATTACATTCCATACCATACCATACCATACCATACATATATATATACGTATATACATATATAAATAAATCAAAACAATATAAACAATCAGCAATCGTGGTGAGCCATGTCTATAATATTCATCAAGAATTCGTCAAGAAAAAGCGTGTGGTTTTTCTCCCCCCCAAAATAAAACAACGGCCGTAGCCTCGGAGGGGAAGAAGTTCCGTTCCTGTGCCGAGAAGATCAAACTCTGGAGAAAGTCCTCGGAATCGGAAAATTCCAGGCGAAATCCACCTATTTCGATGATGAAAATCTGATGCTATGACCATCCAATTGATGGGTCGATCCCCAAAAGATAGTTAAGTTAAAATCCTACGAAATAAAATATGATAAATATCTAGTGATAAATGATAAATGATTGTTCTATCTATTTCCAACTTTTCACCACCACCTCAGTTGATCTCACTTGGGGGATTCTGCAAATCCCAGAGAGACAGCTTCTCAACGGGTGACAAAAATCACCCACCACTTGGGGGTTCCAGTGGTTCCAGGATGACTTTGTCTGAAAATGTCCTGGAAAAACCAGCAGAGTTGATGCTTGATCATCGTTTTCCAGATCAAAAACCTGGCCATTCCCCCAAATCTCAATCCACCGGTGACACCCCGTGATCTCCCGGCGAGTGACATAGTGCTGACCTTCCCAGGTGATCAGCCTCGATGAAATCCGAGTGAGAAATGATAAGGACCACTGAAAAATAGAAGGCAAATAGGGATCTTGAAGCCACGAAAGATGTGGTGTTGACACTACAGTAACCCTCCAAAGTTATTCGGATTTAACGAAAGATAGGGATGTGAAACCATGAATGATGTGAATATGGTTCTGTGCTGAAGGCCAAAAAGACCCATGTCACTCGCTCACACGGCGTATCACTCACTGATCACTTCGACTTCATGGATAATCCCAGATCATGGTGCTACAATGGTGCTACAATCAGATACCACAAAAATTGACACCAGAAACCCCCATATAGTTCATGTGGAAAACCATATAGTTTCCAGTAGTTTTTTGTTCCCTTCAACCAATTCAATGAGATTTCAGAATCTCCTCCATTGCTGAGATTCTTCGGATCTCACAAGGTGGAGGTAGCTACAAACTCCAAGCCTTTCCAACCAGTTTTTGCGACCGGTGTTTCAATGGTTGGTATTCCATCCATAGATACTGCTACTGACAGATCTGTTCAATAAACATAATAAACGAATCATGAATCAACGAATCCAGGCAGTCCCAAGCTTGGCAAAAGAATCACCACTAACATGAAGCATCCACAAGCAATGTACTGCATGAATTGAAAGTAAGCCATCTTGGGGCGAAAGAAAAAAGTAACAACCACCATATTACAAATACGTAAGAGCTTTGGTTGTTGTGAGGTTGCTGTACTTTGTGAACCATTCCTCTATAAACTTCAAACAAATGCAAGGCAAGAAACTAAACCTTCAACATGAACCCACGAACCCATGGAACCAACCTGGGCATAATATGGCATATCTGAAATCAGCCATTCACAATCATTCAGCTCAATCAATCCAGCATGAACAGCAACCAACATTTCACATTAAGCAACCGTTTTAAGATTCAAACAACTAGTCACTGAGAAGAAACCTCGGATAATTTGACAGTTTGCTATGGAAAAACACCATTCATCATAATAGGGAAAACATTGAACTAAATGGAACATCGTCATCTATTTTCCACAGCAAACTGTGAAATTACGGGAGTTTTCACCATTTTTTCGTGGTCATGTCCGGCATGTCCCTTTTTTGGCTTATATCCCCTTTATAAAGACCTGTTACCAGAAAGCAACAAAAATTACCCTCCAGTAAATTAACATAGACCCTGCCAGATAGGGGTTGGAAGACTAGTTTCCACAAAAACTGGTGATTTTCAGGATCTATGTTAATTTACCAGAGGGTATCCTATATGATCCCATGAATATCCCATAATATCCTAGCATTTTCAGGACTTAAATCATCATGTTCCATAGCATTTGTCCATCGCGTTCAGTCAAAATGGCCGCCGAGGTTCTGTGACATCGCTGTCCGCGTCTGTGCCATCGTGTCGCCCCCTGCAGGGCGGAAGCGCAGCGTTCCCTGGGCGCGTCGCCGGTCAGCGGAGTAGGGATTGTAATATGGATATAATTATTCTGATTGTGATATGCTGTAGTGATATATAATTATATGGATATGTAGTGATATATCTTACCAGACTCTATGGATATATAGTGATATATATATATAATTACCATCTGGTTTTTTAACATAGCCATGGAAAATCATTATTTTTGAGAACGGTAAACCATCTATTTCGATTAGGGCCATTTCCATGGCTATGTTAAATAACCAGAGGGTATTCTTATTGTATATTCATTATCACCAGACTCTATGGATATATAGTGATATATAATTATCATCATTAACTATATCCATGTTCATAACATTAATATGGATATAATATGGGCATCAACATTGATATTATTTAATATTACTGTAGTGCTAATAGTTAAATATCAATATCAATATGAGTAATAATATCAATGTTGATATTAATAGTAATATCAATTTAATACTGCATTGTGTTAAAATTGATGGTACTATGAATATTAATATGTATATTATATCATATGGATTATGGATGTTTGGTTTGTTCGGTGTTCACACATTGTTCGTGGCAGGTCACTCTATGTCACTCTTCATTTTTTCCCGTCAAATATTGGTTGATACTGAATCATTTGGAACTGATATTGGATGTCTAAAGAGGGTCACCCCTTCTCCAAAGCTTTTGAAACAAGTAAAACAACGACTATTTTTATTGCAATATCAGACTCAAATTTGTTTACGTTCCTTTATTGGAACGTCCCTTCTACTTGTTGATTCAGGGATGTTGAGGGCAATATTTCCACTTCGTTGATTACAGCAACAATCCCCGGCAGTCACTCCCCAGCAGTCAGTGTAACCCAAGTCCTAAGGCATTGTAGGGACTCTACAGGTACAGGTGGGTATCAACTACGGCTCAGTTGTTGATCTGACGTTTTTGGACCTTCAATGACCTTCATCTCTCGTGGCGAATGCCCTTCCAAAGTTGATGCTTGGGTAGCATATTCACAAGAGTGAAGATCCACCCATCTACTTAGATGGGCCATGGGATTAACGATTCCTGGTTAGTAACTGGGGATTTGTTACCCTCAAAAAATCCCAATGAAATAATCCATTTACTAACTAGTTAACTAACTCCATGGCCCATCCATACCCATGTACCATAATCAGAGCTATACCAAACGCCACCGAACGTACCGGTTTTTTTTTTACCCTGGGTGGAGCCAAGAGACCTCTGGCAATCCAGAGCGAAAACTTTTGATAAAGGATTTCCAATTCAACCTCAGTCCACCAACCTGGAAAAAATCATTAAAAAAACATGAGATATATGGGAATATATGGGAATATATGGAATGCGTGGTGAAAACAAAAGTGTTCAAACCACAAGAAGAAGACACATGTGCGGGGACAGTCTGACAGTGACATTTCCTTCAGAGGCAGGTCTGGTGGGTTATGTTGCAACAAACAAGTCAAAGGAATACTGGAATCTACCAATTATGTTCTTCTTAAAACCGGGGTGTCTAGTTAGTTCTTCCAGCTATGCAATGTTCATCCCCACAAATATGGTATCATAGGTCAAGGGTTTTGACTCATGTCCCGTCTCCATGTGTATATAAACATGTATATATATATTATATTAATTAGATTGTATAGTATATATTATAAATTATATATTATATATCACATAGTGTATATAGTATATACTATTTATATTAAATATTATATATAAAAATATAATATTGTATATATAATATATATCATATATATTATATATATCATATATATTATATATATTATATATTATATATGTTTAATATTATATATATATATATTAAATATATTATATATATTATATGTATTTTACATATTAATCTTACACATATTATATATATATATTACATATATTATATATCATATATATATTAAATATTATATATATAATATTGAAAATATATATAATATATATAAAATATGATATATAATATATAATATATATATAATATATATAATATATATAATATATATAATATATAATATATATAATATATAATATATATAATATATATAATATATATAATATATATAATATATATAATATATATAATATATATAAAATATATAATATATATATAATATATATCATATATATAATATATATATATAATATATAATATATAATATATATAATATATAATATATATATAATATAATATATATAATATATATAATTTATAATATGTATAATATATAATATATATATAATATATAATAAATATAATATATAATATATAATATTTACACTATATGATATATAAAATTATATATATTATATATGTATTATATGATATACATATATATTATTATATATATATTATTTATATATATATATATATTATTTATATATTATATATATATAATAATCTATATTATATTATATATATTATATTAGATATATTATATTAGATATATTATATTAGATATATTATATCATATTATATATATTATATTGTATATTATATACTATATATTATATACTATATATTATATGTTAGATGTTAAAAAGAAAATATATTATATATGTTATATCATAAAAATTGTATATTATATAGTATATAGAATATAGTATATATTATGTTTATATATTATACATTATACATTTTGTACTATATATTATATATTATACATTATACATTGTATATATATATAATGTGTATATCTGGGTAAATTATAATAATTCACCAACCTGAATTAAGGCCATTGGGGGATGATTTCCCTTATTAACAATGATTCCAGTGAGGTCACAGTGAGGTCGTTATAATTTACCCATATATATATATATATACTTGATGTCCAAATGTCGAAACATGTCGAAACATGTCGAAACATGTCGAAACTGCTTGCAAGCAAAGGACTCGGTGCAAATCACAACTTCGCAGTTGTGATCTAAAATCAATCCTTGGCTCCGCCAATGGACATGCCAATGGGGACATGTTCAGCCTCGTAGGATTCACATCAGCTTCAACTGATTGTATCAGTCAACCAGCAATGTCAGGATATAACTATATAATATAATATATATATATAATATATATATATGTGGATATATATATAACTAGGACAATTTAATGATGATCTTTCTAACCCTCCAAAGTTTGACTCAATCTTCACATTCGCATGGCTGAGTTTCCTCTCGCTAAGGCAACGAAAGGCTGTACATCTCCTCGCGTTCCCCTGCGGCACCAAAGACATCAGGGGAGGCAATGAGCTGAGTGCGCTCACCGAAAAATGATAGCTGAAATAAGGAATATGAATGAATATGACTCAGCAACACCACAGAAATGGGTGCGTCTGAACGTGGTGTATACTCCCAAAATGATCCAACATGGATAGGAAACTGGCGACAAGCCATTGGCTTTGGGTTATACTCAATTTTCAAACATTCAAACAAACCCATATATTTAGATAAAAGAAAACAAACAATGTGTGACCAACAATCCGCCAACCAACCAACATCAAGTTGCGATATCAGTTGGCTTTCAATTCACTTGCACAACAATGCAGCGACAACCACAATCATCGAGATGTATGGCCATTTTGAGCCGTGTTGAAAAGCTGTTGGTTGTTTTAGAACCAAAATCTGAATAAGAAAGGGACATCAGTTGTGTCGAGTCCGAAACTTCATGCTTGGATGTCCGGCTGGAGCACAGACATATGCACATACGCATTGAACACTTACATATATAATATGTATATATATATATACATGAAATATTCATATCACTATATGTTCGCCATCATTGTTAGGTCTTGTGCAATATCAAACCACTGAAACCACAAGACCCAGCAGCAATCCATGCCCCAAGACCCTGTCTTTGGTCATGTCACCAGAGCTCAAGAATGGGGGTGTCTTGGTCATGTCGAATCTTATTTACTAGCTGGTCATCAAGCAATGCAATCAAAAATCACACATCTATAAACCATTGTCCTATTAAAACCATTCAACACCTCCATTTATAGGAGATTCCATTTGCTAGGTTTGATTACCGGAGGGGATTGACCGTAAAACAAGTTTTTTTTTCCTGGGTATCGTCTAAATCTTCCAATCAGCATGGCAAAGCATTGACAATTCGCCAGGGTTTACCCAGTGGTTTTCAACAAAACATGTCCGTCAAACATATTAGTTGATCATAGCGAAACATCATCATGGTTGATGATACCTTTCCTCATTAAAATATGAGGTTGATGATAAACAAGGGTTGATTGATGGTAATGTTCCTGAAAAAAACACATGCCGCACACCCGAACAACAATTGCCATATTTATCCATATTTTGGACATATCCCCCATCATGTACAAGCTCATCAAGATATCCCCACGAAATGCCACGAACATCTACGATGATCAACTACCCTGAGTAGTTCACCATATTTGCGCCGTGACGTAGCAACCAGTTGGTTTGTTGATTGATTGTCATTGCTGGGTTGATCTGGTTGATCTGGTTGACAACTTGATCTCATTATTCTTCTATCCCTCATTGTCCAAAAATCCAAAAATCCGTTTAGCTCTCATGCGGCTGGGAAACTTAATTCCTAACTCCCACTGACTCCCCGTTAGGGAACATGGTGAACCATTGATCCTTTGCTCCATTTTGCTCCCCGGTACCCGGGGGATAGGGTTGATGATTTGTACATTTTTTACCCCCAAAAAATCATCAAGCCTAGCTATCCACTGGTTTCCCAAAAAAACATCATCATCATCATCATCATCATCATCATCATCATCATCATATGTTCCATATGTTCCATATGTTCCATATGTTTCCCCCCAAAACACATAATACCCTCCAGTAAATTAACATAAACCCTGCCATTCATCGGGGTTGGAAGATGAGTTCCACCGAAAATGGGTGAGTTGGTTCAGGGCGTCAATTTACCAGAGGGTACCTGGATGATACCCTCTGGTAAACTAACATACGAGTCCGGGGGGTAACTTGCCCCAAAATCTATGAACTTACCCCACCGCATGGCACACCGCTTACCCCACGACCCCAAGAACTTACACCATGTGCAAATCACCATGGCACACCGGCCCTCACGGACAGGTTTTTGGATTGGTTTGCTATTTTCCTAAGGGATTTGGTACATTTTACATCAGTTCGTGAATTCTTTGACCTCACCCCAAATGTCAAGGAACACATAGCACACCTACAAATTGTTTTCTATCAACCCAAGTTCTCAGATGTAGTTCCCATTGTCGGAACAACATATTTAATCTCTAAGAATGTCATCCATGATGGTTTTCCCCATTGGCACACCGAGTACATCCAAGTACTCAGGTAACAGTTTTCTTTTCTGCAGCCGATCACTTTGCCGATCCATGTAAGTGCACATTGTTTTCATGAAGTTCCTATGCGGACTGCAACGCTTTATACCGTTTATCACGTTTATCTGTCTTAAACCTGACACAAAGCGTTGTAAACAGCATAGCACACCATCAACTTGACCTCTAGAAGACCAGGAGTTCTACATGTCATTCTCATTGCGTTATTTTTACGAGATCCTTACGAGGTCTTTACGAGATCTGTACGAGATCTGGATTTTGCAAGGCAAGGCAGCAGGGCAAGGCAGCAGGGATCTTTTCTACTCTTCCCTTCTCTGCTCTAGGCCTCTCCAATCACTTCTACTCTTCAATTCGATTCTCTTCTCTACTCTTCTGTATATAGTCTCTTCTACTCTACTCTTCTCTTCTACTGTTCTCTCTTCTGTGCGAGTCAAGCTATTGAGAAGCCATCCCCATGAGTTTCTATCTCAAGAAGAATATGTCTCAAAAACATGTGTGCCCCTGGAAAGTGTTAGAAAAATCAATGCCACAAATAATTAATTCATCCAGCAAAAATGACATGTATATCATGGACTTCCCAACGGCACACCGTTTGCGGCACAAGAAGATGACCGCGGCATAAGTTACCACTTTGACCCAGTAGCTATGGAAAATCACCCATTCTAATGTGTTCAACGAACTAAATCACCATTTTCCATAGCAAAGTGTTAGATTACGAGAGGGTATCCTTTTATCAAAAAATATTCCACATCTTTCCAGGATTTTCCAGGTAATGTGTGTAAAACAATGTCATAAACCACCCACTTGGGAATGCTAAACATAGCACCTATAAGAATGGTGATGACTGGGGGATGGTTTATGATGGTTTATGGCATTGTTTTAACCACATTCATGTTGGTGAAGCAATGCCATAAACCAGCCATATTTTGGTTGATACCACCCATATTCTGTTTTAACCACATGGCAGTGTGTCAAAACCTTGTACCCCCTTCTGTTCACATCAAAATAGCTGGGATTTATGGATGTTCATCCCACTAAAAATGGTATTTTCATAGGTATTGATCCATAGCCACATTACTCCTCTCCTCCCACCTGGTGACCATAAAGACTCGTGTGCGCGAGTTGCGCCGTCGCCGCGGTCCAAGGCCTGGAATGTATCCTGGCAACATCCCGACTGGGAGCTTATTGGGGTGTAACTGTGGGGGATGGGATATATCATAGAAAATGGAATCTTTATGGTTCTAAAGCACTTTTTCCAGAAGTATATAACTATAGCTTCCATTGAAAAGTTAATCTTGATGGTTTCCAAAGAAGAACCTATGGTTTCCATTCATCTCTTAGGTATTCAACCAAAGGATTTTATGAAATTTCCAGGCTTCAATGGATCCACTCAGAATCCCCAAGGACCAAAGGTCGAGATTTCCAAGACATCTGAGATCTGCAGGGTCCAAGGTGTCCACGTGAGGTCTTTTGTAATTTGTGGAATCAACCAAGGTAAACAACCAGAAAACAAGTAGTGAAACTTGTTGCCAACACCCAATACGGCAATCAATGGATTACTGCTTGTTTATATGGAGGCATCTGGATGTAACCAAAGAAGACTGAGTGAGTAGTAGAATATTGTTGTTGCCTGTTTTTACTAGTTAGTTGGTGGTTGCCCTGACCATCCCACAAAATGTGCTGCAAGTCAATTGGTGAGAATCTGTCCACACTTTGGGGGATGATGGGGCTGTCCCTCAGCATGTGACACTGTGATTCAGCATTTCACCAATTTTATTTGGTGGCTTGGGGTTATTTGAAGCATGCGAGTTCTCGTACTTTCTCATAATTTATCTTTCACCAACAAGGCAAAGCAACCACTGGAAGTCAGCGGTTTGACGCATTTGTACTCACCCAGGTTTAAAAGAACCAGGTATTAGCATGTACATATATATATATATACACATTATAATATAATATAATATAATATAATATAATATATTATAATATAATATAATATAATATAATATAATTAATATGTAATAAAATATCATATCATATCATATAATGTAATATAATATATAATAATGATAATAATAATATTTAATAATAATAATAATATTTAGTAATAATAATATTTAATAATAATAATATTTAATAATAATAATATTTAATAATAATAATAATATTTAATAATAATAATAATATTTAATAATAATAATGATTAATAATAATAATATTTAACAATAATAATAATATTTAATAATAATAATATTTAATAACAATAAAAAAATATTTAATAATAATAATAATCATAAAAATATTTCATAATAATGATAATAATAATAGTAATAATATATATATGTGCCATTAGATTCTAATGCTTTAATCCACATGTTGCATGGATTTTGGTGTGTGGCATCTCCTCCAACTCGGCCCGAGGACAGGGACACGTTGGAACGCATGGAACGCATCTTGTAGATGTCCTGTTTTTTACGCCGCAACCGAGACATGGCGATCCAAGACATGGTCGGATTTTGCCGCAAGCAATGGGGATTTAACATAAAATCTGGTGATTAATGGTGATTTAATGGTGATTAATGGTGATTAATGGTGATTAATGGTGATTTAATGATGGTTAATGATGGTTAATGATGATTAATGATGGTGAATATCTACTGGTTGGTGGTTTCAACGATGAAAAATATGAAAGTCAACGGGAAGGATGACATCCCATATATGAAATGGAAAATAAAATTCATGTTTGAAACCACCAACCAGAAAAGATTGGGATTCAAACCAGGAAATGTGAGCTTCAATATGGTTCAATGGATTGCTTTCTGAGGACAACAGAAGAGCATGATTTTTGATGGTCTGAATCAAGAGATATGGAAGGTTCTAGTTTCAATCTTCCCTTTAACCCGTTCTGGGATGTTCGCGGCATGGGTTGTGTTGACCCACAACATCAGAGACTGTGGAATATCGTGGGAAGTGCTACATGACTATACATAATTCGGCATAATTTAGATTAATTTACACCATGGCAAACAAACATTGCAATAAACATCAATACACATCAATATAGAATTAGTTGTCTTTCCGTAGATGACTGAAATCTCTGTTACATGTTCATGACTCCAGGGCAAGCACTTCCGACCCAGGTTCCGGCCCGTGTCATCCCGTGTCCTGGCGTCGGACGCCACCAATGATTTCCACGTCCAACATCAGCAGGGCGGGGCTTCGGACCAGGATCCCCTTGTTGGTGAGGCGCCTACCTCGACTGGGAATAGGCAGCATCCCAGTTGGGGGATAGCAAACGACTCGGCCTTTAGCCAAATGGATCAACGTTATGTAAAAAAAGGGTAAGATATGGTGAGATGATTAGGATGATTGCTCAATACTTGGGTGATTGGTGAAATAAGCTCCGGAGCCATTCCATTTCTCTTGAAATTTGCACAAAATTCAGGAAACGAACCAAAAATTGTTTTGGCACAGAATCCTACCGATCTGATCTAGGCCAGTTGCGGGTAGCCAAGCTGCTGGCCAAGTCACGCAAGTTGCGAACGCTTAAAAGAACGGAGCGTCACAGTATAGTTTACTAAACTGGGCTCCATGGTAGCTTCTTGAGGGGATTAGAAGTCACTCACCATCATTAATCATCATTAACCATCATTAAATCACCACTAATCACCATTCATCACCATCTGTTATACCAAGCATTAGGGTCGATTTCTGTTTCCCCTAGATGAAATCCAGTGATTTCATCATGAAAAATGATGGAGTGAGCAACAGTTGGGCTTATGAAAATTTTCCAATAGATGGAAAAATAATCCAAATATTCCAAACCACCACTTTGTCCACTTTGACCTGCGCATTGCCTTAGTCTCGAAAGCAGTGCTTTATATTCCAAACCACCAACCAGATTAGAATACCATAGAAATCGCTTCTTTCATTCTCTTGCCCGATTCCAAACGCTAAGTTTCACCCGAAAAACCCACCTGCAGTCCCAAGTAGCTGCGATGGACACAGGCCGTGTCAACCGCCTCAACTGAAACAAATGGATTGGATTTGTTGGGAAAATCTAGAGTACATGAAACCATGTTTGCATACGTTTGCTTACCAACATTTTTTGGAGGTTTCGTGTAAAAATGATAAAAATGTAACATCATCCGATTCTTGGTAATGACTTGATATTGGTTGTCTCTGCTTTTATCATCAAAAAAAGACGCAAACAAACCTATGTGCAAGCTCTGATCATTGAATTTTGAGTCATGTTGTCTGACTGCGTTCAGGTTGTAGCCGTCTGCATGTACCAGCAACATCTATTCTGAATGGATCGAGACAAATTTTCGCAGTGTTGAAAACCCTCTGTCGTCCGAAAAAAAACGGTTGGTAAGGATTCCCAGAATAGATGATGATACTCCCCAATATCTTGGGTATAGATCGGTGTAGCAGAATCCCCGATATTCATCAATAAACCAGGGGGGTTAAACGGTTAAACACTGCTCAAATGGATAAGAACTAATAATCCCAGGCAAGGTTTACTTCCCGGTCTCGTCAGGCAACAAATTGCCATGGCACTGCTTAGTTGTCTAGTTGGTCATTGCTATCCACAACTTAATCCATCTGAGCAAAAGATACATTTCCCAAGAATGCGGAAAATTCATTGTTGGAATTTTGGATACCAGTGGATACATGTGGATACCAAGGGGTACCACATGTTCAAACAAACCCAAAGTATGACATTTTCATCATACACCTCTAGAACTTGGCCTTTTTCCAGCTACAAAGTGGGCCCCTCAATTGGGCTTGTTGAGCCTTGGCAACTGCTTCCATCTCTTTGGCGACTCACATCTACTGAATTTGTCAAGCAGGGAACATGTTTATGTTTTGCATCATTTGACGTGGATCGATATCGTTTCTCTTCGTTTCTCACAAGTATCTGATAGTATCTGATATAGATCCGGTTTCTCTTTGTTTCTCACAAGTATCAGGATGCTTCGAACATCTTGGAAGCAGCTCTTGAAATCAAATGACATCAAGGCAATTATGGGATATTATGGGCAACATGGGGCAATCTTGCATCTGGTCTGATCATTTGGCCGTCCCGGGATCTTTGAGACCAAGTCGCGTAGAGGGGATTGTGGTCGTATGGACTTTGCAGCAGAAGACACCAGGTTGCTTTGCCTTGCCGTCGAGATCCGTCAATGTCTGAAAATGTCTGAAAGAATCAATGGATTAATGGGAAAATGTCACCAGAGACTGTGGTTCTCACCTCCGAACATAGAACCTTACTGCAAAAATATGTCTATTCCATCGAATTCGGGGATCTAAATGACCAGTGTGACTATGAATGATCTGCAGCCATAAGCTTTCGGCATCCAGCCCTTCACCATGTGCATGTCGGTCCATGCGTCCATCCGTCCCGCCATGCGCCACCTGCGAGTTCATCTAAGCCGATCTTCGCATAGGCCACCTCTACACCAAAATGATCACAGACTTTCATGTCCAACTTCCATGACCTGGTTCCACGGTGCCAGCTTCGGAAGCCGAATCTCCGAGAGATAAAAAGTCATGACTTTCCCAGCGATCATACAAACCCTTCATATGTAGTTCGACTATTGTCAAGCTCGCCACGTTTGATTACCGGCAGCCATAGCTGAAGATGTTGACCAGGACCCTTTGGCCTAAAAATCCTTTTGGGACCGCGCAGCGAAGTTAAATAGCTGTGCAGGGATCTCATCCAAAACATGGAAGGATTGAAGACCAAGGTTCGCCCCGTGCTTTCACCCAGCTATGCTGTCAGACATGGTTAAACTAAGTGTGCCAAACATGGTTAAACTACGTGTGCCAAATATGGAGGGATAAATATTTCATCCCCCTTTTAAAGCCCTATTGTTTGGGAGGCGAAAACAGTGAATATATAATATATATATATATATCCAATACAGTAGGTTACACGGTTACACTAGGGTTTCGGTTGGGAAGGCAGGGTAAAGGACTACTTCTGATGGTGGTTGAGCCATCACACTAGAACAGATGATTAGAACAAATTAGTGTCAATTGACATCATCCCATTTTTTGCAATGCAAAATCACATCTGTTGAAAACACAACTGCATATTTGACCCAAAGATTCCTTCACTGCCATTGTTATTTAAACGACAAGAGGCCGGTGTGTCTCCAGATCCGTTTGGAAGAAACGGGGAGGATCAAACTCAACGCAATCGTCCTGAGCTGAGGATGGTCGCATAAGGGTTTCAACCACAAATTCTTGGGCCCACGAAAGCCAAATGTGTTCATCTGGTTTGTAACATGTGTCATTTACAAACAAATATTCAAAATGATATGAAATCTCTAGAACTGTCTTCGCTTTCTCCAAAAAACTCTTGCGTCCGCTCCTCCAAGTGCCCATTTGGAAACTCAAAGGATGCAGGGATAGGAAGTGAGGCGTCACCCTCAGGGTTGTTCGGTGGAAGCTCCCGGACCTCAGTTTCCGGAGCTGCACAGCTTTCCAGGCTGATGGAGCCTCTGGTTCCCATTTGGCCAAAGCTGGGCTTCACTTCCCCAAGAACACTGTAGCGACTACACAACAAAAATCTCACCTCCAACTGTCCATTTGGGTTTTCCACTGATGGTTTCAAACAAAGATCGTCGGGCGTTTTTTCGTTGATTTGAGGTGTTTGGGATGTTTGTGCAACCAGTGATATTCCCAACATATTCCCAGTGTCAACATTGGGATCAACAACCTTAGTTCATGATGAATATCACAAAAATCACTCGGATTTTCACATGATTTTCACATATCCCGTTGTGATATTCCTTAGTCATCCTCAGTTCATCCCGTTGTGTCATCCCAGTGATCCCTATGACGGAAGGCCCCAGGCCCCTTCCGCCTTGATCTGGACGGAGCTCCGGGCGGATCTTCTCAAGACCCGACTGGGAAAGTTCTTGCATCCCTGAGATCCAGGAAGTGATCCAGGAAGATTCGGATCAAACATGGGGACCCATTAAAACCCACGAAAAAAGCGAGATGGTTTGAGATGTTTTTTTACAAAAAACACTTGACTTAAGGACTTGATGGTCTTTAACATATGTTTAAAGCCACAGAAAATTGGTAGGCTCAAGCAGCAAACATGGGCGGTACTAAGCCACAAACGTCCCCAATTGGAACCTACGCAAATGGGGACTTTAACAAGAGTCAATGTGTGATGTGTGTTTCAATGTTTGATTTTGAAATTTGACATGTACAGGAAAACCAAACATGGCTGTTCACATCATATTGATTCTAAGTGGGGGCCGTTCCATCTGAATTCAGCTAGGTGATCCGAATCTAGCCATATTGACCCAAACCTTTCTTCCCTTCAATGCGTCATCCTGCACTCGACCAAGCAAACTGATTTAAACAACTACCTTTTCAATGCCCACAATTCCGAGCCACATTAATTGTAAGTACAAAATGGATCAAAATGGTACAAACCAGCAAACTTCGAAACCAACCAAAATTTTGGCTGTGCCACACAAAAATGTTCCCGAACAACTCACCGCAACAATGTACCTCAATCTTTGTCTCCGCTTCAAATTCAAAAACACTAAAACAACCTTGCATTCAAACCCGAAATCTTATGGCCCATAAATCTGCACCTGAACGGTAATGCGAATCATGGTAAATCGCTCTGTTGGCACGGTATCTTTGACCGGCAAAGGGATTTTTGTCACATCCATGGCGACACCGCGGCGAATCGGTGCGAGTCGGAGATTTTTGTTGTTGGGGAGTTGCGTGGTCTAAGAGTGACATTGGCATTTGCCAATGTACAAGATTTACCCTCTGGATATGACTAACATAGCCATGGTAAGTTGGTTTACAACTTATAGGTTTACTATGGTTTACCCTCTGGATATGACTAACATAGACCCTGAAAATCACCCTAATTTTTAATGGAAACTAGTCTTCCAACCCCGATGAATGCCAGGGTCTATGTTAATTTCCTGGAGGGTACCCTCTGGTTATGACTAACATAGCCATGGTATAGATGGCCCATAGAAATAGATGGTTTACCGAACTTAAAAATGGGGATTTTCCATGGCTATGTTAAATAGCCAGATGGTATATCATTTCTATATGGAGGTTTCCAAAAATGGGGGGTACCCCGAAATCATCCGTTTTAATTCATAGGATGTTCAATTTAGGAAACCATCCAGAAACCATCCAGAAACCATCCAGCTGGGCTAATCCCCATTTATGGAACCCCCCATGTTTCAAGTTGAATCTTTATTTGCAGCTGTAAAATCGCATCTGTGGTACCAAATTGATGTCCTCGGCTTTGATTTAGCGAGTCCTTTCGTGGCAGCATTCTTGACATTCCCAAAATTCATTGTCTGTTTGGGTTCCAGGTGTACATCAGGGATGATTATCAGGGAAGTAATTATTGTAGGAATCACTTCAAGTTGTCAAATCTGACTAAAGTCTTAAAGTTTCTCTTCAGCCAGGCCAGCTTTAGAGACGGGATCATCTGTGGCTCATGATTTACCACCCTCGCATCTTCCGCTGTCATTCAAAACATGGTTGACAAGCTCGAACGAGCCCCAAGCTGAGCCAAAAGATGCAGTGCATTCGCAGCGATTCGATACGCAGTATTTCACCAAGCTGCAATGCTTGTCCACCTGAAATAAAATGGGAATGGCTCAGAATTACTTACCCAAAAATGCGGGGTGAAATACAGAAAAAAATGAAAAGCATACTTTCTTCGAGTGATCCCCACCAACTGATATTCTATCTGACAGATATTCTGACTATATATCTGGCATTCTATCTGATACGTATTCCGACATTCTATGTGGCATTCTTTCTGGCATATATCTATAATTATATATATATATTATATATATTCTGACATTCCATCTGACGTTCTATCTGGCATTCTATCTGACGTATATTCTGACATTCTATCTAGCATTCCATCTGACATCTTGCGCTCACGGTTGAGGTCCGGCAGTGCCCATTGACATCTGGCGCTGGCGGTTGAGGTCCCGGAAGTGAGATCTGGAGCTCGCAGTAGAGGCAGAGGCGGGCAGGCCAGCTCTGATAAAATCTAGAGACCCTCACCTGGCAGGTGGGAAACAAATTTTGTTAGTCCACAAGGTGGTGCCCCCCAAAGTTATAAGTTGGTTTATAATCCCATTAACTATAGATATATCTACCATAAGTCCTAGTTATTAGAGTTATAAACCAACTTAGCTATCTTGGGGGCACCACCTTGCATGAATTGGTCACAATTGGTCCCCCCATTTTCGAGCCATAGCCAGTTGGTCACCCTT
Organism: Cladocopium goreaui; assembly: GCA_947184155.2. NCBI lineage: Eukaryota > Dinophyceae > Suessiales > Symbiodiniaceae > Cladocopium > Cladocopium goreaui. Next base: position 907,965 of record CAMXCT020003779.1, read on the forward strand.
TGCACAACGTTGGTGGCAAACAAAATCACCAAATTCAGTGGGTCATTAGAAGCTGGAAGCGATCGCAAAAAACAGTCATGAAGAACCGAAAGCCAACGTACCCTCTGGTAAACTAACATAGCTATTGAAAATGGTCATTTATAGTGAGTTTTCCCATTAAAAACGGTGATTTTCCATAGCTATGTTAGTTTACCAGAGGGTAGTTTTGGAAGCGACATTCGGAACGCTACGGAGAAAACAAGACTTGGGAAATTGAAACAAGACCCAAACAACACAAAGCTCAACACATCTGTTGAAAAAACATTCGACTCCAACTCTGCGCCGCCACATACCATCCCACGATATCCCATTATACTATTTTTGTTAATAATGTTAAATTATCCCTATTCTGGGTTATAGTATGTTATATGTTATAATTTAGTCTTGTCCCAAACCCACTATAATGTAGTCTAAACTACTACTGCAAACCTCATCCGTTCAGCGAGACGCGCCGCGCCAGCGCCACCGTTGTTTTTGGATGCCTTCCACTGAGCCCCGTCGGCCGGAAAGGAGCGAAAATTGGGTCACGCAAGGAGTGACCTGGCGGTGATGGGTGGGGGTGTTTCAAGGCAAAAACTAAAACCAACTGAAAAAACTGGAACATATCATATGGATTCATATGGTCTACTCATTTACTATATTCCAAAAAGTGATTTTCAAAAATGATATACAAATACAATTACAAGTATGTATACATTTTGACACCACATATGCGTTTGTCTGAAAATAGGCGACCCTTAAACGTCAATGACGTATTCCATGTGTTTTCATGCAATAATGCAAATCATACATGAACACATGTGTTTCCATGATATCAATGATATTCTTCTCGGATGCGGTCTTGGGACACCCCGGTGCTATCTATTACAGGGCTAACAATGTGAACTCACCAGCTGTCAAGCTCCAAATGGCAGCTGCCAACCATCGCCAAAGCTGCCTAGAGAAAGGCTGCTATTGTTGGCTTAACCGCAGGAATTCATAGTCCTGCCCGGCCGAGCAAAAAGTCGGACAACCGTAGGCTGGTTTGGTTTGGCGGTCTTGTCTGTATTGATGGAAAAAAAATTACCCTCTGGTTATTTAACATAGCCATGGAAACTTGCCCATTTATAGACGATTTATGATGATTTACCTATTAAAAATGATGATTTTCCATAGCTACGTTAAATAACCAGAGGGTGTATAATATAAGAATTGTAGCAGGACAAATATTGCACAATCCTAAAGAAAAAAAGGAGAGTCAGGCAGTCTTCTCGCGCTTTCCCAGTCTATAGAAAACCATGGAAAATCAATGAAAATCATATCAAATCAAAATCTCCTTCAAAGCATCAAGCAGGCTGGGGTCCAAAATAGTCCAAAATGGGATCTGGGCGATCTGCGAAGCCTTGACACATGAAACCTTCAAAAATTGATCATAGACCTTAGATTAGATCAATTAAACTGTGCATGTGGTTGATGATCACTGTGTTGGTTAGCTTCCCCATCCCCAGCAAATATCATCCCAAATACAAGGGCTTGAAACTTCTGAAACCTCAAATCTTTGGGTTTTTTCAGGGTTCTTCGATATGTTTCCTGAATCCAACAATTCCACCCCAATCCCCCCAGGAACCCAGGAACCCCCAAGGACCTCGGAGCTGACTCCGATCCCGTGCTTAGAAGAACTGTAGGAGCTCCTTGCGGAAGAAAAGGGCAGCACTACAACATAGTCCAAACTACCAAACAGATCCAAACAGCTTCAATCTGTTCATATCTGTTCATTCTGTTTGCTTTTTTATCCTCTTGTTGATCAAGTTGCCATCGAAGCCTGACAGCCAACATGGCTGAAACCAACACTTAAGTCACTTAAATTTCGCCAAAATGAAACCGTCAAAATCAGAAACCGTCAAGTGATACCCCAGGGTAAACCCCATGGTTCCCCCAACACATCTATGTTAGTTTACCCTAGGGTATCTTGAACTGTATACTATTGTGGTTAAAATGTTAAGGCAATAGGATCCAGCATCCCAAGTCATCACCATTTTTATAGGTGCTATGTTTAGCATTCCCAAATGGGTGGTTTATGACACAACGTTTTACACACATTACCTGGAAAATCCTGGAAAGATGTGGAATATTTTTTGATAAAAGGATACCCTCTCGTAATCTAACAGTTTGCTATGGAAAATGGTGATTTAGTTCGTTGAACCCATTAGAATGGGTGATTTTCCATAGCTATGTTCGTTTACCAGAGGGTATCATCCAGGTACCCTCTGGTAACTTATTGATTATAATTAGTATAACCACCCAATTTATTTATTATAATCACCACATTCCCACGTGGTGATTCTGGTTTTACCCAAATAAAAAACCCATTGCCGGCAACGGATTGCATCACGGGGCCTTGGATCCGTCGATGTATCGCTTCAAAGAGACCTTGATACCTCGAAACCGCGAAGAAAAGCTCAGTTCACCGAGAAAACTGGTACTTTAATGGGATTTCAATGGGATTTACCCTCTGGTTATTTAACATAGCCATGGTATAGATGGCCCATAGAAATAGATGGTTTACCGTTCTTAAAAATGGTGGATCTTTCCATGGCTATGTTAAATAACCAAAGGGTAACTGATTTAACCAAGAAAATTCATGGAAAATTGGGATTCAACCAACAAAATTGATGGAACATAGAAAAAAATAATGGGATGTAACCATCAACAATAGGGACTATAATAGGCATAATAGTAATTCAATTGGATGTAACCACCAAAATACGAAAATTGATAGAAAATGGGGATCTAACCATGAATTTCACCACCAATAATGGGAATATGGGAATATCATGGGATCAATGTGCTGGAAAATCTACCCCTTTGGGGATTTCGCAGCTAGCAATGTTTGATATTGGTGGATTGCCGAAGGGCAACCACCAATCATGGGAATATATGTTGAATATATCATGGGAATCTATTTGGAATATAACTAGCTGGTTGGTAGTGGTAGACCTATCCCTCTGAAAAGATTTTTTTTATGATGGAGTTCGTGAGATTGGATCATCATCCCAGTTTTTTTGGGGGAAAATAACAGCCGTGTTCCAAAAATGTTCCAAACCACCAACCAGATAACTAATCCCATCCCCCGGTCATCTTAGTGACAACCCCGAAAAAACTTCGGCCTCAAGGGGCCTGGTGCGAAAAAGTCAACGGGACAAAGAAAGCCCCTTATTTTGGCGAAATATGTTGAACATGAAACCAACAACCGGCAATCATTAATGATAGGTCATTAAATTTACATAGATCTATTATATAATCATTAATGATAGGTGTTGAACAAATAATTATACAGTCATTCGGCAAGAAAATCTTACAGGATTTCATTAAACTCCGAGGACCGATCTATTGCAACATATTTCAACAGCTTCTGTGGGGGATAGTCCATTCATGTCCATTCTCTACCCCAATGAAAAATCCGATGAAATCTCCGCAGAAGTAATGCTCTGGGTTGATCATATCATCCCATTTAACATGTCTTAGAACATGGAATGATATGCAATAATCCACTCATATGGCTATGAGTCCAAACCCTGGGACCCTAGATACCCTAAGTATCCCTAAGTAAAAAAGCTGGTCAATGGATCTTGATTCCCCCAGTCGTATGGCAATAATATCTAATTGAATTTATAATAGGTTTTGACCCATCCCCATGTGCCCATTACCCTCCAGTAAATTAACATAGACCCTGGCAGTCATCGGGGTTGGTTCGGATGAGTTTCCTCTAAAAATTAGGGTGATTTTCAGGGTCCAACTGTTAATTTACCAGAGGGTAACCATGTATTAACATGTATTAACCATCATTAACCATGGTCATCAACCATCATTAACCAGGTATTTTGGGGTGTCTGAAAACTCCAAAAACCGCCCAAGTGACGATCATTTCGCTTGTCTCCACGGGGCCTCTGTTCTCCACGCCTGATGTGGTCGGAAAATGGAGGGAAACTTACCCTCTGGTATTGAAAATGGCCATTTATAGTGGAAAATTGCAATTTATAGTGGAAAATGACCATTTATAGTGGAAAATTTAACATATAGCTATTGAAAATGGCCATTGAAATAGTGGATTTTCCCATGAAAAATAAGGTGGATCTTTCCAGTTCGCTATTTTGACATAACCAGAGGGATAATGGAAAACAAACTCTCGTGTTTGTTGGGGAAAATCCATCGTTTTTAATCTGTAAATGATCTATCAATGAGCTCAGCTTTCCACAGCTATCTATTCAATTACCGGGCCAGGTAGGCTTGGCGGCTGGATGGCCGGATCTTACAGAAATAGGCTTGCCGCTTCCAACAGAAAACACCCATGACTCATGGGATCTAATGAGGGTCAAATCACTCAAAAACTGGTGGTTTATGATTCACCATGAAATGGCTAAATTATACTCAAAAATTTAGAATGAAGATTTACCCGCCAATTGATCCAGAGATTATACGTTTCCCAATACATATGGTTATTGTCCTATGAGTAATCATAAGTAATCCCTGTTAATACATATCCCCACATATCATATCTTTGATGAAATGATTATATAATCATGTTGACAATATCCCATCTGGTTGACAATGGAACAACCCACTCCCCACCGTCTCCACGGCTCTTGGCCCCAAACTTGGTGATAGGGAACGGAACGTCCAACTCCCACTGGTACTTGGCCTAGCCATGTCAGCGATGGTGGCGTCCAGTGATGGCTGTCCCATTCAAGATACGGCGCTTCAGCGAGAGTCATGAATCGCGAATTTCCTAAACAACATAGAAACCAACATATTAATTAAGTTAATTAATTGTTGAACAACTAACTCACAATATATAATCATGTGTTTTTTTCTATTTGATACTTATTCAACGTCGAATGTCATTTCGGGAGTTGAGTTTTGTCGGACTCAAGGATTGGCAAATCCCCAATCCGCCGTGATTCTTCATGGTGTGGCTGATAAGATCCAGGTAATTTTTTTGGGGGAATCCAAAATAGAACAACATGGAAAAACCTAATTTCAAAGGATATAATCAGCTATATAAGGCTGATTAATCAGAATTTTAATTTCAAAGGATATAATCAGCAATATAAGGATGATTAATCAGAATTATAATTTCAAAGGATATAATCATAATCCAAATAGGACATTAATCAAAGGTTGCTCAAAGGCTAACTGGTTGGTGGTTGACCTACCCCTCTGAAAGATATGAAAGTCAGTTGGGATTATGAAATTCCCAATATATGATATGGAAAAATAAAATTCATGTTCCAAACTACCAACCAGCTATATAAGAATTATGTCCATGATCACGCATCCAGAAAAAAAAACTCTTGGTAACTAGCGGATTTACCGGAAGCGGGCTGACATGGAAGAACCATGGTTTCTCCCATCCTTGTTGATGGTAAGATCCCCAGTCTGGGTTGTTACCCAGTAATCAAACATAGCAATTGGAAATGAAATGCCCAATTTATGCTTGATTTTACCATTACCCTCTGGTTATGACTAACATAGCCATGGTATAGATGGCCCATTGAAATAGATGGTTTACCGTTCTTGAAAATGGCGGATCTTTCCATGGCAAACTGTGTATGTCATAACCAGATGGTAACACCTCCATTAAAAAGGGGACTTTCCCTCCAGCCACCCACGTGATCACCGTGTCTGTTGGCCAAAATCCCAGATTTTGTCCTGATGTGAAAATGCCAATGTTTGATACGGCACCATATGGCACCCTTTTAATTAAACGTTATTGATAACAACAAATCCAAGATTAATCTTAAACATCCCTTAAGTGAGTGTTTAAAACGAAATGATGGCAAACGTCAACAATTCCAATGTCCAATGGATTTGTTTTTTTACCTCTCCCGTGTTCAACCAGTTCTGGTTGGTGGTGCAATAACCATCTTGAAAAATGATGGAGTTCGTCAATGGGAAGGATGACATCCCATATATGAAATGGAAAATAAAAGCCATGTTTGAAACCACCAACTGGCCATGATATCCCATGATATCCCATAGAAATAGTGGATTTACATGGCTTTACCCAGTAAAAATAGTGATTTTCCATAGTTACCGTTAGAAGAAACCAGTTCATATCTCCATTTTTCTGGATCACCTATGATCACCCGGCCCTCAAGGCCATGCCATGCCATGCCTGAATCATCAGACGTTGCCAGCGCTGGGTGGCTGCCGCTGTCTTGTCATCCATGATGTCGTTGATCGCGTTGGTTGCCTCAAAACGTCCCAGCCAGGCTCCACGAGAATCCACGAGAATCCACCATGATTGGGTGAAAATTGGGGTCTAAACAATGTCATGCCAATATGATTCATTAATATTAATCACAAAAATGATTCATCTATATGATAAAATATATAGTTTGTATAATTTATTGTATGTCTGTAATAGGACTACACATAGCTGGTCGTGTGATCTGAAACGCTTCCGGTTCCGCTTCAGTTCCAATGGTACCGCGCGTTGATTGAATCCGCCGAATCTCCCAAAATTATCATCTGGAATCCAGCATTGGTTTCCAGGAAAGCCGAGATATTTGGAAAAAAAAACTGAGGCTTTCCAAAGATGTTTCCGAGCATGGAAAATCAATCAATCTAAGGACTCACGTATGTGTCAAAACCTGGATAACAGCATAACAAACGCAGGTTAGTCGTAGGTCTACATGGACTGTACACAACAACATGATAATTACCCTCCGGTAATTTAATGTAATTTAGTGTAGTTGTGGGAATTGTCAAATTATAGATGATTTATCAGCAAAGATGGTGATGTTCCGTAGCTATACCAAACTGCCAGAGGATGATATGAAAGATGTTGACTTCCTATGGATCCCAAAAAAAATCTGAAAAGTTCTCGTGAGTTCTTTCACACCCACAAAATCATGACTTAAAACCTGGTTGGTGGTTGACCTACCCCTCTGAAAAATATGAAAGTCAGTTGGGATGATTCTTCCCAATATATATGGAAAAATAAAAGCCATGTTCCAAACCACAAACCAGGGAATATTGAATCGCTTATGAACCACTATATGTTCGTGTCACTTCTGAACCCCCGTGGATCCGTCGCTATGGGTCTGTTGAGGGCCGCACCAATCGCAGCTCACCAATGCCGAAGTCAGTGATCATGTAACTGAGGTCCACCTCGGAAATGATATCATTGGATATCTCTGGATTATACCTGGGTCTTCAATTAGCACCTTTTTTCTGCGAGCAGTTTTTGCTTATGCTCGTTCTGACATTTTATGCTCACTGAAAGAAAGAATGCGCACTTATGTCTTGACGGACGGGAATTTACGCTTTTTCCCCGGGTATTTACGTTATTTCCCGGGAAGATACGCTTATAGTTTCGGATTCAAAATGCACGAAGTGCAAAAATGAAGTTGTTCAATTACGCTCATTTGGAGAAAAAAACGCTTAAAGCAGAAATCTCTCAAATGAGCATTTATGTGTGCTTTTTCGACTATTATATACATGTATATATATATATACACAATTATACACACGTATAGATTAAGGAAAAGTTGAAGTTGAAACCAAAAATGTCCCCTATAAAATATATTTCATGGGAAAAACCATGGTTTCCTGGAGATTTTCCCACCAGAACCAATCCCATGTGGGAAATACATGGGAAAACGATCCACAACTGGGACTTGATCAAACACACAAGCGCTGCTGGTGAAAGCCCAGTATTGTTCTTGGTCAGACCTTCCATGTTAGATGATTAAGTCATATTAAGTCTTGAGTCTTGACCAAATTATTTTTGATGTGTGTTACGTTGAATGAATCAATATAAGTCAATTCTCCAACGTTTTCATATATGTTTTCATGACTGAATCGTCCATTTTTGGTGTTTAAAAATTGGTAATACTACTTGTGACATCAACAACTTGTTGAAATTTGTTTGTTTTATTGATGGTGAAATCATTTTAAGTCCACCTAAATGTTCACCATCCATATTAAGGTCAGTAAAGAAATAGAAAACAATCCCTCAATTATACCACTTTTATGGATAAACATGTAAAAACCATCAATATATATATATATGTATTTGATGGTGGTTGATTATTGCTGTACTAACATTCATATCCAAATATATCCCCCGTAGCACCTGGGGGTCCTTCTCCAACTTGTCCAAAGCATCTTCTGCCTGCTTCTGCAGGTCCTCGACCTACGATGTTTTTTTTCTTCGACCTTTTTCCGAGGGTTTCATTGGCAAAAATGGAGATTTCACTCTAGGTTTAGTTTCTGTTTTTTTGGAAAATAATTTGTTGGTTTATTGTTGGAGATGTCCATAAACATGACATTTTCCAACAATAAGATTCATGGAATCCAACCCTCATCGCTGTCATATGGATCGGATATTCAGTCGCCATAGTCAGATCTAGAAAAAACATCCACCTAAAGCCCTAAAGCGGATCCATGGTGCTGGTATACATGCTAACATGACTGGGGTATATTGATGGGATCCATGGCACACCATATATGGCAGCACCATGGATCCGTCATGGGAGCTGAGTTGTCTGTTCTGATCTGCTGAAATCCACCGTGGTGCCGAATGCGACCGGCCTTTTTTCTGGCCTCCTTGATCTTTGCATCGTTGGCATCACCTGAGGTCGCTGGCGATGCGAAAAAAGACTCCGCAAGATGCCTGGTAGGTCGTAAATAGTGAGAAAATGCCAGAAACAATTTAATGGTACTCATACATATACTCATAGCATATGAAATAACCATGCTATAACAATGCCAAACAGTGTGTATGTGCTTAAAATAGTCTTAAATAGTCAATCAAGAACAGCAAAGAATCATGCAATTGATAGCAGCTGTGGGTCATCAGCTCCATGGCTGGCTTGAAAATCCCCTATAAATGCTGTTGTTAATGAAAAAAATCTATAAGGTGGATGTTCCGTTGCTATATGGCAGTGTGTCGAAACCCATGGAATCCCCTGTAGTTCACATCAAAATAGCTGGGTTAAAATGGATGTTCATCCCATTAAAAATGGTTTATATAGGTATTGATCCATAGCCATATGTTTATATGTTCGATATTGTTGGATTACCGCATGGTAAAATCATGTAAAATCCATGAAATTCATTGGGATTCCAGCAACCCTATGAAACCCAGGGACCTCCACAAAGAAAGATGGGGAGATCACTCGTCATCAAGGGTTTGCCAGATGTTTCTGATCAGGTTATGTCACATACTTACAAGGTGCTTCCCCCTAAATCCATCTAAATCCGGCAACAACATCAGAAATTGTCTCGCAATTCCATGAGACTATGAACATCAAATAAATCTAATACGTAAAATCAGGGGGAACGACGCCACCAAAAATCATCCCAAAGTCCCAATCATCCCAAGAAAAATACGACCCGTTGAAACATGTTGAAACGAAACGTGACGTTTCGGGCGCCTATGACCACTGCATCCTTAGGATTCATCTCAAATGGCCCCGGGATGCTGGGAATTCCCAGAAAATTGGCTGCTTTCGCAGATTCCGACAGACCTCCAGTGACATCCGGTGACCCAAGCGGCGGATGGTGACCATATCATATAAAATATGTATGCACAAAATAGATCAGATATTAACATCTTCAGGGTTTATACATGTTTATCCCAATGACATACCAAATGAACATGACTTGAACCAGACCATAGGGGCATTCGGTGCGACAACCATCCAACGAAGCATTACAGTCATATACTTTCCAAACAAAACGTAGTTGTAAACCAGGTGACAATGATGGTGCAAATTTAGGTATTTGTCAGATAACTTCAACAATATGAAGTCAGGAAGCCACGTTTTTTGTGGGGCGAGAAACCGTTTGGCACGTATATGATATGATTATTGGTTGGATTATACATGGTTTGTATAGAGGGTGTGGCACCCTGCCAGCAATACCAAAGCAATTCCTCGGATGCACTCCAGAGGACCCATCCAGCCAAATTCGACAGTATTTCGCTAGGTTTGTGCGGCTCTTCAAAATCTTAACCATTCTTGACCCCTGTAGTACTATAAAATATATGTGTAAAACATACCATTTAATGAAGATGGTATCACCATAATATGATATAATGTGTATATATATATATTCATTTAACCTATGTACTATACATCAAAAAGATACTTATTCTATAACTCATATAAAGAAAAAATGCATTCATTAATCATATATATTATTATATATATTAGATATACCATATATATATTATTATATATCATATACCATTAATCATATATTATACCACTTTAAGACCTCAAGACTTAACCGATTCGCCAGCTTGGCGCCTAATGCACCCAGCAAACCACCGGAGATCACCGTGCGGCGGCCGCTACCGGACAGGAAGGCCTGGACGAGGAGATGCTACGTCGTTACCCTGGGACCATGGGAATGTCATGGGATTTATCATAATCTATCCATCATTTTCATGAAAAATGGGTATTTCATGGGATTATAATCCATCATTTTCATGAAACATTGTTATTTAATGGGATTAATAATGGGAATACAATGGGAAATGGTTACTCCCGTCCCGTCTCAGTTATCTCGTCACACTCACCACTTACGGCGTACGTGTCTCGAGGAGATGGTTGGAAGGATTTGGATGGTCGCTGTCGCTTCGTGTCTGTCGTCATTTCCATTCTGTCGATTTGGATGGATTTGGATTAATTATGATTAATTTATTTTATGGGTCTCTTTTCACTTCATTATAATATTATAAATCCACCCCGTGCGTCCCTCCTTGTCACTCTGTTCGTCGATTCGTCACCTCTCCTCCTCTCATAGTGACGCGGAGCGACTGAAAGGAAGGGACACGGAACAGATAAGAAAAGGAGAGGAAGAAACGACCCGGAACGACAGTGAACGGTTGGAACGGAGTGACGCGCCTGTCTCGCCCTTTCCCAACTCTCCTTGGATGTGCATCCCACTTAGTATGTGGTTTATAATCTATATTAGATCCATATATTACCCATTATCACCCATTATCACCCATTATCACCCATATAATACCATATCCCATAGGATCCATGGTGCTGGTATATATGCTAACATTGGGGGTATATTGATGGTAAATCTTACCATATATAGCAGCACCATGGATCCTATGGGCAGCCTATGGGTATGTGAGTGGGGATATTCCATTCGATTTCATGGGACCCGCAGCGTCCCGCCCCGTGCTCTGGCCTGACTGTACAGAGCACCCATGGCCCCAAGGAGGAGCACCGCGCGACTGGAGCGCTTCATGCCTAGCACGGATTCATGGAGTCCCCCTCGCGTCACCAGGCTGGTTCAATACACGTTCATGGTCGCTCCAGAAATCGAAACCAATTGGTATGTGAAGAAAAATCCATACTAAAGCCAAGTTGTTAGTGACTAGTGGTTCTTCATGCAATTTGAATATGAAACATCTTGAAACACCATGGGTCTTTGTAAATGATGATTCCCCGAATCCCAACCTTTTTTTCCAGCCTTTGGTCAGATCACTATAATTTCAATAAATATGAATATTGAAACACCATGGGTGCTTCAATATGTGTCTATCATTTGGGATACTATTGATACATTTGGGATGATTGAGTATCAAATTGATATGAAAATGGTGTGATTAAACATTTCCCAAATTTCATTTGATGACTGGAATGATGCAAGGGGTACCCCCCATGACTTAGGAAACCTCCTTAAACGGTATCAAAAAAAACGATGTTGAATTATGTTGACTTATGAAATGCAAAATATTGCAAGATATTCCTTTGTCATTCTTTGTCATTATCCAAAAATCATAGAACCGAGGAATAGTTGGGATAGCATGTGATGACCTTTTCTTTGTCTGCGAAGTGTGGGGACATCTGAAAACACAAAACTTTGGCGACGAGCAGGGTGGCATCCAACATCAACATGGGAGACTCATGAGCTGGATGCGACTAATAAAACCCCAAAGTTTGATGTTATTTGGGGTGGGTGACATAATATGACAACAAACTGGTTCATGACGGTTCGCTGGACGTTTTGACCCTTAGGTATATATATATATATACATATTAATATATATATATCTGGCCATATATCCATTCATATCCGTCACAGCCGCCACAGCCACAGAATGGCACCTGTCATGGCTGTCTGCGAGAAACTCGACTGGTGAATCTGCTGATCGCTGCAGCCGTCTACTTCTGGAGCCGAGGACGGTGCCGGGACGATCCCACAGCTTTTTCAGCTGCAGAAATCTGCAGAATGCTGGGGAGTGAATTGAAGAATGGGGAGATTGACATAGATTGACTATTTGGGGGTTTCCATAGTCATGGGGGTACCCCAATAGCTGGATGGTTTATAATGGAAAATCCATGAAAATCCAATTAAAATGGATGATTTGGACTCCCATTTTAGGAAACCTCCATTGAATTACCAAGAATGATACTGGAATTAGCAAGATTCATGGCGTCATGTTCGACAAAAATTGGAGTCAAGGCAACGGGGCCCTCTTAGCAACCGAAAGGGCTTGCAATCACCAGTGCTATGGGAGTTTTGACTGTTGAAACATATAGTGAAATGACGATTACCTGGTCCCTGGTCATCATTTTAGGATATGATACTATCGACTGAAATCGATGGTTCAAGAAATTCGAACTAGCCGGGCAGTGGATTTTGAAAAAGGATACATCCCATTCATTCAATTTCCAGAGGGCGAGTGAAATACTCGGATTTTCAGATGTTTGTCACTTGAGATGCTTCAGCATACACCTATTCATCAACCATGCATTCCAACGTCAGAAAAAACACCCTGGTTGAAGGTCAGTGCAAGGAAATGGCGCATCAGCGAAATCCAAAGCCAATTGAAATATGCATTACTGGTTGGTGGTTGACCTACCCCTCTGAAAAATATGAAAGTCAGTTGGGAGTATTATGTCCAATATATGGAAAAATAAAAGCCATGTTCCAAACCACCAACCAGATTATTTCAGTTGGAAAACCCGGTCTTGGGTCACCAAAGTCAGATGAATTCAACTCAACCACGCTGCTCCTTCTTTTTTTGCCCAGCGTCTTGACAGCTCTTAGATGGAATTAGACTAATTCAGGTGACTCATTCTTCACCCACTTCCTGCCAGATATGTTTGTCTCAATGATAATACTATGTTCCGGCAATCAAACATGACAATTGGAAATCCCTTGCACATATATAAATGGAAATTAACAGCTGGGAAAGCCAACTTAATGTGGATTACATGTTGCTGCTACCATATTTTTCACCCCTGAAAGTGGAAGAAGTATTTCAATATCCAAGGCCTTCAGACCCCTCTTAAATGAGGCGAAGGTCGTCTATGCCACATGGTTTTAGCGGACCCTAAACAAGGCCAGACATGGACAGACTTGGTCCATTTTCCAAAGAATCTATGTGATATGACATCACCTACTTTTCCGTACAGACATACTGAGCTTTCCTAAAATGGAGGGCTACCCCCGTATCATCCAAGTTATTAGACCATTTGAGTATTGAAACCCATGGTGATTTGGGGATCTCCCAGACCTCAATCCCGGATCGTTTGGATTCAATCTTGGTAATTGGATTCAATCAGTGGCTTGTCACTGCATATCACCCATTCCAAAAATTGAAGGGGGCCCACTAGTACCCAATGGCCTACACATTTACTGTGTATTATTCCCAAGCAATAATCCATAATAATCCAAACCTGTCACAAAGCATCCGTACCAACCATGTACTAAACATTGACAAACCTTTATAAACCATTCACTAAGCATTTAGTAGATATTCAAAGAACATCTTAAGTAACGATGATCTAAAAAAACTTGTCATTCAGGAAGATAAGTTTTGGAGCCTCTGGAGCCTCTCGGTTTCATGAAAACCATCCCATGAGCCCGTTGGGGGGTCACTTTACATCATCGTAAACCACCACTGGGGATGGTGACCATGGCAGGTTTACGACATGAAGATATCCACTAAAAAGGATCGATGATCATGGACTATCATAAATAAAAGTGATGGTTTACGGAGAAAATCAGGAAGATACCACTCTGAAAATATCTGACTCTCTGGGTCACTTTACGGAATCACATCGCATCTTGATTTCAATTGGATCATCGAAGCGGTTCGCCGTGCTCACAGCATCTTCCGTGGTGGTACAATGGCCGAATGTCGACCTGCCACGGCACGTGCCGAGAGATTGAAGAGAAAATGGGGAACAATCGAGAAAGGGAAGTGGTACATAGATGGTGATCAACCACAAATTGGCGATTTTTTTCACACACTGGGATTACTGAAAGATATGTCACAAACATTTCACGGAAATGGGTGGTTCATACAATCAACATTGATATGGCAGTGTGTCAAAACCTTGTACCCCTGGTGAACATCAAATAGCTGGTAAATGGATGTTCATCCCACTAAAAATGTAATTATCTATAGATATTGACCCATACCCATATCAACCAACAATAATTGCTATTAGCGTGGTATTGAGGACAGCCGTGCTGGGCCAAGCGGGCCAAAATCGATCAGATCCGGGGGGAAAAAAAACCATCCGATGATGGCAACATTCTGGCAACATTTCAGGGAAGGGCAGGGTGAAATTGTATGAAATTCTATGACTATTTAAGTTTTATTCTGGAAAAAAGGAAGAATTTCTAGTGAAGATAGGTAAATTCGATCGCCAATAACCACCACTTTGCAATTATCAGGATACAGCAACGTAGGAACACAGCCAACGATGAGTTTCCGGTGATGGAATCATAATCTTCACAAAATAACGCAAGTGGTTAATATGATGAATAATCAATTCACTAATAACTAATTAACAAATCAATAAATCACTATAATATCACATTATCAACACTCCCTCAAATTGAGATAGTTAAATCGTTAGATTTACAATAATTAGATCCTATCATATCTATTATATCAATTAAACCTACAGTACCTCTAACTAGATCTACCCTCTGGTTATGACTAACAGTTCGCCATGGTTAAGCAATGGCCTATAGAAATAGGTGATCTATTTACCGTTCTTAATAGCATGGTGATTTTTCTTTCCATGGCAAACTGTGAATGTCATCACCAGATGGTAAATACTATTGTTAATTCCAAAAAACATAAGTATAGTGATATATAAATTGGATCATCTCTTCCCTTGTAAGCAACGGCGATTCTCGTGGAGCCAGATCTGTTGCCACCTGGAGCTTCGTGTGCAAAGGATGGAGCGTCAAAGACCAGCAGCAGCTCGGCGCCTCGGAGAAATGGAGCAAAATGTCCTGGTTTCCACAACGACTGGGACATATATATCACTATATCGTGGGTTATATCACTATATATAATAAAATATAGATATTATATAACATTGTATATTTTGTGTATGTATGTATGTATGTATGTATGTATGTCTGTCTGTCTGTCTGTCTGTCTGTCTGTCTGTATGTATGTATGTATGTATGTGTGTGTGTATGTATGTTTGTGTATGTATGTTTGTGTATGTATGTATGTATGTATGTATGTATGTATGTATGTATGTATGTATGTATGTATGTATGTATGCATGTATGCATGTATGCATGTATGCATGTATGCATGTATGCATGTATGCATGTATGCATGTATGCATGTATGCATGCATGCATGCATGTATGCATGTATGCATGTATGCATGTATGCATGTATGCATGTATGCATGTATGTATGTATGTATGTATGTATGTATGTATGTATAATCAACTACATCCAATTTGGTTAAGAATCCCGTCCCCCAGTCATATGGTTAATAATGCTTAGTATCCATTAATAATGCTTGATACATGCGTCGTTCATCGTTGGAGAGTTGATACCCTGCCAGAACTGGGCCCTTCCCCCGAATACTAACCCCCCCCAAAAAATAATAAACACCTCAGGTAGTTTTTATTAGGGGGTAATTATTAGGCGAAGCTTCCCCCTAATACTAAATTTAAAACTCTAATATAAAAAACTAGTTTTTTCTATTTGAAAATCGATTAGATTTCCTTTTAAACTCTAATTAAAATATCGCCAAAAATTGGATTTCGAAGCTTCCCCCTAATACTTAATTCAAAACCCTAATATAAAAAACATTTTTTTCTATATCAAAATCGATTAGATTTCCTTTTAAACTCTAATCAACATGTTGCCAAAAATTGGATTTCGAATCTTTCCCCTAACATTAAATCAAAAACCTTAATATAAAATACGTGTTTTTTTGGATCTCAAAAGAAGGACCCTAATAAAAAAACACCCCGGGGTTGACTAGTTTTTATTATTAGGGGGTGAAAGCCTGAAATGGTAGCTTCATGTTTTAATTGTTTTCTAAAGGGGATCAACTAAAAATCAAATTGGCCAACCTCAAATTTTCAAAATTGGAGACAGACCCTAGTTTTTATTATTTGGGGGGTTTAGTTATAGGGGAAAGGGATTATTAAGGGGAAGGGATTCAGTAGAAATGTGTGACGGATCTTGCTTTTAATCCATCAAAGAGCTGAATCATTAGTATTTCATTAATCCCATAATTACTCCTAATATCCCATGCCACCAGTGTTTGGGACCCACAAATGCAGTAGATCCTTTTTTCTTCAGCGGTCGTTGACTAAGGGTATTTGCTATAAAGGAGAAAGGATCAACTGGCTATTCACTGTTTGAAAGGAACATGCCTGCTATCTGCTATGGGGCTGCAATTTCTCAACAAATACTGCCATTCAATTTTTGCGGGAATGCTCTTCCACGCACAGAACATCTTCACAACAATGAATGAACGCCCGAAAGGAACCCTACTTGCTGTCTATTTGTGTATATAATAATATCATATTAATACATGTCCAGGCTCATGTGTATTTATAGAGTTACCTTCATCTCTATGTTCATCTCAAAACATTTACATTTATCATCTTACTGGTGCTCAGTAGGGAATGGATGGGAATGGGGGAATGGGATGATTATTGATAGTTGTTGTGGATCATCCCCTCATTCCCTGCTAAGCACCAGTAATTCATTACTTCACATGATTTCATACGTACATCGCATACACAAATACCAACTGATGTACACCAATGCATCTCCGCAATCAGCAACTGTGTGGCCGCACCATCGCAAACGCTCACCGCGGGAAACACCTCCAGGGAACAACAAACAGGACTGGGATGGACTGAGCCGGGGATATGGCAACAACAGCTGTCTTTGGTGAGAGGCATGTGGGTTTGTTATGGTTTGTTTGAACATGTTCCCCACAACCCCCTGGTTCGCCCACACTCAAACAACACTGGCTATACGCAGTGATTTTGACTTTAAGTTTTCAGGATTCAGGGTTTTAATTTAGGGTTTAGGGTTTTAGATTTTAGGGTTTTGGTGTTTGTTGTTTTGGGAAGTAAAAAACTTAAACCCTGCGCAGGGATTTGAGCATGTCAAAGGATATGCGGGATTGGCCGCGGGCAAACCTGGGGGTTGCAGCGAACATGTTGGAACATCATGTACCCTCTGGTAATTTAACATAGCTATGGAAAATCACCATTTTTCATGGGAAAATCCACTATTAATGGTCATTTTCAATAGCTATTTTGACATAACCAGAGGGTATCCGAAATCCACTAATGAAGCATCACTATCCTGGTATCGCAATTTCGATGATTGAATCCACCCATCGACGCGCAGAAATCAAGCTGCAAAGGGCCGAAGAAACACATAAGTTGGTTAACTGCATTACTATTGTTGACGCTAGTTGTAGTTTTCTGTTGCAATGTTTCATAGGTCTAAAACTGGGTCACTTTGTAAAGTCACTGGTTGCTTAACCCAAATTTCACATCCCAACATATCCCAACAACGTGGCCGTTTTGAAAAAGGAGCAGCACCTCCCCGCGGATACGGAGAACTTCGGTGTCTGGGATCTCTTTGCCATTTCGGAAGAACCTGACCGCTGCTTGCGGAAGACCCAAGAATCGAGTAAGAATCGGTGGTGGGAAGCGGTGGCGCTTTAGCTGATCAAGTAAGATACCCTCTGGTAATTTAACATAGCTATTGAAAATGACCATTTATAGTGGATTTTCCCATTGAAAATGGTGATTTTCCATAGTTATGTTAGTTTACCAGAGGGTAACAATCCCTCTAGTGAAGGTCAGTTCAAGTCTTCAGAAGCATAAAGGAATTCGAGTGATTCAGAGATTCGATTCTGATCATTCTGATCACTGGTTTGTCGACTATTCTATGAGTCACCTGCTTATACCGACCATCCCTGTCGAGTTCTGGATACATTGGGTGATGAGAGACACACTTTAAAAAGACACTTACAGGTATTTCCATTTTTTTTGGCTCCTCATATCCAACAAATGTGTGTTTGATTCTAGTCTTGTTTAGCCGATAAGTCAATGCTTCGCATTTTACAATCATCCCCATTTGTGCAAGATTTGACTCCCTAACACAACCTGCAGGGTCCCTAAACCTCCTGGTTCTGGTTGTTGACTCCGGGGTTCCCAAATAATACATATGGGATTTGCTAACTATGTCCATGAAACCACCGCGAGCTCCCATTTGCTCCTCCGTATTTCATCATCCACCGGTTCTCATTTGTTGCTTCGGCCCTGATTGGATGTTGTTTTCCTTAATCCCCACAAACGTGTCTGTTTCATGCCAAAGTATACATGTAATATTCTAAGATGAACACATACACTAACTTGCCATTATTTTCCCAGGAGTTTATCAGGTTATCTTTCTATAATGGGGTTACTATAAGTATGTCAGATGGAGATATGTGTATATATATATGTATATGCAGAGCAACCACCAACAAAAATGCCACAAAGTTGGAAACCTGCGAAAACATCATTGAACTACCATCCTAGAAATATTAAGCTCTATCTTTTGGGGGTTTGATTTATGTATTTAAGGGTTATAGTAACATCTATAGTAACTAATAATGTAACATCTATAGTAAGTAATAATGTAACATCTATAGTACTGTAAGTAACATATATATTATATATTAACTACTATATTATATATATAGTAACTACTATATATATAAGCAGGAATCACCGCTTAGCTCAACCTGGCAGCTCACCTGAGATTCGGAATGTTCCCCTGACCGAAGGCAACCCCAATGATCTCGTCCTGTCGAGGCAGGCCCCAAGGCCCGGTGCCCAACTTTCAAAGAACCGCGGGATGGGAAGGTGGGATAATCCATGGATACCCTCTGGTAAACTAGCAGTTTGCGAACTGGAAAATGACCATTGTTAAATAGTTGATTTAGCCATCAAAAATGGTGATCTTCCATAGTTTGTTACCAGAGGGTAATTATCCATGAATCAATGGGATTAATATTATGGGATTAATATCAATTTTTATGATTTCTAATTGGGATTAATGGGACTAACCAATGGGACTATCCAATCATGGGATGATCAATAGGATATCAATGAATTATGGGATATGATTTTGACCCACTTTTGGATAGTCAATGGATCAATGGAGGGAATTTGGTTGGATTATCAATCCCAAGTCAAAAACGATTTTTTGTTGGATAGTGATGGATAACGCGGATGTGGTTCTTGCAGAGAAATTGCCGCGGTACACAAAATCATAGCGACTGATTGGCCTTCACCAAAGTTTACCGAGTGATAGCAACAAATTCCTGACCACGAAATGGAAGAAACAGCAGTAATCAACATCTGGATATGAAAATCCAGGTATATGTTCTGTATGTACATGTTATATGTATATCATTGTATATCTAGATTAGATATTAGATCTGAACTACTCAAGAGTGGTACAGTAAACCATGCGTCCCATTTCGATCTGCTCCAAGAAAGAGCCTCCGGCCTTGTCCTTATGGTTCGATCGATGCCACAGCTGAGTTGTGAGCAGCTACCAAAAGTTGTTATTGGAAAGACTGCTGAGGTTGCAACCTGCTGGTAAAGAAATGTTTTTAGAATACAGGGAGTTCGACATGGATATCATCTTCCAAACATTCACAGCCCAGTTCCCTTTTTGGGGTCCACCTGGTGGTCAAAACCTACTGCTTTCAGAAAAAACATCGAATCTACATCGATGTTCTGGCTATTTATCATGTTTTATCATGTGTTATTCCATGAATTCCTCTTGACCCCTTCCCATTCAGATCTTCCCACTTCGAAACGATCAAAACCATCACCGGATCACCGAAACGATCTTACAACAAGCGCCTTCTGCAACGGCCCCCCCGGCAAGTCGCCACCAATCGCCTCGGGCGGCGAAGTATCGGAGCAGAGATGGTTATGACTAACAGTTCGCCATGGTTAAGCCATGGCGCATAGAAATAGATGGTTTACCGAACTTAAAAATGGGTGGATCTTTCCATGGCAAACTGTTAGTCATAACCAGATGGTATAATATAACACGATATGAATCTATTTTAACTGGCTGGTATATACATATTATATATACGTATGTATAGTGTGTATATATATATATATGCTTACCCCACCCACCAGGGCCTTCCTTTTTTCCTCTTACATTGACTGTTTCATTGCGAGGTCAACCATCTGCTATCTGCTATCTGCAAAAACAACAAAAAAAAAACACAAAGTTTTTGGGAGACCTACTTTGGGATGGGGGAAGGGGAGAAGGCTCTCCAATGCATTGTTTTTTTGTTTTCGGTTTTCGCTTTTTTTTCCTTGCTAACCCTCCCCTTCCAAAACCCAACCCAAAACAAGTCATCCAAAATGTTTGCATGTTTACTCTTTCTGTTGTGGGGAAGAGGTGGTGAGCTAATATCTAATCTAAATATATTATGTGCATCGCTATTTGGGTGGTTAAAGCACTCTAAACTCTACCTCCATTAGACTAGAAAAGGCTTGTGGCAAAATGCATTCGAAACTAATAAACTAGACATGTATTTCTTTGAGGTCTGTGAAGACACTATTCTAGTGTTTCCATGTGATTGTGTTACAGTACTACCTTCCATTGAAATAAGTAAGCTACTTTTGTTAGAAAGGGAGGGCAACCCCCTGATTTGTTGAACAGCTTATTGGCATGTTCAATGAAATGGTTACCTTTGATACAGTGCCATCAATGCATTCTGCGCTGGGCCAGCAAAAGTCCACCAAACAACCTGATGCTAATATGTTGTTTGTAGCCAGCTGGTCTCACACTAATGCCTTGCCATGGTGCAGTCTGTCATCGTTGAAGTTATATTCTAGTTAATAGATGTTAATGGTGGAAGTACATATATATATATATATGTATATAATGTTTCCTTGAAATTATATTCTAATTAATAGTGAAAGTACATGTAATGTTGAATGAGTTTGAGCTGCGCAGCGCAGCAGTTGACCAGAAAGATGCAACACATTGAGCTAAAGGCAACATTGCAAACAATATCAGGCAATGCATTTTTTTTCACTTGCTTTCATTGCCCAAAGAGAAATATGTGTATATATAGATATAGTCTATTAAGTTTTGTACCTGTGCTACATTCCCAGCTGCTTTGAAGAAATGAGGTTCTTCAAAGAAGTGCAGTTTTCCTTACAAAGCATCCACTTCAACCAAAAAAGTTGTTGTCATTCATAAGCTGGTGGTTGCTTTTGAGCTAATCAAATGTTTTTTTTTCAGGAAGAAATCTCTTTGTGAAGGTTGGGTTCTTTTTATAGAAAAACAATATTTGTTATCTACAATGAGTATTGTGTTCTAAAGTGCAGTATGCCTGTCTTCTTCCTTTATCATGGTAACAGCAACATTCCTTCAGACAGATGCTGTTTTCTTTAAAGGTTGAATACTTAACTTAAAATTACAATCGATTTAAACAGTTGAGTTTAAACAAGAGAAACAATATTGTGTCAAAATATGCAGTGTATCCTCCAAAGATGTAGCATTCCTCTCAAAGAAGCTCAGCTGGCCTTTATGTGTGAAAGTAGCACCATTTCTTGAAAAAAATGTAACACCCCTTTTCATCGAAACCCAGCTGCCATCTCTTTGGAAGGAACGCCATTTGTTTGAAGGAAAGGCTGTACTCACAAAAAGAAAGTTGAATCAGCTGCCTCTTTTTAAAGTTACACAATGTTTTGAAAATGTGTAACAATCCTTTCAATGACACCATTTCTTTGGAAATACAGTATGTAACACTCCTTTCAAAGAAGTCCAGCTGCGCTCTACTGGGACAAGAACAAGATAATTTTACATCTCCAAAGGCTTCACAGCTGAAAAGAAGAATTGCACATCCCAAGGAATACTACGCATGATTAGTATACAAGACTTTTTTAAATAATGACTTGACAAGAATGCCTTGGCAAGATGAATCAGATTTGCTTCCGATTTTTTTCTGGATTTTCCTTTGGATTGATCTTACCAAACACATTAAAAAACACCCATTCAGAAATGGTGTTGTATATAAATGGGTGTGTTTTTTAATGGTGTTTATTCAGAAATGGGTGTTTTTTAATGATTCAAAAATGGTGTTTGGTTGATACATCACAGAAAAAGCTAATATAGCTAATTCAGAAATGGGTGTTTGATTGGATTGATTGGATTCAAAAAGCTGGTAATTTGTTTATTATAAAAATATGTTTTTTTTGCTCAAGCTAGGCACCAAAAACAGCTCAAGCTAGGCCCTGGTGGGGGTCACGGACCATCCCGTGGTCAAAACTTGGCTATCCCATGACGTCCTTTTTTGGTGGTGTAAAAAGCCCTTAAAAAAGGCGGCTGGGGGATGGAAAATGATGGAAAATGATGGAAATATAGAGGGTATATAGAAAGTATATAGAAAGTATATAGAAAGTGTATGAAAGTATAAATATACCTTCTTGGTCTGCCAAGCATTTTCAATCCCTGGGATCGATATGATCTGATCTCTCCGTAGGTCACATCACATGTAGACATATAGAGGGGGCGACCCTCATTCTCAGCTGAGTCACCCATGAAGTTTGAGCATCTCCAATCTTGGAATCCAAACCTGCCAACGCAGCATTTCAGCTGCTCCAACCTCTTGGAACTGAAGTGTTCATAGAAATATGATACTTGTGAGGACCAGTTTTTGACCGGAGAGAACAAACATGGAAAATCCCTGGGTTTGAGGAAACATATGCAGAAAAGCCTCATATCTGGATATATCTGGCTGGTAATTCCATCGTTTCCTTATATATATAAATGTGCCATGAAAAAGACATTTCGGAAGTGATTTCTTCACTGGTCTAGCTCAAGTGCAGCCAGCCGTCAACGATCTGACGCATCAAAATGGACGTGTCATTTCGGTCATAAGATTTGGGTGATGGGATCCACATACCAGCAACATCCAGCAACATACTCTAAAAGAATCCCGACAGAACAACATTAACTGACCTTCCAGCTGTGAATTTTACCTCAAGTGATTATACTAGAAAATACCCTCTGGTAAACTAACATAGCTATGGAAAATCAGCATGTTTAATGGGAAAATCAACTATAAATGGTCATTTTCAATAGCTATGTCAGTCATTACCAGAGGGTAACTCATTTTTTCAACAATAATTGCAGTAGCCAATGCCTTAAAGCTCCATCATTCACAAAAACAAAACCATTTTTGTTGGAGTTCCCCAATGTTCGTACGCGACATTGTTGAACCAAATTGAACCAAACAGTACCCAGTGAAGAACTGACTTTTCCCAATAGAAAGGGAACCCCTGGAGATACAAATTGTTTGTAAAATAACATAGGGTTTATGTTGGATATAAACTAGTTTGATGGGTTCATAAACAAACTTAAAACTGGGGGAGGGCATTTTGTATCGAGTTTATTCGTTCACGATACGAGTATCTCCAAACATGGTGGTGATCATATCCCACTTATCCCGGAGGGTTGCCACAACTAATGTCGCCTATTCCATTATCAACTGGTATGTTATGAACCACTATCAGCCAATGTTGACCATCTGATGCGTTTGCAAAGCAAAGATATAAATCCCATAGAATATCACGTGCATGTCATAGAATACTGCTGTATCAAATTATATCCTTAAACAGCGTACACATCAGCTATTGTCAACTGACATCTACAGTTTGATGATGTGTTGTGGCTGTAATGATATGTGTTCTATTGTTTGTATAAAACAATATAAAACCCCATTATTTTTGTAGATTCACTCATTCGATGTATCTGTCATAACCTAAGTTCACCATAGTGAACCTTGACAAGTACCCACAATAGGCATTATAGATATTTCATAGAATACTTCTATAGAATAATGCTCATTGTATCCATACTTTGCCTGTCATGGAAGTATAGAAGTATCATTATGGAGTCAATAATCCTATTGTATAGTATGATACTTCCTGATTAGAATCTAAGTGCGTCCATGATGATATAGTGTTCCACATATGTTTCCAGGTTTCCGTAACTTTTCTATATCTTCTTGGGGTGCTATAATTTATAATCCAGAATCATCCCATGATATGCCTATTCTGGGCTTACATCTATCTATATAAACATATATATATATATTATACATATCGTATTCATGTATGTATATAAATATATACAGTATCTGTATATTACCTATCTTCTATATCTACTATTTGGGGCTTGCTATCATATCCAAATAGTAGATATATCATTCGATATCGAAAACTCAGTATTAGAGTCATATCATCATATCATCATATCATATCATACCCATTTGCTATATAATATATGTCCAAAATAGTAGATATAGAAAACCCATGAAAAACCGGTATTAGAGTCATATCATCATATAATATCCATTTGCAATATATATATATTATATAATATCTCCAGAATAGTAGATATAGAAAACCCATGAAAACCCAGTATTAGAGATATAATCATATCATATCATATTATATCATACCATATCATAACATATCATATCATATATCATATATCATAATATCCCATTATCCAGTATCAAATCATCAAATCATCAAATCAAATCTCAAATTATCTAGTTAAATATCATCAAATCATCATATCATAATATCCATTTGCGATATGTGTGTACATATATATATATATGGGTAAATTATAATGTTTCACTAACCTGAATTAAGGCCATTTTGGGGATGATTCCTCTTCTTAACCATGATTCCAGTGAGGTCGCAGTGAGATCGTTATAATTTACCCATATATATATATATAAATATATATATATATACCCAGTATCTCATATCCCATTGGAAAAGCCAGCACTTTGGCCCGCGGCGCACGTTGCCCGTTTAGCTCCAAGGCCACTCCGCAGAAGGCTCGGGAGGAGCTGCCCGGCTCCAACCTTTGAAGCGGTTCACCCAGAAAAAATGGGGAAAAACTGGATGTTTTTTCATGGTTGTTCACCACGTTTTTTTTAATAGTTGGATGGGAAAACTGGAGGTTTTGTTTACCATGTGTTGATATGTGTTCTATGTTTTTGGGATGTTCATTTGGGTAAAAATGTTCTCGGAATGGTCAAGAAATCCGAAGAATGGGAGCCTGACGTAGCTTAACTGCAAGAACTTGGGGATTTGGGGGTTCATTGGGGTTCAAGTTCTTGGGAGATGTGGGGCTGGCTGCCTGGCTGTTTTTCAGTAGCACTAAATATTTGGGATTGAACCCCCGGTTCAGCAGCAATTTGTGTCCAGCGATTCAACCCCTTCAATCCCTTCAAGATCTAGTGGAATGTAGTGGCATTGAATCCATCGCCTTCGGAACATTTCAGCTTTTGTTGGTCACATGTCTTTTGGTCATGGTCACTATTCAACCATTCACAACCATTCAAAGGTAGTACCCGATGACTTGATATGACTTGATATGACTTGATCAATCTAATCTCAATTCGCCAAGGCACACTCGAACCTCCCAATATGCGCAATCTTGCTCCACCACGCAATTAGCAAGCCTCGAGACATGTCATCTCTCCATGCCGAGTCACACATTCCAGTCCGTGCATACTACACATAGGATGTGGCCAATGATGATATTGTCCCTGGGTCCCTACTTTCTTGTGCAGCAAGGGAGCCTACGTGGCTGCACCACTAACAACAAGATCATCATGATCAACATGATCAACATCATCGTCGTCGTCGTCGTCATCGTCGTCTTCGTCGTCGTCGTCACCGCTCATTCAATTATATCAGCATGGCATGACCAGAAAATCTATACCCTCTGGTATTTTAACATAGCTATTGAAAATGGCCCAGTCGAAACAGTGAGTTTATGAGTTTTCCCATTAAAAATGCTGGATCTTTCCAGTTCGCAAAATGTCAACGTTTACCAGGCCGGGTAATTGTTTCTCCCATTTCACATACAGCTTCATGACTAGATCTTCACCAGAGGCCGATGACATCCGGTGACCTCAAAGAGTTCCCATTGAAGATTCCACTAGATATAACCAGATTTCGGATTTCTGGTTTAGATCCCCAAAGGTTGCTGAAAAACATCATATCAATATATATACCGTTAAAAACAAAGTTAGAATGCGGTTTTGGCTTCGCGTGATGGTGGCCCGTTTGGCCCCCCCCCCCCCGGCAGTCGCATTCTAACTGAGGAAACACCTGTAAATATGCAGAAACACAGTTAGAATGCGGCGCCAAAATTGGTAAGAAAATGTAAGTTTTGACTGGTATTTTACAGGCGAAATACAGTTAGAATGCCTCCTCCTTTTCTTCTATATTGTTCCTTGCCCTTCCTTTTTTTCTATGTATTTTTCATTGATCTATATCTGCTGTAGTTTCCGGGGGGCATTTTATCTGTTGTTTTTTCCACTGTAACCACTTTTTTGACCTGCAGGGAACCTGGAGTGCCCTTGTTTTGAAGAACCCAATGAAGAATTACTTACATAGAATTTAGGTCCCCAGTGAAAATAGTCATCATTTTTTTGAGGAACACCACCCAATTCCATTTGTTTTCATTGCAAAACATGTTTTTTTTTCATAGTTCACCCCTCGATTGCCCCAGCAAAACGCGTTGCAACACACTTTCCATGCTGAAATCGCAGTTGTCCCTTTGCGGAACTGGTTTGAATCACAGGCGGCTGCAGCAATCCATGCTTCTGTCAAAAACCTGAAAAGATTTATTTTCCTGGATCAAAATGGATAGCCGGAAATATTCTATGTATATGTTATTTTTTTCCGATTCCGGAAGATGTTTTTCCCCACCTGCCAGGTGAGGGTTGTTAGATTTTATGTCAGTTGCCTCCTCCTCCTGCTCCTCCTGCTCCTCCTCCTCCTGCTCCTCCTCCTCCTCCGCCTCCTCCTGCCTCGTCCTCCTCCTCCTCGTCCTCCTTGTCATCCTTGTCGTCCTTGTCGTCCTCGTCGTCCTCGTCGTCCTCGTTGTCCTTGCTCAACTGCGACCCGCGATCCACAGTGTTCTCTGCCGGACCTCAACCACGACCACCCACGCCCAGTGTTCCCTGCCGGACCTCAACCACGACCATCCTCGCCCAGTGTTCCCTGCCGGACCTCAACCACGACCATCCACGCCCAGTGTTCCCTGCCGGACCTCAACCACGACCATCCTCGCCCAGTGTTCCCTGCCGGACCTCAACCGCGAGTATCCACGCCAAGTGTTCCCTGCCGGACCTCATGAGATATGCCAGATAGAATGCCAGAAGATATGCCAGAACAGATATGCCAGATAGAATGCCCAGAAGATATGCCAGATAAATCCAGAAGATATGCCAGATAGAATGCCAGAAGATATGCCAGATACCAGAAGATATGCCAGATATGCCAGATGCCAGAAGATATGTCAGAATATATGCCAGAAGATATGCCAGAAGATATGAGATGCCAGAAGATATGCCAGATGCCAGAAGATATGTCAGATAGCCAGAAGATATGCCAGATAGAATGCCAGAAGATTTGCCAGATAGAATGCCAGAAGATATGTCAGATAGAATGCCAGAAGATTTGCCAGTAAGAAAATGTAAAAATGTCACGGTGGGGATCACACGAAGTAAAGTAATTTATTCTATGTATAGTTTTTTTACCGATTCCGGGAGATGTTTTTGAGGCCGAAATTATCGATTTTGTATTCCATGTATCCCATCGGGATTATATATATATATTATATTTAAACACGCGTTTTTGCACATATCTGTACAACTTGAAGGGGAAAGCATTCTAACTGCTGAAATGCTGGTAAAAACAATTTCAAAGGGAACCGTTCTATTTCCGGAAATGCTGGTAGAAAACAATTTCAAGGGGGAAGCATTCCAACTGCTGAAGTGTTTGTGTAAAAAACAACTTGAAGGGGGAAGCATTCAAACTGCTGAAAGGCTGGTAAAAAAACAATTTCAAGGGGGAAGCATTCTAATTGCTGAAATGCTGGTAGAAAAACAATTTCAAGGGAGAAATATTCTAACTGCTGAAAAGCTGGTAAAAAACAATTTCAAGGGGGAAGCATTCTAACTGATGAAATGCTGGTAAAAAAACAATTTCAAGGGGGAAGCATTCTAATTGCTGAAATGCTGGTAGAAAAACAATTTCAAGGGAGAAATATTCTAACTGCTGAAAAGCTGGTAAAAAACAATTTCAAGGGGGAAGCATTCTAACTGATGAAATGCTGGTAAAAAGCCATTTCAAGGGGGGAAACATTCTAACTTATGACATGCTGGTAAAAAGTAATTTCAACGGGGAAGCATTCTAACTGCTGAAAAGCTGGTAAAAAACAAGTTCAAGGGGGAAGCATTCTAACTGCTGAAATGCGGGTAAAAAACAATTTCAAGGGGAAAGCATTCCAACTGCTGAAATGCTTGTGTAAACAGCAACTTCAAGGGGGAAGCATTCTAACTGCTGAAATGCTGGGAAGCATTCTAACTAATGAAATGCTGGCAAAAACAATTTCAAGGGGGAAGCGTTCTAATTGCTGAAATGCTGGTAGAAAGCAATTTCAAGGGGGAAGCATTCTAACTGATGAAATGCTGGTAAAAAGCCATTTCAAAGGGAAAGCATTCTAACTGCTGAAAAGCTGGTAAAAAGCCGTTTCAAGGGGGAAGCATTCTAACTTATGACATGCTGATAAAAACCTTTTCAAGGGGGGAAGCATTCTAACTGCTGAAATACTGGTAAAAAACAATTTCAAGAAAAGCATTCTAATTGCTGAAATGCTGGTAGGAAAGCAATTTCAAGGGAGAACCATTCTAACTGCAGAAATGCTGGTAGCAAGCAATTTCAAGGGGGAAGCGTTCTAATTGCTGAAATGCTGGTAGAAAACAATTTCAAGGGGGAAACATTCTAACTGCTGAAATGCTTGTGTAAAAGCCACTTCAAGCGGGAAACATTCTAACTGCTGAAATGCTGGGAAGCATGCTAACTGCTGAAATGCTGGCAAAAAGCAATTTCAAGGGGGAAGCGTTCTAATTGCTGAAATGCTGGTAGAAAGCAATTTCAAGGGGGAAGCATTCTAACTGATGAAATGCTGGTAAAAAGCCTTTTCAAGGGAGGATGAGGAACATTCTAACTGATGAAATGCTGGCAATGCAATTTCAAGGGGGAAGCGTTCTAACTGCTGAAATGCTGGGAAGCATTCTAACTGCTGAAATGCTTGTGTAAAAAACAAACAATATGAAGGGGAAACAGTCTAACTGCTAAAAGGCTGGTAAAAAGCAATTTCAATGGGAAAGCATTCCAACTGCTGAAATGCTGGTAAAAAGCAATTTCAACGGGGAAGCATTCTAACTGCTGAAAAGCTGGTAAAAAGCCGTTTCAAGGGGGAAGCATTCTAACTGATGAAATGCTGGTAAAAAGCTATTCAAGGGGGGAAGCATTCTAACTGCTGAAATACTGGTAAAAAACAATTTCTAGAAAAGCATTCTAATTGCTGAAATGCTGGTAGAAAAGCCATTTCAAGGGAGACACATTTTACTGTAACTGCTGAAATGCTTGTGTAAAAGCAACATCAAGGGGGAAGCGCTCTAACTGATGAAATGCTGGTAAAAAGCCATTTCAAGGGGGAAACATTCTAACTGCTGAAATGCTGGCAAAGCAATTTCAAGGGGGAAGCATTCTAATTGCTGAAATGCTGGTAGAAAGCAATTTCAAGGGGGAAGCATTCCAACTGCATTCTAACATCTGATGATATTCATAGTGCGGAGGCATTCTAAGTGAGGGATTTGTGCAAAGGGTTCTCCAAAAACAAAAAAACTTAAAACCCGGGTGGGGAGGCATTCTAACTGAAGGATTTTTTGCCGTGCGCGGGCCGCATTCTAACTGAGGGGGAGGAATATTTGGAATTCGCGGAGGCATTCTAACTTTCATTTTAACGGTATATATATATATATCAATAATGTAAAATAATGCTGTATGGTTCAAATCTGTGTATGGCTATGGATCAATACCTATACCATGTTGCAGGGAGGTGGACATCCATTATCATCCACAAAACACAGCAGTTTTATGATCTATTTGGGGATGGTTTGCTGGCACCATGATTGACAGAAATCTGCGTTTTGGGGGGAATCAACGTCCATAATGGTCCATAACCATCATGGACCATTGGGAAACTCAATTCGTTTCTCCAACTGAAGTTCCCCTTGAAACATACCCGTAGATGGGCCCATAGCGAAACACAGGTGAAAATCCCACTGGATTTTAGCCCCCGCAAAAATGGTTCCTTTCCAATATGGGGAGGAATCCAAACCTATGAAACGCATCCCCTGTGCTTGATCATGCTTGATCCATCTTGGGTGAACGGAGCATTCCAAAAAAAAGACTTGTGACAGGTATAAAATGAACCAAAATGAATTGCCCATATATTCTCACTCTAGATGTACATTTGCGGAGAATTGAAACACCACATTTTTTGGGAGAATAAGAATCTATAGATCCCAGCTATGGATTGTGAACTTTCCATAAAACTCCGTAGGTTTTTTTATCCGCCATCCCCAGCGACAAAAGCCACCAGCAGAACTCGGCTGCCGTACGCTACGCCATGACCGCTGACCAGCAGCCCGGCAGTATCGGAGTTGACCTGTCGTTGTATGGGTGGATTGTAGATTCAAACAAAAATGCCATGATATAACTTAATTCATCTGGTTTTTGCTGGTTTTTATAATGTTCATTAATGTGGGAAGCCCAATAACAAACCTAGAATTTAGGGATGGTTTATAACATCCATTTACGGTGATTTTAGGGATGGTTTCATTATTGGGTCTTTCGGTTTCTGATTAATTAATTCACCCAGTTACTATGGGATACACCTAGTAAATCTGGCTCAAACATGGGGTCCGGGTACCTGGGCTACCTTGGGTTACCTGTTTGAGCCCGAATTGGTCATTCACCAAAATAAATAGCAATCCAAGTTGGGTGTTCATAGCAATCACCGCCAGGTTTTGTTTTTGCAGGGCTTGAACCACGAGGCTTTCATGATCCCACTGGATGAAATGTTGATGCCCGGTGCCAGAATTGGGGTTGATATTTGGGGAAGGTGCCGTTGTTGCAAACAATACTGTGATTATTATTGTATAGATATGCATTATATAGCTGGTGTGGTTTCTATTTATTCGTTGATCTACAAACAAACTAATTTGGACAGGATATAAAATTGATTGCAAGTGCTCTACGAGCACATCCAAGTTTCAGAAGCCAGCCACTGTTTACTTGCTCCTTGCTATTGAACCATCCTGTTTCAGGGTGCCCAATTTTCATCCCCCTTTCCCCATGTGTCGGGGGTGAGATCATGGCCACAATGGCCAGCCACATTGGTTCATTGCCCCACTCTGAGTAAATCATGCTACCCTCTGGTAAACGTACAAATAACTATGGAAAATCACCATGTTTCATGGGTAATTTCCGGTAAATCAACATAAATCAACGAAAATTCTATGGCCATGATAGAAAACTGTTGGCAAACTGTTAGTTTACCAGAGGGTAAATCTCCATCTCTCAGGGAATTTGGCCCTTGCTGGTTTCACCAGGCCTTCACTTGTCCTCCGCGCTTGCCGATCTGCAACTTCGGCGGAGGCACCTCGCGTGAGCACTGCTGTGACCACCGGTGGATTCCCGGGGCACCCGGATGGGTGAAGATTTCCATGCGGAAAACATCGGAAAACCAATGGTTTCTATGGGAAAATGGTCTGATCATGGTGCGTTTTCTACACCTATATGTTGGTGTTTAAGGGGAGTAGCCTATTTTCAAAGAACCCCCATATGTTCCATGATTTTCCCACCACAAAAAGTTACGTGAAGGGGGAAAACATGGTTGGAGATATCATCCCACCATAATCCCATCTCATAATCCCATGATATTCTCCAATGGTGATATCCGATCAGGAATCGAAAAAAAGAGAGAGGGAATAGAGAGAACTTCCCAACAGTTTCGCCACAGTTTTACCAGGACCCCGCACCAGGACTGCTTGCTCCTCATCCTGTCATCAGCGTGGTATATGCGTTACATGTGTTACATGCATCTGGATAGATTCTAATTATCTATCATCATTCAAAAACGTGAGCTAAAGCTATTTTGGACTGGTTATATAGGCTAATCCTAATCGTCATGCCATATTTACATCAAAATCCCGCAATTCGAGGTCGTTATGTTTTATCCATATGATTCCATATGTAAATTTTGGGCTTCTCTGAAAACATGGTACCCCAAAAATTGATAAAAATTGATGGCTTATCGTATCTCCCCCTGACATTGCAATTGTGAGGCCCCCAATTTTTGGACAGACCAGTGGATGGACAACATCCTGCACCAGTTGGTAGATGGTTCATCCCAACATAATCCGATTATTTACAGCGTTTCATGCCAATATAGTTACCAACTGGTGCAGGATTTTGTTCATCTACGGTATGTGCTAAATAATGATGGTCGTGTCCTTGAGACAATGGCAAAGGGCAGATGGAGACTTGAAATATCTTGAAATGGGTATGGGTCAATACCTATAGATACATTTTTAGTGGGATGAACATCCATTTACCAGCTATTTTGGGGTTCACTAGGTACCAGGGTTTTGACCCATCCCCAAATATCTTTCTTCAATAGGAACAAGCCTCAAAACTCCGGGAGGAACCAAACACCTCCGGACGCGGCACCTGATCATCTTGCCATTGGCGAACTCGTGTTGGAACTCGTCATTTTAGCATAGTGAAGCGGGGTAGAACTATCCTAGAGTCCAACTGAGATACTTGGGTAAGATGGTAAGTCCAAAAATTTGAAATATACCCCAAAATGGCTATGTTTACAGGCAACATCATGAGAAAATCATTGGATTTTGACAGTTTCCCATGGGTTTTGCCCGAGAACGGCGCGCCCTTGGTGGGCAGCAGCAGCACACTGACCCTGGCGATGCGCGAGCCGCTGTTTGTTGGGCACTTGATGGGATAATGATGGGATACTGGGATATTCATGGATATACCCTCTGGTAAACGTTTACATAACTATGGAAAATCACCATTTTTAATGGGTACCTCAACTATAAATGGCCATGTTCAATAGCTATGTTAAATTACCAGAGGGTAACTTGCGGATGGTAAAATCCAATCCATTCTGTCCCGGAAAGTCCCAGAGATTTGTCTCATCATTTTTCCAAAGTCACATCCACTGATTTTCTGATCATAAACCATCAACATCCATTTCTGAACCGTAAAACATATAGCCATAAATATCATCCATATTAACCATTAATTAAACCACTTCATAACCATATTAGTCACCACTTCACATCACGATTTTCCAACGCTTCCAAAGCTCCCAGGCTTTTGACACATTTGACACATGTCACCATAGGGGCCCCCTTTTGGCCCCATATCAATGCCATATCCCATGTTATGGTGGTTATGAGTCCATGATATTCTATGGTTATACGTTATTATACGACTCGTGATACCCATCGTATTTTGCTACCCAACTAGCATTTAGATCATAGCTAGAAATTCATCTAATTATCTAATAGAATCTAATTGCATCAGGTAACCCTCCCGGATCAACACGTGGCAGGACATGAATCGAGGTACCCTCACTGGTGAACCGACTTGTTGAGCTAAATCTCGAGCTTGAAATGTCAAGAGTATGCAAAACCAAGCATTTTGCGGCTGTATCTACAAGTGGCCGCTTGCTGTGGGATAAAGCCAACAATCAAGTCCAATTGCGTAACGGCAAATTAAATCAAATCAAATAATTCATAATGATTTCATATATTCAAATCATCGTAAATATCCAGTACTGCACGGTCTGCACAGTGTATCATTCGGCCCAGCCTTGATTTGCGCCCATGGCCGCCCAGGACTTTGACCAGGCGCTGATTATTGATGATTCTGACGAGGTGTCAATTTTGTTGATGACTTTGATGATCCTATTGGATTTCTTGATGATCCACATACGTATCCACATATGTCCACATCCGTGTTAGTTAAATCAGCCAAGTCCTAGTTCTTCTTGATTAATTTGTGAGATACATGACCATATTGAATGTCGCTGGTTAGCTCGCCACCCTTGGGCACCGAATTGATGTGGACTTCCGGCTTTTGTCCAAGCCGCCTGAGAGGCGGCTAAAGCACCCCGAGCTAAAGTGGATGCATCGTTGACAAATTTTGGGGATGTACCCAAAAAAAAATATGTAGAAACGCCATGGTTATAAGAAAACCAAGGCAGACTGATGCTACCAGGAGACACTCATCAACTTCAAGGTTCATTCCAAAGATCTTACGTAGTCTTAATCGAGATCTAGTCAGGATCACAATCCTTCTGGTGAGGTATAGCCAATAGTACATGATTTAAGTTATTATTGTTGGTATATCAATTATGATTTCATGATACCAGATTTATATATTGATATATTATTATTATTGTTATAGTTTAACCAATCACAGGGGAGTATTCAATACATTTAATTCATCCCGTTTCAAGTTGGCGTGTATCAAATTGAATCCCTAACGGACGGTTACTGGGATGGTTGATGATTGCTTTCCACTAAGGTCATCGAAGTTCTACTGCGGATGGAAGCGAAATCCTGCACCAGTTGAAAACGGTGGTAAACATCCGATGATTTATGGGGGTTCAACCGTCCCAAATATCCCAAATTGGTGCTGCAGGATTTCGCTGGCCCATCCACAGTAGTACTACTGTAGTATGTCCTAGTGTTAAAACCCTCGTGAAATTCTACGGCTTGATCATCAACTGAGCTATCTTTGGGGCCCCACCTTCCCATCACCGCCCCGCTTTCAAAGTTGGGTCCGGTACACCGCCCCTTTTCTTTTTCCTCGGCGCCGCATCTGCACAGGCCAGGTGTCCTCGGTGTCCTCCGGCAATGCTGAAATCAACCGGCCAATCATGATTAGATAGCTTTGTAAGATTATATAAGTATATGGGGGGTTCCATAAATGGAGGTATCCCAAAATGGATGGTTTGTGATGGAAAATCCTTTTAAAGTGAATGATTTAGGCGTACCCCCATGTCAGGAAACCCCTGTAGAATTCATCATTAGTTGAGATGTTTTTTTTATCATTACAACATCTGATCATGGCTAATCATGGCCATAGTGATATTTGTTATACCCTCTAATAAACGTTTACAATACGTTTACACAACTATGGAAAGATCCACTATTTTGAACGGGAAAACTCACTATTTCTATGGCAATTTTCCAGTTCGCAAACTGTTCGTCATTACCAGGTTGGCTACTGGGCGTGGCAAGTCCTGGAGGGTCATCCCATCATGACTTCCTTTGGGCTCGTTGGTTTGGAATTCACCCACGTAGAGTCTCGTAGAGTCTCTTCAACATGCTCAAACCCATAAAAAAAAAAAAAAAAACTGCGGAAGATATTCTTAGTTTCCAGCCACGTTTATGTATGTCAATGTATGTTTTAATCAGCGATTCATCATCTTGATCCATTTCTGGCTAACTTCTAATTATCCTAAGTCATGAAGAGTTCGGTGCTAAAGCAGGATGACTCCCCTTACTAACCACGGTAACCATGATTCCATTTCGAAGCCGTTCCAAGGGCGGCAGCGCCTCAACAGGAGCAGCTCTTGCCCGATGACTCGGAGGCTCCTGGTTGGTACGGTCCCAACCAGGTGCTATGGAGGTGAATCTGACCGGCAAAAAAGCATGTTTGACGAACACTTTACTTAAATATTAAATGGGATATATGGGATATATATATATCCTGTATTACTATGTCTTACTAAATATTAACTGTTATTAGTTAAATTATGTTAAATTAATATTTCAAGAAATAAAATTGCTTGACCGGCACCAGAGAAACTTGAAAACCCGGCAATCTAAGAGTTTGCCATGGAAGCTGGCAATGCTTACGGGTAAATCATCTATCATCTACGAATGAGAATCAGTCAATGGCTATGTTAAGCTAGCAGAGGGTAAAGATGGTGGAACCTGTTGAGTAGAGACAACATGGGGCCTCAGAGTACAAATTGATTCATACACACATCCATCTAAAGATATAGCATGAATGCATGATATACAGTGATACACATCTATATTTTTTTTCTAACACATATATATATATATACCATAAACCATAGTAAACCTATAAGTTGTAAACCAACTTACCTATCGGGGATGGATCACATTGCATCTGGGTACATGACCAGTATAACTTTGAGCCGGGCTCAAGCAGCTGGGATAGCCTGTGACTTACTTGACCACTTCCAGCTACATGTCTATTGTCATTATTCATCTGAAAACTATCATCGGAACCCCCCCAAAAAAAAGAAATGTGGTTGGGAAACTCATTTCGTAGCTCCAAGTGGCTCTCCATGCATGGGGAATATGGATACCCCTAGCCCCTAGCTCCCAATCGCTCCCGCCAAACCACTGGATAGCTCAGATATCTGTTTCCGGTGACCATTGGTACAGCTTTTCATGTTCCATTTCTTGCTTTTATGGTCCCTTGATTAAATAAGTTGGTTTATAAACCCATCCTGTTGATTCATATCCACCAGGATCCAGCATAAATTCACTGGTTAGCCTGTTGGGGGCCCCATATTGTTGAAAAAAGGTTGAATATATGATGGGTGTGTCCAAAAATCAAATTGCAATTTTATAGGCAAAATGATCATAAACTCTGGAAATTGGTGGGATTTCCTAACATGTTCAGATAAACCCAGGATCTAAACCATGACAATGTGTGAACATGTATGAAGATATAGGAATTCAACAAGCCCATCACCAGCTTAACCCAGTGCTTCCCTGCCGGCCTTCCAAGCGCTGCGCGCCGGCATGGATGTTGGACGTCTGGGCAGATGGTGATGAGTTTCATCCAGCCATGAATTGATGATAGCCAGATGGTTGCTTAAATAATATCATTGGATTGGTTTAAGGGAAAATCTACAGGAAACCATGGTTTTTACCATCAAATATAGGGCTTTCCTGTAAATTTTCCCATCATCCAATTCTATGATAATACCAATGTTCAAATACGAAAAGAAAAACAACAAAACAAGAAATGTTTATATATTTGTTTTACGTACTGGTTCCGCTCTTTGTCTCGTTGATTTTTACAACATCCCCATGTGCCCACTGCCCTGAGCTTCCCTGACCATGCTGTGGGGATCAATGAGACCTGCCACGGCCGGTGGAACAAGGATAGTTCTATGATATTCTATGCTGGTTGGTGGTATACCTACCCCTCTGAAAAATATGAGCTCGTCAGTTGGGATGATTATTCC
Organism: Cladocopium goreaui; assembly: GCA_947184155.2. NCBI lineage: Eukaryota > Dinophyceae > Suessiales > Symbiodiniaceae > Cladocopium > Cladocopium goreaui. The sequence goes on from CAMXCT020003779.1 coordinate 945,577, forward strand.
CAATATATGGAAAAATAAAAAACGTTCCAAACCACCAACCAGTATGTGTTTCTTGCATGTGATTTTCGACAAGATAACTACATACTATAAGTGACTATAAGATATACTAAGATAACCATCCCTCAAGAATGAGGGTCTTCACTCACTTTGGGTGCGTTGACGCAGCGTGTGACCCACCATTCGGCTCCATTCAGCCGCACCATCTTCAATCTTGTTGAGGATCATTCGAGCCACTTTGATGAAGACATCCTCCACCTGATCCCGCCGAGGTTCCAACTGAGGTTGGCTCCAGCTCTCCGGGGCGAAAAAATGGGTACCAGACATGGGATGCAAGGTATGTGTCGCTCGTTAACACCGAATACCATCCTAACTTCGGACGAGTCGAACCCAAAAGGATGGCCATGACACCAGGATACCCAACCACAATCTTGGACGACTGTGGATTCCTATGCCATCACGACTTCACGTTAAAGTGGAAGACTCATATTTCCGACAAACAATCAATGATTTGGTTTAAGGCGGTTGAAGCCCGGAATATCTTTTATAATCGGAAACCGTTGATTTGATCATAAGATATGGGCTTTCCAGGTTTGCCCCCAGCGATGTTATCACCCGCTGGGCTGGCCGGACACCCTCGCCCGTCAAGGCGCTGGTTTCCAGGAAGAGGATGTCTCAGCGGGTGACAGGCTGACGGTTGCTGCTGTTCACATAACATAGCGCGGAAATATTAGTTGGTTGATAGGTTTCCCTGATATGGGTTAGGTATTTCTGTATTTTCAATAGTTCATAGACGATTGCCACACTATCATCTGTTTCACAAATTATTTTCTGCCCATTGATGCCCTGGAATGTTGTTGTCCCATTGCGGACCCACTACACTATACTACACTCTAACATGACTAGTAACAGGGGTTGGTAAATGTCCTAATTGTTGGCATCACCCAACGACAAAGGGAACATCATCTGCAACAAATACTTGTTCAAGTGATGTGCAAATCCCGAAAACGGGACATTTTGCCAACCTCTGTAAAATCCCCATCCGCCATGACATGATTTTTTACCCTCAGACCAACTGGGTGCCCACCACCATTCTCCTGTGCACAACGACTGGCTTCCAGAAAGGTCACTTCCTACAGGCCGCAGCGGATGAATGTAATAATGCCATTCCACCATTCCAGACGAAGGTCGCTTCGTTAACGCTAAGATTCAAAAAACATATATAAAAACATCTTTGATCTATCACAGATTCTACCCTCTGGTAAACTAACATAACCAGAACATAACTATGGAAAATCACCGTTTTTAATGGGTAAGTCAACTATAAATGGCAATTTTCAATAGCTATGTTAGTTTACCAGATTCTAAACCTTCGAACAAATAATTCTACAGCTTCTTGCGAAAGGTCCCTTTTAAGATTGACCACAATTCTGTGAGCTGACATGACATGGCTGAGGATGCTGGCTTTAAACAACCACGGTCCGACCACGCGCTCATTTGGGTGTCCAAAATCATGGGGTTCCCCAAATGAATCCTCTGTGTCTTCATGATTTGTTCCTATAAAAATGACCAGTATCATAGTGTTGATTGCATATCCCATGCTTAGTTTATGTCGTAATTATGTATATATATATATGTGTAATTAGCATGTTCAGATTTTTTTTCATTCCACACGTCAGGCAAAGCCATAAAATCGTCTTCCTTTTTGGATCGTTGTTTATCCCGTTTCAGATGTTTCAGAGAATTCGGCCTATTTTTGTCATGTTTTGCAAAACCACTAGCCTAACTTAGTTGGATGGGTTTCTTGCCACATGTTTCATGGTGAAAAAACTTTCACAACCCCGTCTGTTTGCAGAAGCGATTGGGTCCCCAGGTCTCCCAACCCGCTTCTCTTTCAGGTCGACCTTGTTACCTTGATTTTTCGGAGTTTGACCCAGCCAATGGCCATTCTTAAGGGATACATGATGAGAAACTATGGACATCTGGCTGGAATTCTTAAGGGATACTTATTTGAAATAAAGAAACCCCAAAAATCATAGGAATTTTGTATGGAATTGTTTGAATCCAGCCAAGCAGTTCTATGATTCTACAGTATATGATAGTATATGATGTTCATTGATGTTCTATGAAGGGTATTCCAGCAGAACACCCTGTCACAGTGTCTCGTGAACAGGGTGTATGGCTGGGCCTTACGTTGGATGAAAGCATGCGATCAGCTAAATCAAGTGATTGATGGGATAATCCATCACTGTACGATTTCTTCGATCCATTGTGGAATTGTTTGCTTTGCGCGAACACCATTAGCCACGAATTCCATCGAATTCCTGCAGTAAAAGTACATCGTTTCAAAACCAATCGCAATGGCAAACTGGCAAAGCCTCAGATCCCGCAAACAACATCCAATGAGCGCAGGCATTTTATACATGCCTGGCTTGGGATGTTTTACAGTAAGGACCGTACCAACGGTGATGATGGAAATGTCAGCTCTGGCTAGAGTCCTGGTTGGTGCAGGGATACAGGGCGCTGCGGTACCTGGTGATACCAGAGGTACTTTAGTGTAGACTTCAATGATAGATGATATCTACTGCAACATATTGGGCATTTCCAGATATATGGGGGTACGCCCAGTCATCATCCATTCTACTGGGATTTTCCATGAAATGAACCATCCAGCTATTGGGGTATCCCCATTTCTGGAACCCCAGTGGCCACTGGATCCATGAGTTGCTCCATCTGAAAGCAGCTGGGGAATGCAGAAAAACCAATGACTCTACTGACCCTTTGATGAGGATTTTGATCAAGATCCATCAAGATCCAACAATCATCAATAATGGCTCAATAATCTACAGTGTCAACCTGGCGGATTTTTCTAAACCCAGGCGGATTTTCTGAATTTTTGAGCCAAGCCATGATCAACAGGTGATGGGTGGAGCCCTAGAAACCCACCCGTCTCCTCGCATCAGCTAACCAGTTCACCAAGTGATTGTAGGAATCACCTGGGATGAATTTTTGATACGAATCGCTTGCCTGGGCCTGGGACAAAATAGAGGAGAACCCCACATATGATTTCTGGTGATACAAAACATAATGATACTTCATATAGATTAGATCATATACTAGATATATGGATACAACATAATCATTAGATCATAAGATAAGTTTCATATGTAACCAACATGAGGATACCCAGGTCCCAAGACAAGACTTTAACTTTGTCGTTACAGTACAGATATGGTTATGTTCGGATTCGACCCCTACTGAGCTGCGGGCCATGGATCGTGTTGGCTAATACGAGTACCAGTGAAATGTCAGTTTTCCACCGTCCACCAGCTTTTTCACTGTCCTTTTCTCGGACTTGTTACTCTCGGAGTACTTGAAGAGACATAGCCATTTCTAAGTGAGGATAAGCATACATGTAGTAGTTTCCAAGGCTGCTTCCAAAAGACAACTGTGAACCTTGTCCATACGAACCACAAATAGCTAAACTTTATTTTTTGGAAGTCCGAATTCCCATCACAACGATGGCAGCTTTTCTTCGCAGTCCCGTTGTTTTTTTGGATCATCGGATCACTGCCCAGGGGCGATTGGTGATGTCGTAGACGATCAGAGCACCTGCAGCCTTTGCAGCACATGATGGGCATCTACTTGGTGGATCTTGGTGGTTGTTGTTGGTTGTAGCCCACCCAATACAAAATCATACAAAATCATACAAATGCAATATTTTGGTGACGGTGTTAGGATTTATCATCCCAAACATGGGTAGCTTGAGTTTTTGACCAAGATTTTTTCGAGGACATCAACCAATCAAAGGTGATTCCGTTGCCAGGTGATTCCTCTTGGAAGTTGCATGGTGCTAATAGATCTTTGGCGCCAGCAGCAAGGTGGTAACAAACGGCGCTTTTTTCAGAAACACCCAAAACATCAAAACAGTACTTAAGTATTATATATAATATTATATACATACTATATATACATATATATATATATACATATATATATACATATATATATACCATTATATACCACATAGTCAAAAAAATATCCAAAGACTATGGCAATTGTGACCGCTTCAGAGTTGAACCAAAAAAAACGGTCCATTCCAAGATCCCTCCGCTGCCAGTCTCTGAGTCTCCGACGCCGCGGTAGTAGCTTCGTGTCACCGAACGGTAACGCTCCTGGTAGCGCTGCAATGGTAGGAATATGATGGCATGACACGGCATCCACCGAAGATTGGAACAAGATGGAACAAATCCTGTGAGTCACTGTGAAAACTCAAAATATTAGCCATAATCAATCCATAATCAATCCATAATCCTGTTAGGACTGTTAGGACAGGACGGGTTATGACGGGTTCCCAGTGGAAGCAGCGGAAGCAATGGAAAGCTTGAAACCACACCGCCAGGATCTGCCAGGCTTCCATCAATGGACAGCTGAAGGCTCGACCCAAGCGCCGCAGTGCCGCGAAAACTGCTATTCGGTTTATTTCAGAAGTTTGATGGGCACTGCAGGATGGAAAATGTAGAATTCGTAGTGCACAAACCTCACTATTCAAGCCTATATATAGAAAATCCTATGAATATCGACAAAATCGTTTCCAACCTGGACCTTGCGGGCAGCTACTTCTTGCTGGGACAGTTCACTTCGTCGATTTTTCCGTCACCTCCACCGTGTACTTCACAGCCCTGAAGTTCGGTGAGGATCCTTGGCGGCCCAGCCTGTACCAAGAACCACAAGATACTGCTTCACCATGCAGAAATTCTGGCGGTCGTGCCAACATCGACATTTGTCGGCCTTGCCCAAGGCTGCAGATCTGGCCATTGAGGGCAGATCCGTGTTCTGCGGATAAACTCGCAACCTTCTCTGACCCTTCTGGCAAGATGTTCAGCAGAAGGACAAGAGTCTCCGGGGAACTTGCCGAAAGGATAGTCAAAGCCAATGGCTGGGAAACCAACACTCGCCATAGCTCTAGCAGTCTTTCCGCTGGCAAAACTGTCTTGATGAATTCCACCAGTAAATCTAAATCTTCAGCGCATCTACGCCAAGTTTGCACAGCAATTTGAAAAACACTGTTCCTGCTTGAGGTGACTGCTTGAAATTTTTGTGCACACGATATCCGAAGAGGCACCTGACATTTTGCAAAGCACGGATCTGCGAAAACCCTTCAAAAGAAAGCTGCCAAGATTTCCGCCAATTTTTAGGACTCAACCCTTGAGAGTATCCCACAAGCAAACTCAGCGTTTTTCCTCAGCAAGTGCTGCCATGCCTGCCTCTCCGCTTTCAGTTTCGGCAAAGACCAAATCTCTTTCAGTTTCTCACCGGTCTTGGTGTTGCTGATGGTAACGGCAGCAATCTGAGCCAGCCAGTCAGCCTCAACGGCCTCCAGCAAGCAGGAGCCGGAGGCAGGCTGGCAAGGAATTCGACATCAAAGGTGGCGATGGCGCTTGAAATAGTGCCGCCCAGGAAGTCTGCACTTAAGGCCCCAACAGCAAGGAAGTCTCCTGTTGCTGACGCGAATATCGACGTGACGCGAACCGCAACAGTCGAGGCTTCTGCCAGCAATGAGGGTCTAAGAGATGCCAAAAGTGGCAGGTTGTGCGGGTGCTACGTCTTGGTGGAAATGGTTTCGTGTGGACACTTGATCCTGCTTGGATCCTCTGTGCCTTTGAGGTCTGAATGTTCACATGCACGGGCAACCTCGGAGGCAAAGTTGTTGCCCTGCAAGACTCTTGCAGTCAGAGCATAGAAACCACCACTATCCAACGATGCAACACCATGCCTGAGGACTAAAAAAATTGAGCAGGGATTGGATGAGGTGGAAAAAAAGCCTTGCCTACCTGCAGAAACTAAAAAGCCAGACGGCTGGCAAGATCATAACAACCTCATCACGCAGCAAGCGTCGAAATTCGGTCTGGAGCAAGGGACAACACACCAGGCAATAGGAAACATGTCCCAAACACCCGTCTCCCGTAGAGCTTGCTTCTTGGAGTATGTCCCTGCCACCCATCTAGCGGTGAAGTTTTTATCGCGGCAGCTCCTGCCCGGCCGTGTCCCAAATCTGCAGTTTGATGTTCCGACCTGCCACTGCAGAGGATGGGACGGTTGCAGAGGAGAATCATGCACACGAATAAATGATTCATTACAGTAAATACACAGGTTCAACATCCCCATCTTAAAAAAAAAACATTCTCACAATATATGTTATAAACATATATAAACTTATTGCCATTTCGAGTTCCCATCATCGAAACAGTCATAATTCATGAGATTTATGGGTAGTTAAGTTCAACTACTACACTGCGGATCACACCGAAACGGCTCTTGGACGCATTTTACTTCCCTTCAACCAATGGTCCCATAGGTATAGACCCATCCCTATGCATTCCACTGTGTTATTGAAAGTCCCTCTGATGTTGATGACATGCTGTTTCAATCCCATTGTTCTTTGCAAAATCAATGAACATCCCATTTTTGCCGAAAATAACCTGCAAGAATCACTGAACAAGCCAGTTTTTGTTGGCAAAAATCATTCACCAGAACCAGAAAAACCACATAACCCATCCACAGTTTTCCACCAGCACCTCCAACAGTGATGACTTTGGAGCCAAACCTGAACACAACACGCGCACACACACAGAGAATTTTGTAAAGTTAACCATGCATAGACATCAAGCATCATATTTCAACATGGACCTGTTTAAATATTACCATCTGGTTATTTAGCGTAGCCATGGAAAATCACCATTTTTAAGTTCGGTAAACCATCTATTTCGATTAGGGCCATCTATACCATGGCTATGTTGGTCATAACCAGAGGGTAATAACCATTATATATTACTATATATATTATAGACATGGTGCTGAGGAGATCGCAGTGGATTGATTTAAATTAGCTTTCCTGCAGAGTCTCGACTTTTACACTTTCTACGGAATCTGGAATCCAACAGATGACAGGGGTATACCAGATATGGGGAAAGATATAAGCAATGTATACCAAATACTGATAAATCCAGTATACTGTAAACCAAATGCAAAATGGGGTGTCATGACGAGTACCATATGCAATCCCGTTGCTACAATGCGCACTGCTCAAGATAGTTTTAAGCTAGCTAAGAACAACTCGATGCTTGCCAGTTGTCTTTTCTGCCTGCTTGGAGAATGGAGAAGGAAGACCACCAATAAAGGAGTCCGATTTCTTTTATTGCTTTGATCTGGTGAGCCATGCTGAACATGAACTGCAAATGAGCCAAACATAGCTGATGGGACCCTCTCCCATAACCTTTCCCTTATCACTCCGGGAAACAAATCAGTATGGAAAGAGTATAGGAACCTCATGAGAATGCGGGTCCCCTTAGGGGCGGTTCCCAAAAACTGTGGACGCTGTGGTTCGGGGACAGCATAAACTTCTTCGCTGCAACCCTGACGTTGCTCCGCGTCTGACTTCAGGTGGCTATGGAGATAAAATTGATGTTATTACCCCAATCAACATATCGTTCATAGGGGGTGGCGAATATTGATCCTTTATGAAGATAAAGATGATGTTATTACCCCAATCAACATATTGCTCACAGGGGGTGGTGAATTTTGATCCCTTATGAAGATAAAGATGATGTTATTACCCCAATCAACATATTGCTCATAGGGCGTGGCGAATTTTGATCCCTTATGAAGATGAAGATGATGTTATTACCCCAATCTACATATTGCTCATAGGGGGTGGCGAATTTTGATCCCTTATGAAGATAAAGATGATGATTAGGATGATGGTGGTGATGATGATGATGATGATTGTAAGTGTGGAGCAACGTCCGGGTTGGGGCGAACTTCTTTCATCTATGACATTGACAACATGGTAATTGGTAATTCTTTGCTGTACAGGTACAAAAAACCCAACTCCATATATGTTACAATCATATTCATATATATATAATTATATATATACATAAACATACATAAACATATTCATCAGGTCTATCACCGGACCAGTGCCATTCCCACCAGAGAGTCTCCCGACTCCACGCCGATGGTGTGGGAAGACCCTTTCTTGACTCAGCACAGGCGGTGGCTTTTCATGGCTCCAGCTATTCATTCGTATGAGGTTCAATGATAGCTGCTATGTCAGCTATGTGTTGTAACATCATGTAACCATACAAGGAACATCAATAAGTTCTTGTGGTACATGTAACTGTTTTTATGTAATCATATTATAAATATCCAAGTAAAGAACATCAAGTAATGATGAACTTATCGGAGATGCCGAGATGCCAATGCATGACTGAGCTGGGTGTCGGGACACTTGTTGTCGATGAACTGGTGAAGTAAACAGGACCTCGACTCGCATTCGCCACTGGTCATGATGGAAAAGGAATGAATATTTGAAACTTGAAACCATGAAAGATGTGGGTCAGGCTACAATTCTGATCAGTTGTATGTAGTTCCTGTCAGTTGTATCATTGTATCCAAATTATAAGTCATCATACTCAATCATGATCAACCCATGTTTCACCCCACCCAGACATGTTACGTTTGTGGAGTTGCTTCAAGCTCAGCCTCCTCATCTACCCGAAAAAAAATACCGGTTTCCGTCTGTGTCCGGCACTTGCCCGCACCAGCATCACCTTGGGAACAGAATTTCTCCAGTCCATGAACTCCAAAATGGAGTTACAGTCCGAAAAAACCAATCAAGGAGGTCTATGTATGTCTGATACGTACTTGCTCCATCTTGCTCCTAGACCAGCAGTTGTTGTTTCCATCTCGCGGAATCTCGCGCTTAAACCTGCGTCAGATATTGGTTCGCATGAGAGAGGGATGAGACTGATGCACAAATCGCTCATTTTTCTCACACCTATGCAGCCTATGCTATCCGAAAAACTCAGAAGACTCTGCTTCCAATGCAGCCACTCGACCAATAATGATGAACTTGAACAAGTAGTCATACTTGTCCTGCCGCAGCGGATAAGGGGTGCAACTCAAGGAGAAGAGGCAGCGCAGGCATTTCATAAGAAACTCCAAATCAAGAAAAAAACTGAAAATGCAGACATATTCCAAAGGAATTGGTTGGGTTCCATGTCAGTTTTGGGGTGCTCAGGAGAAAAGCTTTGACATCCGCAGTTTTTTGGGATGCACTAATGAAGCACAAGCGGTTGGATCAAGAGCAATGTGACCATTGGATCTGGGTCGCCAAATCTCTTTGAATGCAACCACTGTAGGATAAGTTGTCCAGAGTTGAGCACTGAAAAAGCCTCTGTGTCTGTGTGTGTGCCTCGAAAACCACGGTTCTCAATGACTTACTCATCTACTGGCAGTGAGTAATTATCATATGTGTTTGAATTGGCTTTAGCATCAGAAGAACCCCCAAGGAATTGGTTTATCGTGTAAGATGGAAGTTGGAAGTTGATGGATCAGAAGCTAAAAATGGTGGAGTGTCCACTTGAAAAAGCTAGTTGACCAGAGGTAATATCATCACCCACTTGGGTATGGCTCAAAAAGAGCTACCATTGGATGTGCACATGTTGCAATGTTTGGGATTTCAAAATCCAATGAATGTTGAGTGAAAATGTGTGTTGGGCCATACATAGCCGCCGTAGTAATTATACGGAAATCCAAGCAGGTTGGGTTCCCTCCTTTTCACTGTCCATGACCAGAAACTTGAGGCCTGCCGTGCCGAAAAAAGGCTCTGGAATGGTTTGGAAATATTGCAGAATTAGCTTCACCACGTCTGATGCGGTGGATGAAGAGATCTGCTCAAAGCAAGTCGGGGATAGCCCAAAGGATAGCCCATGTCGCTGCGGAAAGTCGGTGCCATGATGATAGGCCATGAGATTTGGGCATTCTCATCCCAATTTTGACCAATGGAAAGTCATTCCTGGACCATGGCTGGATTTGAGTGGATCATTTCTGCGCGTGTTTGTGAATTCAGGGCCCCAACTTCCATGCCAACTTCAAGGTGTAAAGGAAACAAACAATAAACATCAATAAACACTTTGAAGCAACCTGCCACTTTCTATCTGCGTCAACAACTTTCTAGTTTTGGGAACACAGCTGGTTGAGTATAGAGCGAACCTCACACGGAAGAGAACAACAACCTACTCTCACGGCACCTTGTTCAAGACCATCTTGAGTGAGCAACGAAAAATACCCCTATCCTTTCCCATCATAACAGTCGCTAAATGCGTATCCCTGGTGGGGGTTATCACAATCCCCAATAAACCAGTTAGTAACAGTTAGTATAACATAGTATAACCTCCGACCAAGTGACCAATCAACCAGGAGCATTTTGAATGGCTCAAGTGAGGAATCAGTGGCTGTGACTGGCCGCTCTCCCAACTTCTGCCGGAAACACCGTATCTCCCAGCTATAGCACAGCATACCACAGCCAGATCCAATTAACATCCAGAAGCTTGGGTGCAAATCCCCAGAGTTGCAGCAAGCACGGTTCAAACACAACCGCCAGTCTAGTCACTGGGAACTTCTGCCGGATACATTTGGATACCATCAACAAAGGTTAATGAAGTATCCGTTAAGTTGGTTGTGAATCAATACCCATGGATCATCCTTGGGATGAACATTACCAACCAGCTATATCCAGCTGTTTCAAAGGAGGAGGCTACCACAATCCCACGCCTGCAGCCTCAACGCATGGGGCAAACGATGGAGTATCCCCTGTGGCAAGGGATCGACAGATTTTGCTGGGGAGCCTATCAGCCTATCCTCAAATGACCTGCAAAAAGACACAGAAAAATTCACAAATGAAGAGCACGATGAGTCAATGAGTGTGTTCCAGCTTCCCAGTGACTATCAGTGACTTTGGCAACTCCACTTCCCAGTGACTGCAACTACTTGGCACTTGGCTGCTGTTGGATTGCCACGTGGCCGGGATCGGAACCCCATTGGAACCGCATTCCTACGATCTGCAGCCAGAACGACCAGCCCCGACCTCCAAAAGAGCTGCCGAAAAATGGTGTCCGCAGCCCACAGCTGGAGGTTATTACCCTTCTACTTTATGATCTTTATGCTGGTTGATGAAGCTGATTATAAGCTCCTGAGGATGGAACATGGTGAAGATAGATATTGTGTATGCTTTTTTCCCATATAGGCTTGTGTTTGGCTTCCAGAAGTCATGAATCTCTCTTAGCGGGTGGCGAAACCACCATCGCACGACAGAAAAACAAAGACCAAAGCTGTCAATCTCATGGAGTGAGTTGCCCTGAAAACTGCCAGAAGTGGTCAGGCTGGGAAGGGAACCACTGATAACCACTGGATTTGTGGGCCCAGTCTTACCTTCGTGTCTCAATCTGGTGATGTTGCTCCAGACTGGGAGGGGGTTCTTCATGCCCATGGCATCATGATACTGCAGCTTGAGCCAAATGGGTGGGGGCAGCAAGGCACAGCTGCAACCCATCCTGCGAATTACAGGGGTTGTAACCTTTGTAAACGGGTGATGGGCCACCAACACATGAATATTTCCAACAACCGAAATGGTGCTTCACCACAGTGGATATGGGGGTATGCCGCGGTATGATCCCCAGAAAACCAGTTATTTCTTGTTTCTTTCACACATATGTACCATGTCCAAAACATTGTATGTGGTTTATGGATGTTTGCAGTCATCTATCCCATTCCATGGGAAGCAAAACACATATAAACTGGTATAGCAAAACCCCAATGGAAAAACGATTGTCATTATTCCCATGCCCCAATTAAATCCGAGAATAAAGATAGAAAAAGGACTTAATCCAAGTTTTAACCATGCCACAGATTTCACCAACCAGCAACCATCATCTCCACCCCTCAACATACGAGCACTGCAATTATCTCGACCACCTTTTCTCAGAACAAGGGCAAGATGCAGGCGGGCGCCGAGCAGCTGACTGAAACACCTGGTGCCGCTGGTGCCGTTGCATCCTCCAACAACTTTCCATTTCCATCAACTTGTTTCCATCATCTAATTACTTTCCTCCATGATACACCCAGCAAAACATGCTGCATTAACTTTCAGTTATGCGGTTGATTGATGTGTCTATTGATCATTTCGACCAAAACTCGACCAGTCCAAAGACATCAAAACGACATCATCATCATTGTCCAAAGCTCAGCCGTGGCTCCCAATGTTTGACACAGATTATGATTGTCGAATCATTGAGAATCGCTCCATCGTCATCAGGTCGCCATCAGGTCCCTGGGTCCCTCCGCGCCTATCTTGCTCAAGGTTCCAAGCTCAGGATTTCGCTCCAAGACCACCAGGGAATCGCTATTCTGCCAAGTCCAAGGTCAGCTTCGAAATGACATCTGACTATGACATGGCCTGGGGGTCATGGAAGTACTATGATCAAAAAATGATTGTGATCAATGCTTAAGAGTGTTTAATACAAAGACTCATATGAATATCCCATGTTTGCTATATGTTTCACAATCTTCAATAATTCGTTTTGGGGAATTGATTGTAGAGTTGATCATTTTGAGCCATGGCAATACCATACCATTTTGGCTTCAAAAGCCTGGTACCCTGATGCAAAATTGAACAATGGAATGCCAACACAGGCTCCAAAACTCAAATCATGACCATGTGAGGGTTCCCCAAAATGGGCAACCCCAAGCCTCATTGGTTTGCCTGTCAAAAGCCGTCAATAACCAATAGATGATAACTATTGTATGAGTTTTAATACAACTTCTCATCACCATTAGATGAGTGTGAAATATTTAGTGTAATTAATTGGTGTGCCTATTAAAAAATATGATTAAACACATTCAATATATAAACTTGTAATGTTATTACCATTTAGATTTTTGTTTTAAACATCAATAACATTCAAAATAAACTTACCATAGCTATTGAAAATCACCATTTTTAATGGGAAAATCCACTCTTAATGGTCATTTTCAATAGCTATTTTGACATAACCAGAGGGTAACATTCAAAATAAACTTGGATTCACTTGGATGAGAACTTGGGGTACCCCGCTGAAGAACCCCCCAAAAAAATCGGCGCCTGATTGCCCACGATGAGATACTGGTCCTTGCAACAAAGAGCCTCAATCTTGGATGAGAAAAAACATATGACCCACCACATGGCCATATTTCTTGTGGTGTTTAGTATTGTTGTTTTTTTTACTCTACCTTAAATGACCATAGAAATAGGCCGTGTACAATAGAACAATTATCTTCAGCGCATTCGTCTGGCTTCAACTGTCGACCACTGCAAGCTTGCTTTGGACCCTCTGAGAACTGGATGTTTCAAATCATGCCTGAGAAGTACATGTTGAGTCCCATCAGTTGAGTCCCATCAGTTGAGTCCCAGTTGAAACCACGCGCCACCGAGCCACGAAATCTCTTGGGCACTCCCTGGGTGGCCACTGGGCGACCATTCGCCCATCGTCAACGCTCGTGCTGCACAGCGCCACGGGCTCCAGATGTTCTACGAGACCATCCTCCAGCACCCTGAGCACCTCCGGTCAGTTGGAATGTTCGTTAAGCAGCTTAAGGATCCCCCCAAAAAAAACATGGTAAACCCTGGTAAACCATTTTTCAACATCATTGGTTTCTCAACCAGCAAGATATACTATCTATCTATGTATATATATATATATGGTTGCTTTATGATTGCTTGAACAAAAACATCAAGGCCCGAAATGGTTGGACCTCCCCAATGTTTGATCTGCTTAAGGCTTAAGATTGGCCCAGAAAATAAACGGCAAAGGTTGGTTGAATCAACATGAAACCATGAAAAGTTCTCGTGATTTTCCAGTTTTTCCAGCATCCAATTCTGGAAATTGCCTTCTTGTCCTATCATTAGATATGTGAAAAAATGTGAAAACCATAACATGTCAAATTCAAGTTGTGCCCTTCGTGCAGGCTAGTCGGCTGCAACTGAGGGCAAGTTCAGACCTACAGGAGCATAAGTGGTTTTGTTTGATAACTAGAAATTGGCTATGCAGTATATAATGAATTGGCTGGTAGAGTCATTTCTGGCAGCAGCAATGCTTGCATGATGATGCACGAGTTTGTTGATTAATGAATGCTTCATTCTCAGGCAGCCTGTGGAGTGTTATCAGTTTGGTGCTTTCGCTCGTTCCTGCTCGATGCAAGAGTGAAAGAGTTTAATGAGTCAGGGGAATGGGATTATTCGAAGAACTGGTTGGAAGCGTGGGCCGTCCTTGAATTTAAAATATGGCCCCTCAGCCGATCGAGGGTGAACAAATTGAATTCATCAACAGCGGTCGACAGCCAACGGCTTTGAGACATACCCTCTGGTAGTTTATATAACATAGCTATGGATAATCACCATTTTCAATAGGCAAACAATCTACAAATGTGCCATCTAAACCAGTTCCCAAAGTCTATTTCGACCGTTTCGGGTAGCCATCCATTGGTGACTCGGCGCAGTAATGGAGTCATGTCCACGATTGGAGACGTACAAGAACTTGCCATCTCCTGACTCAGTGGATCCCCGCACGCTGCCAGGCTGCCAGGCTCAGGAGAATTTTTGTAGCAAATGAACCACAACTTCATCATTATTACCCTCTGGTAAACTGATATAACTATGGAAAATATCATTATTTAATGGGTTTTATATGGTTTTATCCATTAATAATATTAAAATATGGAAATGATGATTACCCAATCGAAATTAGAAAAACCCATTAAAATGGATGTACCCGGCCTGGTAAACCATTTTATAGCTGGGTAATATTAGAACAACTATTTCGATTGGGCCATCTATACCATAGCGGTTCGCTACGTTAGTCATTACCAGAGGGTATATCGTAAAACAATCATAGTCCTTGAGGTAGACATTCTTGATCCATAGCCATCATACGGTATGATCATCCCCCTAGTCCCATAGCTCTGTACCCACACGGGCCCTATGGGTGTTTCTGAATATCCGCTTAAGATATTCTCATTAAGTAGCGAAGTTATCCAAAGTTCATGTTTCAGATGTGTTTTCACTGTTGAGTCACCATCCATTTTTTTGGCCATGGCATGGTGGTTTCACCAACTCACCAAGATTCCCGGGTGAAATCACCGTTAAGGCACGGTTCTTGAGGCTTAAATCCATTTCAATTCCCATCAATTGGCTGGTACGAAAACCCCAAATGTAGACATGGAGGATTACCCTCTGGTAATTTAACATAGCTATTGAAAATGACCCATTTATAGTTGATTTTCCCATTAAAAATGGTGATTTTCCATAGCTATGTTAGTTTACCAGAGGGTAAGACTTGACTAAGGCCCCATAAATTGCCACCATCTGGGACTCCCCCCACCTGAGATGCGAATGGCCGCCGCTTCGGTTTGCCCCTCAGCGCCAGGCACCGTCTCGACGGGATCCGTGGGGAGCAATTCACCACTGCTGGCATCGTAGTGGCAGGCTATGACCTGAGCCCAAAAAGAGTCGGAAATCGGAGTTCAAGAACCGGAGATCATAGGGATATCATGGGGATATCATATTGATATATATATACATTATATATATAATTAATATATGTATAATATATATATATATATAATTATATATTATAGCCATTCCATATAACCAACAATATCATATTTGAAGGATTGTCTGGTTCAACTGTCACCCAAAATTTGAGGGGGAGTTTCAGCACTCCCCTCTTTAGAGGGCGCTGAAAAAAAACCGACCATGGGGGCTTCTCTGAAAATATGGCACTCCCATTCCAATGGATTCTCATCATCTTCCCCATGATTTCTGCCACCGCACCCAGATCCTTGAATACTTCAATACGCTGACCTCCATCATTTTTTCTGGGCAAATCCCCTATGACAAGATTGGCCATTCAAAATGGCGAACGCATTAGGAAATGATGCTAGAACATGCTAGAACCTAGAATTGTGGTCAAAATTTTGAGACAACTCCAGATTGCTGGAGAAAAAGAACTCTAAACAGTTTAAACATATGTTCCTCAAATTTTCACATGGCAAGCTTTGAGCTCCGTTTCTGTGTGAAATCCAAGCACTGGATGGTTTGGTACCCAGACTTTCCAGGTAGTTACCTGGGGTCAAATGCGCTTGCCAACCCACTTAGGCCTGGGAAAGCCGAAAAAAACTGCAAGGATAATCCACCAGGATCCTTTCAGTGGACATACGCCCCTCATCTTCGACAAGAGGCGGTTGAAAGCAATTCATTCAGCACGTAGACTACCTGACGAGCATCCGTTTTGGGTGGTACCAAGGCAGCCGTTGAGAAATTACAATGATGTTGTAGCAGGTGCTTTTTTAAAGCTAGCCACGTCTCCAGATCCACCAAACATAGATGGTGTTTGATGCCAAAAGGATAGGAAAGTCGATCTCAAGCATCTTGATCGTGATTGATTCTTCTATCTTGTCCGACTTTTCCGGGACACCTGTATACTATTGTATACTATTGTATTACAAGGTACCCTCTGGTAATTTAACGTAGCTATGGAAAATCACCATTTTTGATGGGAAAATCCGAGTATGGCGGTAACCGGCCGACCGGACCGGGCAACCGGCTGACCGGATCCCGGTTGACCCCTCCCCTCCCCGGTTGCCCGGTTGCCCGGTTGACCGGCTGACCGGGGCGGTTGCCCGGTTGACCGGCTGACCGGGGCGGTTGCCCGGTTGACCGGCGGAATGCCCGGTTGACCGGCTGACCGGCCGATCGGCCGACTAGGGGAAGAAATGCCCGGTTGCCCGGTTGACCGGCTGACCGGGGCGGTTGCCCGGTTGACCGGCGGAATGCCCGGTTGACCGGCTGACCGGCCGACCAAGGGACACAAAAAATCGAAGACAAGAACACGAGACAAACAAAAGCAACAGCAACACCAGACACAGAATAGAACCAAAGGCAAGATCAAAGCACTACAAGTAGCAGCTAACCTGCCAAAAACTGAAAACGTAAGTATTGAAAGTGGCAAGGACACAAAAGCAGTTGAAGAGAAGAGGAGAGCAAAAAAGACCACGGAAGAAAAAAGAGCCTGAAGAAAAACACTGGAAAATAGAAAGCAAAACAGCAAAGAAAAAATTGACAGAAGAAAACTTTTTGGGAAAGTCTCGCTAAAAAATGTAGACCGGAACCATTAAAATGCGAAAAGGAACCATGGGAAATGCAAAGTCTAAGTAGGAAATTTGTTCCATGCAAGCACTAAACATAGACCTCAACCAACAAGTGTAAACTTGCATCACCCAAATTGTAACGTCGTAGCGGTAAAGTTAGAACGGTCACGAGTAAAAATGTAAAGGGCAACCATGAAAATGGCAAAATGTAAGCATGAGAATCTTTGAAAATATATCGTGCCAAAAACATTCGAACCGTGAAAACATGGACCAGGCGAGAATCGATACTCCACCTGACACATACCTGCGTCATTATCTTCTGTGAACCTGACAAGTAACATCTCTTCTAACTCTTCGCGGTTTCGAAGCGTTGCGGAGGCAAATAAAAAAAAAATATATATATATATGATTAGTGTAGACGATGCACAGGAGGACAAGAAATAGATGAAGTCCATGAAGCTGATCCTCGTTTCACGTGTAAAGACGACCCCCGCTTCGCGTGTACAGACGAACCCGTTTTCGCGTGTACAGACGACCCCCCGACCTTAAGCTGCAAGGCAAGCGGCTCCGTAGCAGCAGCCCGTTGCAGCCGGATGACGACTCGTTGCACGGCACATGGAGAGAGGTGCTGATGGGCAGCGCTGGTTGTGTGAGGCTGCGATTGGCAAAATGCCATGTGTGTGTGTGTGAAATCCGCTATCACTCATGCGGACCTGAGTTTCTGTTAACAAGTTGATTCAAACAATCCATCAGATGCAGGGGCGTGCAGCACCTTTGGCATACTGCACGCAACGAAGCTATTGCCATTGGTGGGAAGGGGAGACTGATCACCTCCCTGTACCTGCAGAAATTTGGTTTTGAACTGTTGAACAAGCTGTCCATTTTCATGCGTATATGTTGCTAATTTGAGATTATCTCAGAAATCAGAGTTTCCCACTGCTTTCCCTACTCGACTGACCAGGATTTTGGACCTAGGAACCCTCAAGGCATGAACTACTTCATCACTATAAAGTTCCTCATTCGAGTAATGTTACTCAGTAACATTCTCCCATCAGCAGTGTGTAACGGGCACAGTGTCACTGACTTGTGACTGCCGTCCGCGTGTTTGGTGACACGCGTTGAATCGGTACCGGCCTTCCGGAAGAATAGTGGGGTACTGCAATACCTCGAAATCTGACGGGTATTAATTCCCGTGTGAATTGGCTTCAGGCCGAAATACATGAATCAAATACAATGCAAGATTTCACAAGATTTGGAATACGTCACAAGACAGCAGCAAGCCGTATGGCTGGAATTCTGAAAGACAGACACGAATTTATTACATTCTACACGTTCGGGCAACTCAGATCTGTTCTGTCATCATTTAGTTCTTTTGTTTTTCACCTTTCCTCTGTATCTGTTTGAGCCATGTCGAAATCTGATATTCCAGCTGCAGTACCAAAGTCGCGATGTCCACCTAGTCCTACTCCTCCACCATCCTGGATCACACCTGTAAGTCGCCAAAGTCGTCCTACAGTTCTTGAATTTACAGGACAATGCGGACAATATCGAATTGAAGGATCCAACATTCAAGAGACACGGGACTTACTCCAGACTGTTCTTCATACGGAGTCTCAACATGTTCAACATGTTCAACACATGCAGTTTCAACAAATGTTGACTTTGTCACAAAATATGATGTTCTCCAATGCTCTTGGCATTCAACCCAGCTCATTTCGTGCACCAATTGTTGATCGTGATGATCGAATGGACGGATCGAACGTAGTTTCTGGATTGGGCTCTCATTCTGCACTGCCCCCAGACACTGTGGAACGTCAGAACCGTAGCTCTCAAGTTGCACTGCCCTTAGTCACTGATGATCGTCAAAATCAGATCACATCAAATGACCGAGTGGATCGAGTACGTCCCACTGTTACAGCTGATTTACCAAGAGATGGAACGGTCCGGGTGCCTCTGACTTCTGAATCAGATCAACGGGATCGAGTTCGGGCATCAATGTTTATAGACCAGCCGTCAGTCTCAGTTGCTCCCATTCCACGTTGGGGATTGTTCGTACATTGTTTACATGACCATCATGGACACAAGAAGACCTTCACTAGTGATCGAAGACTACCCGGACCTAGACCAAAGGTTACGACTCGCATTGGACGGCCTCCTTTGACTGTTGAAATTATTGAATTTTTACACCCTCAGAGTGATCAGATTTCTTTTTGGACGCTACCCACCACTGCCACATTTTGCTGTGATTGTATTACTTTAGAACAACCTGAGAAATCACCTTGGTGGTTCCTATATCAGTGCATGGGCCGCATTCGTGAAGAACTCTATCAAGATCCTTACCGTATCAAGAATGCATATGAAACTGGTGCACTCACTTTGGCAGTTGACAAATGGACGCCATCTTTGACATATTTTCAGCAACAATACTCTTTTCGAACTATTGACTCGATTGCGCTGTTAAAACAACAACTTATGACTGACCATATGCAGATCCTCAAAGATGAGTATTCCGCCAAGTTTGAAAAATTCTCTTCAATCATCCATTCCGCACTCGAAGTATTGATCTCTACTCTCCTTCTACATTCTGAAGTTTGGGCTTTCGTGGAGTGCATCGACTTACTCTTTGATCACCAGAATCAGTCTCTTGTGGCCATTGTCGCTCGCTTGGAACCAGTCGTTTTTACACAAGAACCAGAAATTCCTGCTGCAGAATACATATGTTACGCACACAACACGAATCCACAATCTGCTGCAGACAGTTTATTCCATGGGTATATCAGACCATCATCCACTGACCCACAAGACGAGACATGGATCCCGGCATTGACCTTTTTCTGTCGTGGCGTTACTGTGGCAAGACCTGTTATGACCAGATCAGAGATGCTCACAACCTTGAGAAAGGCACAGAAATATTCCAATTTTACCACTGATCGTCCTACATGTTTGCTCGGTATGTCTAAATCAAGACAACCACATGTGACCAACGTTCTCGGCGGTGTTATTGGAGAACATGCTTGTACACACTATTTTGACAGTGTACATGGACGTGACAAACGTTGGGGTCTTCGTTCTCATTTGAGTCCGCTTAGCCATTTAGCTTGTATCATCCCATCATCATGATCAATGATCATGGAAGTCACACAATTTTGTTGCGCTCCATAGATCAAAAGCTGCGCTCTGTTGTATCACTTTTTGAGCGGTTTCATTTATCAAGCCATCTCTTCATGAGTCATTTCAGATTTCGTCCAAGTCACCTTTTTGTGAGTTACAGTCACATACGTTTGATGTTTTTCCCAGTGACGATTTCGAAATCAAGAGTATTTACATTTTGTTAAGTCTAATTCAGCTGCTGTTATTCTTGAGTACTTCAATTTGACTTGCATCAAAATTGTCTGGTTCTGTTCAAATTTTTTCACTACTGTTTTCCATGATTGGTATAATTCACAGTGGATCAAACCCGTCAGTAAGTCGTTCTTCAATCCGTTTGTGATCAGTATTTGGACAGATGCAGTCTCAACGCCGAGATTCTCGATCCAGATCTCGACATCGCAGTCGTGGACATCGTCGACATGAGTCTAAGGAATACCGTGATCGAAGACGACCGCTGTCCCGGACCCAAGACCTCAGTCGTGCACGATCACCAGACTTACCTGATTCGTGGCAATCCACACGAACCCATTATGACACAAAGACGGAGTATGGATTGACTTTTCCACGACATGTTGAGTCGACCAATTTTTCACGAAAGAACAATACATCTGGCATTCCTATTTCTGATGTTAAGCTTGTCGACATTGTGGCCAACGGTCTTGAAAATTGGGCTTTGCGCCTTGTTGCCAATGGTAGGTATGTCGCATGTGAGATGTTTCGAAATCGCCTTGAAGCCACATTTTCTACCATGCTTTTTCGTGAACTCTACCGACAAAAAGACAATGTTGATTTTGCGAAGCTCATCCAGCATTTGTCTTCAGAACCAGGTGATTCTCAAGATTGGAAATACAAGCTTTCAGGAATTGAGGCGTTGATTCAACAGACTGTTGATTTGTTCAAGACTTTGGCACCCAAAGATTCCAATCAATCATTGTTAGAAGAACTGGAAAGAATGAAGAAAGAGAACGCAGCTCTTCGTGCCAACCAAAGTCAAGTTCCTACTCAGGAAGGATCACAGACTCAGAACACTGAGGAACCACCAGGCGGAACACTCCCATCCATGTTTCGTCAATCAGCAACAGAGGAACTCAGACGCCAAAAAAGTCAGTCGATGCCAAGTATGCCGGGAGCCCAAGATGACCGTTCTCCACTCTCACAATATCGACGTGGACAAAACGCACCCATCTTAGGCACACACACACCCAAACATACCATGACTGAACTCGACAAGTGGATCAAGAACAATGTTCCTAAGACGGAACAAGTCAATGTTGATGCCATGTTGAAGACCATTACTGACGAATACAATCAGTTTCCAGCCTCTGAAAGACCAAATTTAGAATCGATTCTTTCAGATTGGGGTCTCCCCAGTACAGTACTGGCCAAAACAAAGGCGGAATACAATTTGAAGGTTTTGGCCGCCGTTCAATTCCTTCGAAACTGACATTTTGGATTAAAAACCAGTGAAGTAAGTCCTCCATCATCATGGGGGCAGCCATTTCGCAAGTATTCCAAGCATATGCATGGTGCAGAGACAACGAAGCTTGCCTCACATTTTCAGTCGCTGTGGTTTGCTAGCATCCAATTCATGATTTACACTTTGCAATTTTCTCCAGCTTTACCATGGCATGTACAGGAACGGATCATGTGGATACTTAGTGTTTGGACCATTTTTGCTTACATCATTCGACCTTTTTCAGCCAAAAATCGACGTCTTCTGACTATTTTGCGGCAGTGCGAACTTCCAGAAATTTTGTCATGGACATGGTGGAACAGGTCGAGCATCGTGTACTGTCGTTTACATTTTCGAAATGCTCAGTTTTACATTGGCTCCACTGAACAAACCATGTTTTCGAGAGAACAGAGTCGGTTACGAAAATACCGACAGTTAAAGAAAGACCAACTTGCTTACTACGAACCAGCTTTGAAGGCCTGGTCAGCACAACGCAATTATTTTCAATTTATTGGTTTTCCTTTACTCCAGACTGACGTTGACAAGCTTCTTGCAGTTGAAACAGCATGCCAAAGGACTTTTCGCCCCATTTACAATTGGCCTTGGATCAATCCTTTGATGAAACAACTTCGGATTGGTAAGCAACAATTCGGACCTTCAACTTTGAAGACCAGTACTCAAGGGATGAAATTTGTGAAACGATTTCGCAAACGCAGTCTGCAAACTGCTCAATGCATTCTTAGTCGTCGGATTACGGATACTACAAGTTTGTACATTTTCCTGTATTCCCTTGGTTCTGACACGCATGACAAGTTCATTTGTTCTCGCATTCTACGTTCGAAGTTGTCAAATGTGCAGTTGATTTTCTTGTTATGGCGCTTGAGCCACCATATGTCGGAACCTTTTCGGACCAGAGCACAATCTCAATTGCGTTATATTTTCAAATTCTATGCTACTGAATCGCCACCAGCGAATATACCCATGCAGTTACAGGTTTTGTCGGATACAATGGAACGTCGATTTCGACAATGGTTGCTGGGATTCACTCACCATCATCGCTGTAACTTTCCCATTTTTCACAAAGTTCGTGCACCGTTTGTGACAGTGAAAAATCGAACTTTAGCTCAATATTTGTACAATTTTCGTTCTTTTCTAAAGTTGTGGACACCTCAGTTTCGCCCTCAGTGTGCTTGTCAGTTGTTTCCTCTTCATGTTCAACACAATCCACGGAAAACAGATCATATTTCATCCTTCGCCTCGGAATGTTTTCCACTGGATCCTATTCTGACTGCACATTTGGAAGATGAAGTTACACCTACGTGGACACAATTTTTCCATCAAAATACCTTCCAATTTGAAAAATGGTTACGACGTTGGAAACTTCGCCGAGATCTGATCCAGTATTGGCAGGCTTTTCTACAAGACTGTTGGAATTTGCAACTTGATTCAGGTCAGTTGTACACTCAAAAACGTATTCGACAGGCTCGACAAAGGATCGACGGACTTATTGCTTCCCCAGCAGATCATTTTCCATCGTCTCTCACCTTACATTGTCCTGTCCAGTGGCACAATTTGCTGTGTAAGACATTTCAAGACACCTCTGTTTTTCATCTTTGTAGTGTTGATTCAGCCACTATTCTGAAGAATATTCAGTATGATCTTCCTGGATGGATCACTGACAGATATCCTTGGGCTTTCGATTTTCATTTATCATTAAGCAAGGCGTATATTCTTCCAAAACCGTCACGCTCGTTTATGAAAGCACGACCCATCGTTAATTACAGTCGATCTTGGCCAAAACAGATGGGTTATATTTTGTCTGTGGTGTTGCAAGATATTTTGAAAGTTGTTTATCCATCCTTACTTCGCTACAGTGATATCAACAAGGTGATGAACGAAATCAAATGCTTTTTCCAAATTGATCATGGTGCTGACCTTCTTCTCTTTCAGACTGATATTGCTGGTTTCTACAACCAAGTTGAACATGACCGCATTCTCGGATCTATTGAATTCGCCATTCATCAATATATTTTACAACATGGACAGACCTTCGATTCTGTACTTCAAGCACACGTATATCAACATGAACGCACCCTGCGAGTTTTTAGAGGTCAATGGCGACAACACACCAAGATGTATCGTGATATTCGCTTGGGCGACATTCTACCTATTTGTAGCTTTCTGTTGAATCACAGTTTTTTCACCGTCGGAATGTCTACATTTTTACAAAAACGTGGTGCCAGCATGGGTAGTCAATGGGCACCTATTTTCTGTGCAGCTGTCGCACTCATGCGAGAACATACTTTTCTGTCCTGTTTTCGTCAATTTACCAATAATTCCACTTTTCATCATCGTTACGTTGACAATCGAGTGATGCTACTTCCTGTGGGACACTGGAACTCAGAAATGCAGTTATTTTGGAATCTTTCATTCTATTCACCTCCCATTCTACTTGAACAAGTTGAAGGATCTGAATTGTTAGGATACAACGCTGACGTGTTACAGCGTACAACTACATATCTTCAACCTGTGGACAAAGCGTTTCGTTCAACAAGGAGTTCAAGTACGACTAAGGCACTCACGTCCGGAGCTCTGGCCAGAATTCGTCTCATTTTGCAGAATACATGGCCCAGTTCTCTACAAATACCTCAAATTCAAGATTTTCTGTCCATTTGGTCTCGACGACAACGTGATGTATTGTCTTCTACTTTGAGAAGTCAGATTATCAAATTGGTACGCTCACGTCATCCACAACTTGATCCTGATTCTCTTTTTCACTTTGACTAGATACCATGACAGGAAACGCAGACAAAACAGTTGCTGGATTTCGCATTGTCGTGTTTTGTCGTCATTCGCCATCACTTTCGTGAAGTCATTTGATGTTGGACATTTTCATCAATGGGCATTCTTTGACGTTTTTCATCTGAAGTTCGATAACGTCACATTTTTTCTTCTTTTTCATTTACCTTTTCAGTTATGTTCATGTTGTGTTTTTCTCAACTCAGTTGTGTTCATCATACTTTTGCCGATTGCGAATCTTGACTTTGACAGTTCGAATCACACGTTTTTGAATTTTGAAGAGTATATTTAAGCTCAAACTCAAACCAATCTATCTCCTTCTTACGATGCCTTCGTTGCGTGAACTTAGCAATACTTTGGAACAGTGGTCCCTTCGGAAACGTCTCACCGATCGCTCCAGATCGCCAGTTCGGGAACCCTATATTTGTGATGGTCAGACACGTTCGAGTATCAAGAACGCTTCAGTTGAGTCTCGTTTCGAAAATGAAAGTGAACGATCCAGATCGCAAGTCCGGGAGCCCTATAGTTATGATGGTCAGACACGCTCGAGTATCAAGAACGTTTTGATCGAGCCACTTTCTGAAAATGCAAGTTCTACATCATATCGACGTCAAGATCGGTCTTTCACTGCAGCTGATGTTTCATCTGTTCAGTCCTCTTTCCCTTCAACCGATCGTTTTCAGAAGAGTCGCTCTCCAACGGGAACGCAGTCTGGACCCTTATTCTGTCCCAAGGAGACCATTTGATTTACAGTGAACCTTTCCCATATGTTGTACAAGAATTTCTAGGACATGTATATATTGCAAACTGATACTGCGATGAAAAACAGCGTTCACCAGCAGCTGCCTCCCCTGCCGGGGGGGCCATTGTGTGTGTGAAATCCGCTATCACTCATGCGGACCTGAGTTTCTGTTAACAAGTTGATTCAAACAATCCATCAGATGCAGGGGCGTGCAGCACCTTTGGCATACTGCACGCAACGAAGCTATTGCCATTGGTGGGAAGGGGAGACTGATCACCTCCCTGTACCTGCAGAAGTTGGTTTTGAACTGTTGAACAAGCTGTCCATTTTCATGCGTATATGTTGCTAATTTGAGATTATCTCAGAAATCAGAGTTTCCCACTGCTTTCCCTACTCGACTGACCAGGATTTTGGACCTAGGAACCCTCAAGGCATGAACTACTTCACCACTATAAAGTTCCTCATTCGAGTAATGTTACTCAGTAACATGCTCCCATCAGCAGTGTGTGTGTGTTTTAGCTAAGGTAGAAGCATGTGCTTTGGACTGGACTATGTTCAAATAGGGCATGGGAAGTGCATGTCTGCATTGTGGTGAACTCAATAGATATCTAAGGGAACTGGAGTCTATGGAAACTGGGCGCTGCAAACCGAAAGCTGCAAACCAAGGCAGTGTAACAAGATTAAATACGATTTGATACGCTACAACCTAAGGCAAGTTCAGAGACCAAATGTCGTTAGTGTGCATATGCCGTGGAGGTTCGGTACAAGACACAAACTGCATGTTAGTTTCGTGGATGATGGAAAACATGTTGAAGAAACAGAGACGACAGTACAGATACACATTGCACGGTGTCATGGCTGAGATGGAGGACTTTGGCAATGGAGATCGAACAGGAGACATAGAGGTTGGCAAGTAGGACACATTTCGCACGAAAGTCGCTGCCGAAAATTTCATTTTGCTGCGGTTCGAACTCTGTCGGCTTTTTTTGTAAAGCGGGTGAAACAGCAGGAGGTCGGCATGGATTTAGAGCTGCTGCGAAGCTGGTCGTCGAAATGGCAGCGTTTCCACTGCATCCTGGAAGTTGCGGCGCGCCATGAATTTTCGCTTCTTGGCCGCTGCCAGTTCTGCCTTTTTGATCCCCATGAGTTCGAGTTGTACATTG
The DNA here is from genome assembly GCA_947184155.2 of Cladocopium goreaui. NCBI lineage: Eukaryota > Dinophyceae > Suessiales > Symbiodiniaceae > Cladocopium > Cladocopium goreaui. The sequence goes on from CAMXCT020003779.1 coordinate 971,909, forward strand.
CGAGCGTGCAGCAATGACGCAAGGAAGAGAAGGCCACGCACTGGGGTCATGCGCCGCGCCGCCACCGCAATTTTGCGAACAAACGCAAAAGATTGTTCAGCTGCGCTGTCATTAATGTTGGGGAAGCTCGAGGCATGCGTCTGAGGCCACGTTTTGGGAAACGGGCGAGTGCCATCAGGCTTGCAGCCGCTGTGCCCTTTGCGAAAATGGAACTTGTCGATGACAAGGCGAAGCCGGCTGAGGGTACGAGCAACTTTGCTCATGCGGCGTCGTTTCTTGGAAGCCATGAAGCGCTGCAACGTGCACGCGCAATCGTAAAAGACCAGCGGCATGGTTTGCTGAAGTGTTCGCAGGCGAGTCTTCCGCTTGGCAGTCTTCAAATTGACATTGCGGCCGGCAGACAGAAACTCAAACAGCTCAGCCAAGAAAAAGTAGACCCCTGTTGGGGATTCGTGGGTGTACACGAGCTTGATGGCGCTGATGATTTGGCATTCCTTGACAGCGGCTAAAACGCCCCCACTGCGCCGTGCTGCACGAGATTTTTCCCATTGCCGGCGACACGCGTCATTTTTCTCGGACGCAGAGAACTGGACTTGATGTCCGACGCGTGGCTTTGATTGGCACTCTCGTGAAACGGGCTCCAACAAGGATTGACCATATTGCTGTTGGTAGTGCGTGGGAACCAAGGCGCTTGATAGCGAAAAGGCTTGGCCTGTCTTGGTTTGGAAAGCATACCGCCGCGAACGCGGAATACGTTTGACAGAAAGAAGCGAAACTGGATATTGAAGCTTAGCGTGGCTCACAGCAAAACTCAACGCTTTCCGCGTTCGTCGACAAAGCGGGAAAAGCGCGACAATATCTGGCGACTTGTGGCGACCAGCTTCGGTGCGAGAAAGCAGGGTTGCTGTCGTTGCGAGGAAGGAAAGGATCATTTGCAAAATGAGATCGCAACCAAAAATCGGGTCAGCATCTCGGAGGTGCACGGCGCAATATTTTCGACCAGGAATGGGAGCACTCTGGCATCCAGTCAGGCAATGGGCGTTCAGAGGCCTGCAATCCCATACGCCCGCATCCGTGTTGGCGCACAGTTTGGTACGAACTTTGGCATTGCCGTCCACGCCTAGAATGCCTCGTTCGCACTTGGAACACTGGTGTTGCAGGAGCCAGCGACGCTGAAATTGGTGAAGCACCTGGTCTTCGAGTCCACGGCACCAGGGTTCCATGCCATTCTTGCCGACAAAGCAATTGATGGAAGTGCGATTGTTTGTCAAAAACTTGCACACGGAGTATTGCAGCCACGAATCGCGGAGATGCTTCTCCAGCGTTCGAATTTTCATGTGGAGCTTGGGCCGCAGCACATTCACAATGCCTCGGAAAGAACCGCCGCAATGAAGCAGAATGTCGGTGACTTGGTCCAAGAAAGCTGTCGCAAAGACGATGTTTTGCGTGATGCAGAAGTAGCGTGGGTTGTCTTGCACTAGCATCCTAGCCCGCGCACCAGTTGCATCTTTGCCTTCAACCCACGGTCCAAAATAAGAGCGACTGCAGGAGCAGCAAGAGTAGCTGAGGAGCAGGACCTGTTCCACGCAATGCAAGCCAAGCGCACAAGGCACTGCGCGAGCGGCGGCACATTTGAGATGTGCGTGGCACGTCAGACAATGTTTCACGTCTGGTTGAACGCATCTCGTGGGAATGTGCTTTGGCAAGTGGCACTCAGCTCCAAGCCAATGCGGGGCACGTCGGAGAAGCTTGCCAAGAATAAAGTCGCAGTCCCTTTCAGACAGGTGAAGATGGAAACATTGTTGTTGCAGCAATGCGTGCGCCACAGACGCTCGACATGCAGGATCCGCGTGGTGGAACGCGAGAACGAAAGCAGGCAACAAACTGAGGGACCCTGGGTACATCAACGAAGAGCACGCGTCGCTGTGGGTGGCCCCGGCTAACATCTCGGTTCCTGGAGGCGGAGGAGGAGGATTGTTAGGCGCTACCTGCTTGGCTGCCACGCGCTGGGATTTGACATTCAGAATTTTGGCACTGTGCTCGAAAGGGCGGGCGTCAGTGGCGTATTGCGTGAGCAGCTGCAAGCACTGCTCCATGCGCGGGACATCGAAATCGGGCGGCAACAGGACCTTCAAGTCGGCAGCATACAGAGTGGAGATAGACGCGGTCACCGTTAGGCAGGATTCTGCGTACTCCGCCAAGCTGTTCGCCTGCTTGTGCTGGAAAAGATGCAGCAAATTTGAAAATGCAACTTGGGAAGTTGGGCATTGCGGAGGCTTTCTTTTGCGCAGCCTGTGAGCCGCCTTTTCGGAGGTCCTGGTCAAGGCTGCCAACTGGCAATATTTCAGAAGCAAAAACGCGTTTTGGCAATATGGCTTGGCAGCATCTCTTGGTAATGCCACGCCTGTGTCTTTTGCATGAAGTTTCTTCAGCAAGGTCCCCTGGTCAACCATGATTGTGCTTGCGCTCGTGAGAACCCAGTGCGCAGCAACGAAAGCATAGAGTTTGTTGTCCGGGGAAAGGGCTTCCCACCAAACAGTGAAAGACGGGCTAGCATCCGGCAACGAATTGGCAGGGGCAGCTTCTGCGCGAGCAGTTGGGAGAGTGTCGGTTTCGATCAAAGTGATAAGATACGGATACCTCTGCGCAGCAAGCTCGCGCAAGTCGTGCGTGTCCAAGGTGCTGACGAGGTTGGATCCCGGCGCGAGCAGTTGAGACTGCAAGGACAAATAATCGAAAATAGCTTTAGCCGGCTCCACGACTTCGCGAGAAAGCTCTCTGCTCCAAGCCGTGCCTGACTGATCGGCGGCAGAACACGCACGCGCCCAAGAATGCAACAACAGAGCCAAACGCCAGGGAAGTGATTTCAGTTTGCCGGCATGGCTGAAAAGCTTTGGGTCCTGCAAGTATGATTGTTCTTGCGTGAGAACTTGGGCGTCGTAGTGCTCTCGAAAATAATCCAAGGCATCGGGGGCAAAGAAATATGGAATGAATTCCCGCGACGCATCAAAATCAGGAGCATTTGCAGTGTGAACGTTTTCGATTCTTGTGAGGACAGAAACAAACTGGGTGAGCAATGAAGCTGGAAGGACCGGCGCACCTCGAGAGCGCGCAGCCCCCGTGGAATACACCGCAGGTTCGAGGACTGCGTCTGCTTTCTCGAGGCGGGGGCTGCTGTGAAACATGAGAAACCGACTTTGCATGCCCAAGGCACCATCTTTGGCCAGAAAGTCATGCCATTCCTCGACATGGAAAGTCATTGCTAAACAAAGGCATGTCTGGTGCATGGAGAAGCGGTTGTTATCCTTCACAACCGTCCTTTTCCAAATGGAGCCATTAAAGAGCTTGGACATAGTGGAGGCATTAAATCCGGAACCTTCTCCGTTGGCCAGCGCTCGGAGAAGGAACCGGCCTTCATCATATAATCCAATAGCCCGGTGCCCGTTGTGCGCCATTTGCATGCCAATGGCGGGCAACGAGCCTTCGTCGGAAAACAAGGCGGGCTTGTTGTTGTGGATGGCCGCCAATGCTTTCGACAAGGAGGTCTTGCGTTTTTTTGACGAAGGCTCATCTGGCTCCGCACCGTGTGCATCCTCCTCCTCTTCTGCCAGCTGCGCTTCCTTACGAGCTTCGTCCAGCGCCTTTTGGAGCAACTCCTTTTCAAAGCCAGAGACGATGTCTGCCAAGGCTGTCATGATGCCGCTTTTGTTGGCGCCGCTGTCGAGGCATAAGCCCAACCAAAGCAGCGGCGGCACGAGGAAAAATTCGTTGATGAACAGCCTGGCTTTGGAGCACGCAGTGCCAAGAACGGGTAGAAAAAGGAGGAAAGCCCATTCAAAGGGGCAGCCCGCTTTTTGGGCAAGGTTGTCTGTCATTGAATAGACGTCCGGCAAGGCATTTTTCAGCTGCTCATGTGGGAAGGGGGCAAGGTCGGCAAGGATGTATCGAGAGATCAGCTTTGCTCTTTCTGGATCTTTGCGGTACACGTCTGCAAAAGCTCGGTTGAAGTCTTCAGGTGTACCCCGAAGCAAATTGCCCGGCGAGGCTATACAGGCATTGACTGAGTCGTCTTCCATGTGCGCAGGGCCCGACGCACCCGCTGTGCAACTGGCAGCGTCTGGCGAGGAAGTGAGTAACTCGCATGGCGTAAAAACTGTCAGCGCTTCACGGCTGAGCCGCTCGGTGAGCGTGGGTTCTGCCAGGTTCAATGGAACGGTCGCCACGCACGCTGCATGAGCCGTGGGCTGCGCCCGGCCTAGCCAAGCCTCGGCGTGACCAGTGGAACCTGGAACGCGCAAGAGCGCTTGCAAAAAATGCTTGGTCGAATGGATGAAAACGAACAGGAAACAATTTGGGTTCTTAAGCCGGAGCAATGCGGCGCCCCATTCAATTCGCTGGAAGGTGTGGAAGCTGGAGACGTGGAACAAACAACTGTTGCTGTCCAGGATCAAAAGGTCTACAGGCTCTGCAGGAGCCAACACAACCAACACAGGTTAAACAGCTGTATAAATCAATCTCGTGGAACACCTTATAAATCGAGCATTTTCAGTGGGCTTGGGTGCTATTGCTTTCAAGATTAATCCTTCAATGATTTGCAGGGCCCATGCAAGGTTTTAGTACATGCATCTTGAATAAACATGCAGCAGGTATAGGCTTTCACCTCCCCTCAGCCATTTCGTGATGTTCTGGAACTGGCTTGCATAGGAACCGGCTTTGCTTTAATGATGAAATGCGGAGTGCGCAAAGAAACAATGTGCAGGAGGCATGGGTTTCCAACATCCATCACATAATTGAACTGGCTTGCGCACCTTTGCTCTTATGATTTGAATCCGCAGTGTACACCGCCGTGCAGTAACAATGTACAGGAGGTATGGGTTTTCAACATCCATCACATATTTGACCGGCTTGCGCAGCTTTGCTCTTATGATTTGAATCCGCAGTGTACACAGCCGTGCAGTAACAATGTGCAGGAGGTATGGGTTTTCAACATCCATCACATATTAGAACCGGCTTGCGCAGCTTGGGAGGTTCGCTGTGTAGCTCATACAGCGACTGTCACATACGCTGTTCGAACCACTGCAAAAAACGGTTTATGTGCCATAAATCGATTTTTGCGGGTGCACCCATTGGTCGCTGTTCAAGCAGAATTGCGCCCAATGTTCGCTCTTCTGTCGAACAGCGACTAGCCGGTGCACCCAGTTGGTCGCTGCTGAAGCATTTTTCTCCCTAGGAGCCTGAGAAATTTGGTTGGTCGCCGTATATTGTGATGACAGCGATTGTCACAGTGTTCGAGCCACCTCACACAGATCGATGCTTGTCGTATAAATCGGTTTTTGTGGGTTGCATGGGTTGGTCGCTGTAAAGTTACAATAGCGATTGACCTCAGATCGTGGGCATGGCTGTTGTGGTGTAGCACTGAGCAAAAGCTGATGTGTGTTGTGATGCACCTTTGTTTCACCATTGCTGCATTTCGCGCTGAAAACCCATGTCTCTACATCCTGCATGTTGCAATGTGTACCTGCCCGGAAACAGCATTGAGCAAAATTCCTGCAATGCAGTAGGATCAAGATCATGCTGCAGGATGGGCATTCCGATATGACAACGTTGTCAAAACATGCCCTAGAGACGATATGGTCTTCGCTGGGCGGGAAAATTGGTGGTGCAATTGGGTTAACTGATTGGTTTTAGAGCCACAGGAATCCATAAGCTTGTATATATCCCCTACACGGAAAAGGTTGCCTTGTGGTTCAAGCAATCGAAACGGCACCCCCAAGTATATACATATCTTGAATATATATGTATATATAAATATATATGTTTATGTTTGCAGACATACACGCATGTGTAAATGTAAAAAGCATATACGCACATTCAAGCTTGCATATCCATGCATAGACACGGCAAATCTATTTAACACATGTGTACATAAGGCATTTTTTGCAACATGGTGTATATAGATTAATATATATAAATGTATATACACATATCACATGTATCTATTGTGCATGGATGTACACGAACATGCACAACCACAATCGCACAAACACGTATATAAGTAAAAATATATAAGACCAATACATATACATATGTCAGTCACAGCATGGCGTATGCGTAATATTTATAAATAGAAAAATTAGTTCCAAGGAAACATGTGAAAACATCACACCTATTTCAGGGACGAAACGTGCAAAAGTCACGAAACCCAAGGGGGAAAAACATGAAACTCACAGGGCCGGATGAAATTCATGAAGCGCAGCCGTGGAAAAAAATGAGTTTTCATGAAATTGAAAGAACTTGGCCAAAAAGCAAGGAAATCACGAAAAGAGAACGTGGAATTCATGAAATTCAGCAAAGAAAACGTGAATCTTATGAAATTCAGCGTGAATTTCATGAAATTCAGCAGAGAAAACGTGAATTTCATGAAATTCACGAAGGAGAAGCGTGAAATTCATGAAATTCAGCAGAGAAAACGTGAAATTCATGAAATTCACGAACAAGAAGCGTGACATTCATGACATTCATGAAATTCAGCAGAGAAAACGTGAAATTCATGAAATTCACGAACAAGAAGCGTGACATTCATGACATTCATGAAATTCAGCAGAGAAAACGTGAAATTCATGAAATTCACGAAAAAGAAGCGTGAAACTCATGTAATTCAGCAGACAATGAAACGTGAAGCGTGAAATCCACGAAAAAGAAGCGTGAAATTCATGAAATTGCTCATTATTCTTGAGTCCAGAAATTCCGAGGTGAGAAGAGGAAGAAAAAGCGGAACACACGAAACGTGAAATTTCGTGAAAAAGACGATATAAATCATTTATGCAAGCTACTTAACGTGAAATTTCGTGAAATTCATGTTTCCAGATCCCAGCGATGTTTCGCAAAGTATTTGGACTCATTCAGTGCTGGAAATCTTCGGCTAGGTGGCGGGCATGCAGAGTGTATGTATAAGCAGCGCCTTCTTTTTATCTCAAATGCAGCAAAAACATGTGCAAATTTTATGCCCGCCACATACAAAACTGAAAGCCTTGGAGACATGACGCCTCTCTATAGCACAAGTGCATCATGGACAGCCTTGCGGCAAAGGTCATGCCATAGAAATCTAATTCGGGAAGAACTTTAACGTCATCGAGCCCGCTGTTGCCGGGAGCTGCAGCACAACGCTTGCTTCCGAGAAGAGTTGAATGCTTATGCTCAGAGGCAGTAGGGCTTGCAACATGTTTCTTGTTTGGTTGTTTGGCAAGCCTGCGTGGGCCTCGCCGGGGAAAAATTGGTAGGAGAAAAACTCCGGTAATACCTCTCTCTCTGTGGCCAAACCATGCTATCACCAGGTTGTGTGATGTGTTTTTGCGCAAAGCGTGCTTGATCAAAAAAACCAGCTGACCGCTGACATGAGAAGAGTGCTAGAAAAGGCTTGGCGAAAAAATGACATGCGCAGAAAGTCCTGCGTGTAAAAATACATATACGCTTTGTGCGTCTGTGTAAGCAGCCCATGGGGCAACCTTTCCGGAATGTGGTAATTAACAGCCATGCATGATTGCAGTCGGATGGAGCTTCCTATTTGTTTCCCGGGCCGCTTAGAAACCTATACAGCAGTTCAATGTTGCCACGATCGGTTTTGTGCCGCAAAGTAGGGGCATGGCTTTTTTTGACTCCGCTGTGTCGATTCCTCCATCAATGATTTTTGTCGCATTGATCTCGTCGCAGTGCATACCGGAGCGAAACCGCAGTCGCCGACTTTACTGCTAGTAGTTTTTTACATCAAGCATGTAGTTTGACCCTGTATATGTGGACTTGCGACGATGGTTGTTCAGACCGCCGTGTCACCGAAACTTGCAAATTGGCTATGGGAGTTGAGGAACGTATCCCTACTTAAAAGCCTGACACGTTGGGATGCGTGAGAATGAATATATATATATATATATATTTAAAAAAAACTACACACACATATATATATATACATATATATATATATCACACACATATATGTATATATATATTCTGGAAAAAGAGAGAGATTTACAAAATAAATAGCAGTAAAGAGATATGTATATATATATATATTTGCACATATATAAAGCCAGAGAGCAACCCCCGCTATGCACTTGCAACTTTCAATATTTTGCCGTCCGACAATCACTGCGCATGAAGCTGAAGAGCCCCTCACGGGCACAAGCGGGCGCGGCATGGGCCGCTCCAATGATGACACGCTTGCTCTTTTTGGAATGCTTGCATTGAAAAGCATTGTCGACTGTGTTTGAGCGCCTTTACCTGTCAATGTGGGCTGCCCTGAAGAGCATGGTGCTGCCTTGCTATACCAAAACGTTTTGCAAAAGAAAACAGTGTCCAGGAACTGCAAAGGTTAACAATACAATACAAATGGTGCTTTATCTTCCTCGTGTCCTGAGACTACTCTTTTGTTTTATTGCTGGTGCTTTTGAGGGTTCCCGCTGGTTAAATGCTTTAGGTGTAAGCCTGCTTTCGCATTTTTGGAGGAAACAAAAACCGCTCTGGGATTGTTTGAAAACGGTGGATATCTCAAGAATAAGAAAATAAATAATGGAAATTTAAATGTAACCTGATATTGTGATGTTTCCAGGCCAACCTTATATATTTGGCACGCGCGCCGTACAGGCGCGGAAGTTTCCAGCCTAAAAGAAACAAGTCTAATAGAAGTATCATGCAGGCGCATGCTTAATGTCAAGGACTTGCTGAGGGATGGAAAGTCCAATGCAATCAAAGAGTGATTGGCCGGCCGCGTGCTCTTGGCGATGCGTGGCATCTGCTGATGGTGTGGTGGGGTGGGATCCAAAAGTCAAGCTCTCCTAGGAGCATGTCCATGGTCTAAAAAGGATTGCCTTCCAAATTTGCTGAGGGTGCTGTGGTAGAGTTAGAAAAAGCAAATTTGAACGACGTTTTCATCGTCTTGACAGACGTGCGATGATCTTTAAATTGCCATATGTCACATGTTCGTTCGGTTGAAGGAAAATTATGCGGAGCATGCCCACAGAAGTGTAACATCCCAAGAAAAGAGAAATTGATTTATAAGGCCTTGGGCCGCATAAATCGTTTATAACATCCTTTTGACCTCTGTTGGAAGAGCAAGCTGCGAGAGCCTCCGACCACAAAGATGCTGGCCCATTTCCAGGATGCAAGGGCAAATGGACAACGCTACTGTGTCACGCAGCGTCTCCAAGTGACCTACGCATTCCAAGCGCGTAGTTTTGAAGCAATGGAAAAGGTTTTCCGTCGGAGGTAGAAGCGTGGGAGCCAATCCAAAAACGAGAAGGTGCAGATATCCGACTGCGGGACAAGAGCTCAACGCTGGGACAACAATGGGGCGCAATGTCATCACCACGGGAAAGAACCAAGCATTGGTAGAGTTGAAAACAATCGTTGGAAAATCCACAACACTGCCTTCATACGGCTCGCAAAAACCATCCGACAAGAGAAGCAGATCACCGGCCGGAAGGATCCAAAGCAGTAGCGGCGCACACGAAAGGTGGGAGTGGACGTCTTGAATGAAGGAGAAAGGAAGCTCAGAAGAAAAGCGTTTTGGATCGGAGAAGAAGCAATGCCACGCAGACGAAGTTAAAGCCAGCTGCGCGCAAGTCTTTGCCAAGCAAGCAGAACGCAAGCCACACGCGTTCTGCAACGCCTGAAAGAACGAGGAAGCTCTGCAGTTGGAAGAAAGAAAAGCCAAAAACGCGTCTGCCCAGGCATCAGAACTAGAATCAGAAGCATCGTCACGAAGGAGGGCCGCTGACAGTGAAATCGCCGGAACCTCCCCAACAGTAACAGTTGGACTGTGAGGAGCACGCAGGCGCGGAGAACCGGGGCAACTGGCGCCGAGCAATGTCGAAGCGGGCGTTCGATTCGGGGAAAGCAGCCGGCTTGGCGAAGACTCAAAATGGAAATGATCGTCGCAAAATACCACTGGAGCGGAAGCAGCGGCCGAGGTGACAGAAACAGATCCAGTGGAGTCGGAATCCACTGCGTCGCACCACAAAGGGTTGCCTGCCGCGCTGGTTGCGCCGGCTGAAAATTGGGCCACACTACCGCCATCCAGCTTAACCCACTTCATGCAGCCTGGTTTGTGGGTGTACGGCCGCGGCGCAGGATACTTGCGCGCATGTTCCATGACCCACGCATAGGCTTTCTTGTAGTTCACCGACGATTGGTCAGTAATGCAATGCTTGTTTGCGTTGTCGGGTGCCCAAATGTACTGCGAAGGAGGGCCCGTGGAAACCCAAACGCCAGGTGAAGGTTGCTCACCGATGAGAAAGCATTCGGCCAGGGTGACTTCCCCCACCAATTGTTTGGAACCAGCTTGTGCGATCGCAATCCTTCCCCGCTTCGTGGTCGGCTCCCCGCGAACCTCCCACGTTTTTTCGCCTGAAAGAATGAGCTCGGCCCACTTGCGTTTGATGATCAAAGCCCGTTTGGGCATGGCCACGTCTTGGCGGTGAGCCTTGGTGGAACGCGGGTCGGTTGGGCGGCGGCTGCCGGCTTTGGATCCACTCGCCTTGCCACCGCCGGTCAATGTCAAGGGACCAATGTGCAACACATGTGGCCCGACGATACGCAGCAGAGGCTGCAGCTGCAAGGCTTCGCGACGAGCTTGAGTCAAGACTGGCTGAATAATTGTGGTGTCCCGGTCCGGGCGGGGCAAAGGTGCGGCGCCCCTTAAGCCTATGAAGCCTTTCAGCTCATTCGACTCTGTGGCCGGCCAAGGCTGCGGACAAAGCGAGACCAAGTCCCCACGGGAATCAAACAGCGCAACACTTGCAGGAGAGCATACAAAGGTGAAAGTTTGACATCGCGAAAAATCGATGGGGCGCAGCGCGTGCATTTGCATTCGCTCGACTTCTGTGCACCAGCGCGCGCCGTTGCAACGCCCATCTCGGATCTCCAGCTGAAGCCCGCGTTGGGAAAATGGGGCCTGCAGGCTGAAGAGGTGTGGCCAAGCAACTGCTGCAGGGTGAGGTCCCGTGCTCATGCCTATTGTCAAGTAGAGCTGCGACTGCCCGAGCAACACGGGCGACAACTCGATGACGGCCGTGGAAACTGAAGGGGAAATGCGCGAAGCCATCCGAACGACGTGGCGAAAGTCAACAGAGTGGAAAGTTTGCCATGTTCGATGAAGAGGAGGGAAGGAGCGCGGGTTGAAACACCCCAAAAGGAACTTCTTGTGGATCGGAAAACCTTGGGACAGCAGCGCTTCAATGCATTTGTTCAAACACAGCCTCGTGCAACAGCAAGGGGAAACAGACGCGACCAGTGCATTGTGCTGACTCGCATCGATCAGAAAGGCACAAGCGGCTCTGTGCGTTTGTAGGAACGTCACAAGATCGTTAAGAGCACACAAACACGCCAAAACTGTGTGCTGACAAGTCTGCGGCAGTCGATCCCAGAAGCCCCCGCATAGGTCCAGGCACGGCAGCACGCGAGCGAGGCCAACCCCTTGATGCAAGCGCGCCTGTGTCACCCGCACCGGCCGCCGGAAGCCGTTTGACGGAGCGGGCGCCAAATTGGACAGGGGAGCCGATGGAGAATGCAACGCCACGAAACAGTTTAACGGCGTGTTCTTTGGCAAACCGACGCAGCGCCACTGCAGCAGCACAGAACCGTCATTGCCAAACAGGCAGCAGATTTGGTCTTGCTGGCGACATGCAAAAGTTAACTCTTGTGGAGCGATGCCGGCCAACGACAGATCACATGAGTTGGCTTGGAAACTGTCATGTGTGAGGAAAGAGGCCAAGGAGCAGCACTGGCCGGAATTGATGTTGAGCTTCGCAGCAGCCACATTGCGGGCGTCGGGGGGGAAGGTGCTCAAGTGAAGCAAACCCTGCAAAGAAGAAAAGCCGGAAGCAAAAACCCCTAGAAGCAATTCCAAGTCCGGGCACTCCGCCAAACCAGCACAGCGTGCAAAAGATAAATTCAAAGCGAACACCGGCGGTGAAGGAGAAGCAGAACTCGTGAACCAGAAATTGGCGCCATGAGGCTCAGCATGGTAGTGATGCCAGGACCACAATGGATTGCGGGGCCGCGGCGCGAGCGCGAAAGTCAAATGGGCAACAGGGGAGTAAGGACATGAATGGGGCACTGCCTGGACAACCGCTCGAAGACAGAGGTTCGCACAGAGGCGCTGGCATGTGCATGGTGCGAGGCGCAAGTTTCCGGGCCAAGTATGCGGTGATTGGACTAGCTCGCAAAATTCATTGGAGACGCGCATTGTGTAGCAGAAAGTTTGCGGAGAGAGAGCGTAGTGCAGAATTTGGACGAGGATCTCAGGCTCCAGCGCCTCCAATATGTTGCTGCTTTCTGCGCTTTCGCGCAAGATTACACCCCCGGACAACAAAGGATAACAGTCTCGTTGGGAAGACAACGCGCCGCAAGTTGCAAACAATGGAAAACGACATAAGCCCAACGCCCGGCAAATATGGAATAAATCCATTTGGAAAAGAACCTGCCAGCTGTCGGGCCAAGCAGCTTGCATCAATGTAGCAACGACAGCAACCGGCGCACCTGTGTCCACAGCAACGGTGAGAGGGGTCTCCAGGCGGAGGTTGCGGCTCGCGCCTGGCGCTGATGCGGCAAGCAGCAGCCGAACACAGGCAGCATCCCCATAAACTGCAGCGACATGGAGGGCCGAATCTTGTTCCACGTCAGTTGCATCCACCGGGGCATTGGCGTTGATTAAAAGATCAACAGCTGCTGGCATGCTTTGCCTGCAAGCCAAATGCAACGGGGTGCCGCCGAAATCATACCGGCAAGCGACATCAGCGCGCGCCAGGAGGAGAGCGCGGACCATATCTACATTCTTCTTGTTCAGGGCTGCATACAGAGGGTGCAGGGTGCCTTCTGCAGGGTGATTGGGGCACTGCCCATCAAACAACAGCTCCTGAGCGCAAGCAACGTCATTCAAGTCAATGGCTCGGAGGAGCTCGTCAGCTAAGTCTTTGCACGTTGGGATCCGCAGAAGCTTGACGGACACAAGCGGCGCAAGCTGCGGGCCAGTCGGGGTTGGACAGACCACGTCGGAGGACGCAAACAACCGCAGGTGGAAGGGCGACGCCTGCAAAACATTAGCAATGACTTTGATGAGAACCATGTGGAGCGATCTGTTCCAGAGGTCCGAAACTGGCAGCGTCACAGTGCAGAGGTGAGCGCCGGACAGGAGAGAGCGCAGCGTGAAAGTGACAAGTTGCTGCTCTGGAAGAGCAAGACTCCAGGACCGTTCTGCGGAAGCAAAACGCAAAGGTCTATCCTCAAAGTTGGTCGGCACCATGCAAGCAAAAGAGCCGCCGGCGAAATCCAAACTCGATGGCTGCATGGCACGGGCCGCAGGCAAGGCAGAAGATCGCCCAAGCAACCCCGCCCGCGACTTTTCAAAAGGAGTAGAGTGAAGCAGAACGAAATGGGGGGCACGGATGCTAAGCAGTCCCAGAACGCAAACAGATGCGGAAGAAATGTGAGACGCCAGTTGCACATCGCCATCAGGCTGAAAATGGATGAAGTCAAGGCCGGCGTGAAGTTTGCGAACTGCGATGCCGTCCGGAAACCAATCGCGCAGCTGGCTGAGCAACAAAATGTGGCGGTGCGACAGCCAAGCTGCGCGGGAGCAGGGGTTGGCAGGGTCCATGGCCATCACAAAAGCCATGAGCTCATGAGGCTGGAAGGTGTGCTGCGCGGCCAGCATCAACGGAAGGAGTCGCTGCATGACATCCGTCCAAGAAATTCATAAGAATTTCGCAAGAGCTCTGTATCCGCACCGTCCATCGCCCTGCACATTGAATGCGCGCCAACCCGAAGGAACGGGAGCGTGAATTCGGACATCCGGCTCAAGCACTTTTGCTTTCGGGGGAAGAAAGGACGAGCGGCGAAAGGATTGGTTGATTGCGCTGTGGTGCAAGCGGCAGAAGCGGTGTCCTGCGAATGCAGGGTGTGGCTGCCCGCACTGTAGATCGCGAAGCTGAAGGAAATCCTGGCGCGCACACTTCGGACAAAAAAATCTAGACAAGAATCCGAACCAGTCGTGTGAATGGCCGTCACTCGCACCTAAAAGCAAACAAACAGCAACAAAAGGGAAATTCACAACGTGCATTGAACAACTGTGTTGAAAGCATGAGGGTATACAGTGTAAAGGATATATGCAACAAAAATGAACGTGCAACGACCCGTACACTGCGCGAAGCGCGAAAGTGTTAGGCAAACGACATATTTCGTATTTGCATGAAACCAGAGACGGACGTAGCAAAAACAGAAATAGTTGAAGCATCAAACCGTGCGATGTCCTTGGAGTCTTCCAACGAGAAGTAGGAAGCAACACTTTGGAAATCATCCGACGCCTGCGCGAGATGGAATGCCACAAAAAACAGAGTGAGAACGTGCTCCCAGCTAACTGTGTTAAAAGAATGACTGTATAAACAGAAAAGGGTATACAGGCAAGGAAACGGGAAATACAATGATCCGAACACTGCGTGAAGCGCGAAAACGAGACAGTGTCAATCAAAACACAGGTTTGACATTTGAATAAAACCAAAAATAGTTGCAGCATCAAAACCGCGCGATCTCCTGTGAGTCTTCCACCGAGAAGTAGGAAGCAACACTTTGGAAATCATCCGAGTCCTGCGCGAGATGCAATGCAAAAAAAAGATTGAGAACGTGCCCCCGGCGAACTGTGTCAAAAGAATGACGGTATAAACAGAAAAGGCCATGTGAAACAGCAAAAGACCCCGGACGTGAAGTGTGACATGTGAAAATTGCAGCATGAGAAGGGCACACAAGCTGAAACCTGTTCGGCATGCTTGCGCCTCTGCACAAGAAGCCGCTGCCGTGGGACTTGCTGCAAGTTCGGGGCCAAATTCCTGACGTGTAAAGGGAAGGGCCATGGAAGTGGAAGATGCAGAGGCCGCATTCGACGCAAGAAGGAGTAGCGTTCTAGTATATAGGTGAAGATCTGAAGCAAGGACACGTAAATAGAACTGGATATGGAAGGTGGCATCCTTAGGTTAGCCAGCTTTGAACGAATTGCATTGAAGCCTGACCCCCCCGCGTCCTCGTCATGAAGATCAGCCCACGCGGTGCGGCCGCTCCAGACAAACAAGTTGCTTAAGACCAGAATCTCGTCTTCGACCTGACATGCAGTGCAAAAGTGTGAGGTGTCAGCTTGCATGCACATGCACATCGCCTCAGCGAAGGTACTGAGCTTGAAAAAGCGCGCCATCCTGGCGGGAAAGCCGAGCTGTCCCGAGCGGAGATGAGAAGCCCAAGGTGGCAAGCGAGCAAAGTAAACACCAGCTGAAAGGTCTGAAGTCCGGGCCTTGAACAAGGGAGAAAAGGGAGCGGCGTAGTGACAGACACAAGTTGCGATTTTGAGCGCTTAAGCTGCACGCGAGAATGCAATCAGTATGGAAAGGCTCGGCCAGAAAAGCATGGAAAGAGAGGCTGCCCCACTTTGAAGTTTAAAACGCGCTGAAGCGAGTGAGCAATTCACTTGAGAGTTTGAAGAGCTGCGTGTGATTGAATTATTCGTGCTTGCAAATTAAAAGAAAACTGTTGCAAGCGGCTGTTGTTGCAGAAACTTTTGCATAGCACAGACGTTGTACATGGAGGATGGCAACCCAACGAGCAAGTGATAGGAGTCATACCTGCAAAATGGCGAAGCACAGTAAAACTTGAAATTTGGATAGATTGTTCAGAGCATGTTCGAACATTGGGTGGTCAGTAAATAGATTTGGTAGAAGCGAAATGCAGCAGGGCATGCATGTCAATTTCAAAGACCTATGTGACGAAAATGCGGGTGGAGAAATTGATGTTCAAAGGTTTGGAGGTGCAGATCTTCATGGAGTGGGGTGGTGCAGTAGGGGGGGTGGGGTGGAGAAGTGAATGGGGGGAATTAAC
Organism: Cladocopium goreaui; assembly: GCA_947184155.2. Taxonomy (NCBI): domain Eukaryota; class Dinophyceae; order Suessiales; family Symbiodiniaceae; genus Cladocopium; species Cladocopium goreaui. The sequence goes on from CAMXCT020003779.1 coordinate 987,818, forward strand.
GTTCAAGTTGCGTGTCAGGTGCATGGCACGGTACGTGGAAGAGGTCTTACAGATGCAGTGGGGGAGGTTTCGGTGTTAATATGGAGCGGCTTTTACATTCAAGTTACGTGGAAGGTGAGTGGCACGTTACGGTCCAGATGTCTTACGCTGATGCAGTGGGTGGGGTGGGATGGAGTGGCATTAACGTTCAAGTGACGTCTAAGGTGCATGGCACGTTACGTTGAAGAATCTTTATATTTTGTTCGGTTACATGCAAGAAGCGATTATACCATAGAATGTAAATGTTACTCAAGAACGTCGCATAGAAGTCACGAATGCAGGACTTGTAAAAAGGGTTCCCAAAGATCTCATGATTGTTGCAAATGGAACCAGAGGCTTTCCAAGCTCATGCTCGTTACATTTCCCCAACAAATCTCTCATATTGGCACAAGTGAAACACAAGAAACTTTTTTTCATGAAGCGATATGTATGCAGACATGAGTTTACATGAAGCCACGGGTTGGCGTCAAGCCGCAGGGTGGCAATGAAGCCACGGGTGGCAGTCAAGCCGCAGGGTGGCAATGAAGCCGCGGGGTGGCAATGAAGCCGCGAAGTGGCAATAAAGCCACGGGGTGGCAATGAAACCGCGGGGTGGCAATGAGGCCGCAAGGTGGGAATCAAGCTGCAAGGTGGCAATGAAGGCGCGGGGTGGCAATCAAGCCCTCAGGTGGCAATGAAGCCACAGGTGGCAATGAAGCCACGGGTGGCAGTCAAGCCGCAGGGTGGCAATGAAGCCGCGGGGTAGCAATCAAGCCGAGGGGTGGCAATGAAGCCGCGGGGTGGCAATGAAACCGTAGGGTGGTGGGGGTGGCAATGAAGCCGCGGGGTGGCAACGAAGCCGCGGGGTGGCAATGAAGCCGCAGGGTGGTGGGGGTGGCAATGAAGCCGCGGGGTGGCAAGGAAGCCGCGGAGTGGCAATGAAGCCGCGGGTGGCAATGAAGCCGCGGGGTAGCAATCAAGCCGCGGGGTGGCAAGGAAGCCGCGGGTGGCAGTCAAGCCGCAGGGTGGCAATGAAGCCGCGGGGTGGCAACGAAGCCGCGGGGTGGCAATGAAGCCGCATGGGGGGGGTGGCAATGAAGCCGCGGGGTGGCAATCAAGCCGAGGGGTGGCAATGAAGCCGCGGGGTGGCAATGAAGCCGCAGGGTGGTGGGGGTGGCAATGAAGCCGCGGGGTGGCAACGAAGCCGCGGGGTAGCAATGAAGCCGCAGGGTGGTGGGGGGGTGGCAATGAAGCCGCGGGGTGGCAATGAAGCCGAGGGGTGGCAATGAAGCCGCGGGTGGCAATGAAGCCGCAGGGTGGCAATGAAGCCGCGGGGTAGCAATCAAGCCGCGGGGTGGCAAGGAAGCCGCGGGTGGCAGTCAAGCCGCGGGGTGGCAATGAAGCCGCGGGGTGGCAACGAAGCCGCGGGGTGGCAATGAAGCCGCATGGTGGGGGTGGCAATGAAGCCGCGGGGTGGCAATCAAGCCGAGGGGTGGCAATGAAGCCGCAGGGGGGTGGGGGGGTGGCAATGAAGCCGCGGGGTGGCAATGAAGCCGAGGGGTGGCAATGAAGCCGCGGGTGGCAATGAAGCCGCAGGGTGGCAATGAAACCGCGGGTGGCAGTCAAGCCGCAGGGTGGCAATGAAGCCGCGGGTGGCAGTCAAGCTACAGGGTGGATGAGCCGCAGGGTGGCAGCATTGCTGCAAGTTAAGCGAGCAATATAGAATAACACACTGAACTGTCATGAACACGCTGATACACTTTGCGTTTTGGTTCATTTAAAAGAAATCGATGTTAAATCTACTTTTGCTATCATTTTACGTACAGAATGACGTACACAAACAGAAAGACTAACGAAAAGAAACAAAGCAGGAGCAATGAAGGCAAAATCGTTTATTCACCCCGCTCCGCGTGGGGTGGCCGCCCACACCGCAGGTTATTTCGGTTCGTACACGCTGTGGTTGTGGTGGTGGTGGTGGTTGTTGTGGTTGTTGTGGTTGTCGTCGTCGTCGTGGTCGTCGGGCCCATGCTGAGCCATCTTGCGCCCAGCGTAAGCTTATGTCATGCCCAGGAATGTACATTCCGATCAAAACGTCGCGACGTGCAACGGGCCGCAAACAAGGCTTCAGCCCCCAGACGTACGACGACCAAGAAAACAAAGAACTCTTCGCTACGCATTCGGGGAGGAAGAAAATATATTACGAAAAAATAAAATCAAGGGTTCGGTTCTATCTGGTTTGAACCATTTATACTGGGATATGACTAACCAACGTTTACCGACCGTCAAAACATCATTTCCCAGTGCTTCCAAAGGATAGGTTTACTAAGTCCGTTATCACAAAGGACAGGTTTGACTAAAAGGCTACAATTTACCCAAATGACAGGAGATTGTGGTAAACATCAAGAACCATATTTTCACGGGCTTTTCACGGCCTTTTCACTGACTTTTCACGGCCTTTTCACATGTATCATAATAAGTTGTAATTTCATCAAAATTGCCCAGTTTCACAAAGGCTAAGTTTAACCTAGGCGTTGTGACTGGGTGAGTTTTTGGTGTCCTTTGAAGTTCTGGGTTTCATAGCAATATGACGATGGTATATTGCGTTCCTTCTGTTATTTAACCTTGCTTTCAGACAACACCATTCAGGAATAGCATACACTGTGTGAGAGGATATACAATATAAAGAAATAAGTCTCAATATACAAAAAAAAGCGGCGCGCAAAACGACTTAGTACTCGGAAAAGGACGTGGCCAAAGTAGGTGGTCCCCTATCGGTTGTGAACTTTGGCACTCCCATGCTAGGTGACAAAATAGGATGCCGGTAAGTGGATGTTCCGGTATCGCTCGTGAAAGGTTTGCACACATATTTGAACATCCCAAGTCTAGCACCTATACTACTTGAGCCCTCCACTAATTTTGACGGTTACTTATATGTATTTGTGGCCAATAGTTGGCTGTCCGGCATTACTCCATTTCCATTCTCCCACTGGTAACATGAACAAACCGCACAAAACGGTTTTGCAACCAGCTCGACGTGGCCAGGAGTCCGTTCGAAGTGCATCTCACTTGAACAGTGGCTGGTCATTCAGCCGAATCAATTATTCAAAAGGGACGCTCCACGGACACAAAGTTTGAATGTCGGGTTGGTGGAAGTCAAAACGTAGGACGTAAATTGTAAACTTATATAATTCACCAATACAAGTTCAGGGGTCAGAATTGCAACACCATAACGGGTTTCACACTTGTTCAGAACAATCTTATCGAATTAGGATGATGAATGGATCTTACGTGCAAAAACAATTCAGATTCACCTGCCAGGAAAACCCTTTGCGACCAGAAATGAGGAATTCTAAGATTGCGACAACAGTGCAAAAGCGAAAAGAAACTGATTGTTTGACAACGGCAAGGTGGTTCTTGGGTTAGCCACGTCCCATTGCAGAAAAGTAGGTTTGACAAAAATGCAGGTATGTCGGGATGATCAGTCCCGATATCCTCCCAACTCATGAGTAGCTTCGTTGGCAGTGGACTCATGAGTGGGCCACTGCCCCCTGCTTATATACTTAATTAAAAAACAAAAACAAAAACCTAAACCTAAAAAGCCTACCTAAAGAAATGAGACCTGAGCCTGGGATGAACATGAGTATATGAGGTGAAGAACCTAAAATATGTATATATATATATATATGATGAAACCTTTACAAAAGTAGAAGTTTTACATCTATTCAGATGTTACACACACACACCCTCCCGCAGGAGGGTGGACAATTTAAAACCTCAAAACCTAGACCTAACAAGCCTAACTAAAGAAATGAGACCTGAGCCTGGAATGAACATGAGTAGATGAGATGAGAGGCCTAGCAAAATATAAATATATGATGAAACAACTCACCCACCCTCCCGAAGGAGGGTGGGAGGATAAGGTCCGGACAATAAGATGAAAATGAAGAGAAAGGGAAATGAAGATGAGATGAAAATGACAATGAGATGAAAGTTACTTAACCAGGACGCGAAGAGGGGGAACGCAAACGCAGAGGGAAGGAGAAAACACCAACACATGAAAACCTAGCCCACCACGGGCAAACCCTGAAAGGGGAAGGAAAAAGAAAACGGAGGCAGACGGAAACGGAACCAGACCCGCGGAGGGGGGGGGAGACGGAAGCGCCTGAACCAACCTACACCAGCGAAACCTACACCTACCTGGGCACGCGAAGGGCCAAACCTACCTGGAGAGAGGAGCACGCAGAAACACATGAAATAGGGGATTCAGGTGTAAAAGTTCAACAGTTTCAACAAATGATGCATTCATCAAATCATGCAAAGTCGTGATTAGGCTCAAGGCCCTCGGTGTTCAAGTCAACCCTTGGACAGCTTACGTGGTGCACCCTTGAATTACATGCACAAATTTCCTCCGTACCAAAGACCATCAAAAGGAAAAATCACCAAACCTGCAAGCATGTCCTGATGCCTTAAGTCCTCATGTAAAGGGGCTGCGGTCAGTCTCTTGAGAAAGGGAGATTGTTGGCGCAGCTTCAGGCTACAAACCCTTGCACAACCGAAAAAATGAAGCCAGTCTCAGCGGCCAGTTGTTTAACACATCGACCGACCAAAGGTGAGAAGCTGAAAGGTGAACGGCTTCTTCACTTTACTTAAACGAATTACTAGGTTGAAAACTGTAAATTCGGAGGTCGAGTCTTGGCGTCACATTCTGCTTAGAAAAGCATTCCCCGAAGAGTTCATGACATCGTGTCGAAAGCGTCATGAAGCACACACTTGTTCAGAACAATCTTATCGAATTAGGATGATGAATGCATCTTACGTGCAAAAACAATTCAGATTCACCTGACAGGAAAACCCTTTGCGACCAGAAATGAGGAATTCTAAGATTGCGACAACAGTGCAAAAGCGAAAAGAAACTGATTGTTTGACAACGGCAAGGTGGTTCTTGGGTTAGCCACGTCCCATTGCAGAAAAGTAAGTTTGACAAAAATGCAGGTACGTCGGGATGATCAGTCCCGATATCCTCCCAACTCATGAGTAGCTTCGTTGGCAGTGGACTCATGAGTGGGCCACTGCCCCCTGCTTATATACTTAATTAAAAAACAAAAACAAAAAACCTAAACCTAAAAAGCCTACCTAAAGAAATGAGACCTGAGCCTGGGATGAACATGAGTATATGAGGTGAAGAACCTAAAATATTTATATATATATATATGATGATGATGATGAAACCTTTATAAAAGTAGAAGTTTTACATCTATTCAGATGTTACACACACACACATGCCACCCAGTAGTACATTCCGGCAAAACATAGGCCCCGCTGCGATGCTGCAATGGGGCCGTGGACGCTGCGACGCTGCAACGCTGCGACGTTGCGACGCTGCGATGCTTCAACGCTTCGACGCTGCGACGCTGCCGAGCCAGAGCGACGCTGTGACACTGTCCTTTCAAGATCCGTTGAAGCTAAAATCCCATTCAATGTATGGGTCAGAGGGGGTGGCGGATTTGAATCCTTTTGAAGATCAGTTGAAGTTAATATCCCATCCGACTTATTAGTCAGAGGGGGTTGCGGATTTCATCCCTTATGCAGAAAAGTTGTGAAGTGAATATCCCAGTGAACAGATTGGTCAGAGGGTGTGGCGGTTTTGATCCCTCCTGGAAATCAGTTGAAGTTGATATCCCCTGCAACGTATTGGTCAGAGGGGGTGGCGAATTTGAGACCCTAAGAGAAGTTGTGAAGTTGATATCCCAGTCAACGTATTGGTCAGAAGGGGTTGCGGATTTGATCCCTTAAAAAGAAAACTTGTGAAGCCAATATCCCATTCAACGTATTGGTCAGACTGGGTGGCGGATTTGATCCCTTTTGAAGATCAGTTGAAGTTACTATCCCATCCCACGTCTTGGTCAGAGGGGGTGGCGGGTTTGATCCCTTAGGAAGAAAAGTTGTGAAGTTAAAAACCTATGCAACTTATTGGACAGAGGGGTTGGCGCATTTGATTTCTTACTAGGACAAGCTTTTGAAGTTAAAATCCCAGTCAACGTATTGTTCAGACGGGGTGGCGGATTTGATCCCTTCTCGGCTTCTCGGCTTGTCCGGTGGCTTCTCGGCTTCTCGGCTTGTTGGCTTCTCGGCTTGCCTTGTGGCTTCTCGGCTTCTCGGCTTCTCGGCTTCTCGGCTTGTCCGGTGGCTTCTCGGCTTCTCGGCTTGTTGGCTTCTCGGCTTGCCTTGTGGCTTCTCGGCTTCTCAAGTCACCATGGGTTTCAATAGTAAGGTCTATTGACTGATGTATACATTTACATATGATTATTTGGGGTACCCTCATGACTTAGGAAAACGTCCATATTGGTTCTTCAATTTTTCGGTGTCCAAAGAGTTTGACCCAAACACCTCAGACAAAAGGCTTTCCATTTATGGAAGAAACCAATGTCTTTCTGCGCAAGGTATCAGAATCAGCCGACTTGCGCGTGGCGCACCGCGGCACAGAAGGGGTTGGTTGCTGCATCTGATTTGCGGACATCCTAGTATGGATCCGTGGTTCATCCAAATGAATATGGATTAGATTGGATTAGCATCCTAACATGATTCACCATTTTGATCTGTATTGATCCAAAGCAATATGGATCTTTCTGATGCGAACGAATTATCCAAAAAATCGCTCCGAAGTTGTCACGTATTGGTGCAACTTCTGGCATCACAAAATCGAGGTGTAGGTCTGAATTTTGGATCTCCGAAATTCAATCCAACGCTTGAAATATATGGGGGGTTCCAAAAATGGAGGTACCCAAAAATGGATCGCTTATAAGGGAAAGCCCATCTATACATGGATGATATAGGGGTACCCTTATTTTAGGAAACCTCCACATCAAGATATACAGAATAAGAGATGAAAATTCACACCGTCCCTCCAATGAACACAGACTCTGCCAGGACTTTGGAGTAAGACAACTGTCTGCTTGAGATGAGCGGTTTTCAGGGTCAATGTTGTGCGGGTGGTATGGCATCCCAAGTCACCATGGGTTTCAATAGTAAGGTCTATTGACTGATGTATACATTTACATATGATTATTTGGGGTACCCCCATGACTTAGGAAAACGTCCATGTTGGTTCTTCAATTTTTCGGTGTCCAAAGAGTTTGACCCAAACACCTCAGACAAAAGGTTTTCCATTTATGGAAGAAACCAATGTCTTTCTGCGCAAGGTATCAGAATCAGCCGACCTGCGCGTGGCGCACCGCGGCACAGAAGGGGTTGGTTGCTGCATCTGATTTGCGGACATCCTAGTATGGATCCGTGATTCATCCAAATAAATATGGATTAGCATCCTAACATGATTCACCATTTTGATCTGTCGATCCAAATCAATATGGATCTTTCTGATGCGAACGAATTATCCGAAAAATCGCTCCGAACGCCGCAAAGCGAGTTGTGATCCCAAAGCAAACCAGCCAGCCCAATGGAGTAGTTTGACGGAAAATCAAAGGGAAACCATGCCTTTTTTTGAATTGCTATTTACCCCACAATTTCAGCAGTTTCATTAATTTCTGAAGGTCAACTGACAGTCAGGTAGACCAAGCGTGGAACTCAAACGTAACGTTTTCATGCGAAGAACAACCATTTTGAATCACTTTGATACAGACTTGGTGTCCATGAGTTTTAAGAACTCGGGGTGCAGCAACATACAAAGGACCACACCCACATGTTCCAACCTTAGCTATGCTGCAAGCCAATCAGCATGTAGCTGGATAGTTTCCATGGTTTTCTTCCAATGCTGCTGGACATTTACCTTAAGCTATCAGAACCTTTCAACCAGTATGCCAATCACCCACCATCATGGGACTGCAGGAAACCTTCGATTTGTCACCAACAAAATGGTGGTTCCTAGGTACTATCTTTTTTCTTAAGCCAACAATAATAGGAGTGGACAATTGGTCATTGAACATGAGGATCCAACATTGCCACATCAAACTGCCATTGCTCGTTTACTTTCTAGCTTTCTTCCCGCAATAGGTTAGTCTATGGTACACTCCCTGTTTCCTTCCATACTGCGTAGAGAAGCCTGGGATACCCCGCAAAACAGTTGTCAGGTATATACATATTGTGATGGTCAGTGTGTAGATTCTATATACCGTTGGGACAAAAACACGGACAAAAACACCCATTGACCTACCTACCAATCACCGTTCAGTTGATTGGCTGACCCTGTTCACCTCATTGAAGCGTCTGTTTGTACTCCAAATAGCGCCCGACGGGTTCCTCGATGACTTGCAGGATGGGGGCAATGGCAACCCAAGACTAGTGGCGAAATGGGCTGTGAGCAAGCCAAAAATACGGTTCACTTATCTTTATAGGATGGTTTGAAGTAAAGACTTCAAGGGTTTTGCCAAAACTTGCAAAATAGTGATCTCCCGGTAATCAAATATTTGGTTGAAGGATTCCGAACAAAACAGTTTAAGGTTTAAACCCTTGGATGGAAGTCAACAAATTGTACCCAGAGAGCCACAAAATATGGATATCAGGCGTTCACCTGCAAACTTCAAATTAAATACCATCTGGCAATTCTACGAAGGCGGTGAAGCTGATGGCTGAAGTGAACCCATCTTCTCAACATGTTCCTGACAGGACACACCCAGCGAGAAGAGCTGCCGAACCTCGCTTAGTGAGGCCAGCATGCACTTCCTAAGATGCGTGCTGCGATTGATTCCAAGGTGTCAGGTCGACCACTCCGTCACAGAAATGATGGCATGTTGAAGAATTGCATCATTCCAAAAAGAAATTGTTCATGGGATCCTGAAAAGGTTGCCATTCCAATGAGCGGGACATTACAAGGTGTACCCCATCCCGTCAAGATTGAAGTGGCTTCCAACTGCTGGACTATACCAAGTACCAACGGTTCTGCAACTTATGGCCGATCCCAGCGGATGTGACGTTGATGTTTGAACAAAAAATGTAGAGAAGAAAAGGTGACCTTTCAAGATCATTTAGAAATAACCTATACTGTCGCGATGATATGCAGTAAATAAACTGAAATTTGTATATATATATATACACATATACATATATACGACTATAATCAAATACGAAACATTGGCGAACAAAATGACCTGGCAAAAAACATCTGCGACCCCATGCGGCTGAAGCAACGGCGTGAAGCGATGCACTCAGAGGAGATTCAGATGTAGTAGCTAGTCACTATCTCAGGCGAAAGCACGGCTTTTGCAGACAGCAAACTTTTACACCGAAATTTGTATACGGTCTGGACATTGTCAAAACAAAACACACACACGAGTTTGTGGATAAATCCGGCGGCTGAAACTCTGAGACTGCTGAATCGAATGGCAGCTCGGCTCATTACACGCGGCCAGGGGACAATCAGCTTCTGAGCGCAAATCATCAGGCGGCACATGCTTCTGAACCTGGGAAACAATGGAAAGCTGCAACCCTGCTCCACATGTGTCCTCTCTAGTTTCTTCATCTGGAAATTTGTTACAAACAGCGTACGCATTCCAGCAGTAAGTTGTGATGCTCAAATGTTTGCATCGTTTGATGGCACATCCAGACAAACTGTCGGCAATACTGACTTCACTGCAGCTAAAGCACACGGCGAACAGTTTCTGGCACTGGCTCTTCCAAAATAGTTTCATTTTCCGACTCTTCATCACGGAGAATCCTTAGAGACGAAATAATGGCATGCAGGAAATGAAAGATATAGGAAGGGCAGAGAAAGGTCGCCGTGTAACGGTTAGGTTGATGATAGGACGATGCCAGTGGCATCAGACACGATAAGGCCGATTCCCAAATTAATGCTCGCTCGTATCCATACTGTCCATGCTTCCGACATGTCCCAAATTTTGCGAGTGACGTGCGGCGATCCAATGCGGGCTGCTCAAGAGAGCGAGGATCTTCCTGGAGCAATGTGCTTGGTTTCACTGCCACAAGCTAAAAGGCAGGACAAGAAACCAAAGTGAAAGCAAAGGGAAATGAAAGCATCTCTTCCTAATTATTATTAAGGAAAAGAAGTAAGAACGAAAGCGATATTAATATATATATATATCCGTATGTCTTCTTAGATTTTCTCGAAACTAAAAAGAAAGGAAAGTGAAGGTTGATTCAAAGGAATGGAAATCTATCTAATGCTTTTGCGTTTTCAAGTTTCAAAGGCAAAGCAGCAGAATGTAGATCCTTACTTGAGAAATGTGGCTTGGATTCCCCAAACCTGGTCGTCCACAACTTTCTCCTTGAAGCGTCCTCTCGACTTCTTCGGGGGTCATACAAATCAGTGTAGTAGCTGTGCTTCATTGTCGAAAAGCAAATTTCATCCATGAACCCAATGTCCTTTGCCGTCGCGTGCGCAAAGCGGCAGCGACTTCCTCTTCGGCAGTCTCCTCTGGAGAAATCCCTGCACTTAACGGATTTCTTGACGCGATTGCGATCCAACCTCGGGAAAGGGAGACATAGAAGGAAACGGAAAGTAACAGAGAAAGAGAGAGGGATAGAAACAGTGGAGGAGCGAGAAACACAGGGCAATGCAGCACCAGGAAAAGATGAGAAAGCAAAGTCCATCAAGACATGTCACGTCAAGCGGGCAAACATTCAAAGGTTGTGCCAACGAGAAAATCTGTAAAGATTGTGTTAAGATGGAACAGCATCAGTAAATCACACATCCGTCCGTGCTGAACTGTGGGATGGGGGTCGTGAAGTTTCGACCGAGCTTCTGATTCCACGCCTTGTCATAGCGATTGTTAAACCTGCATCAAACAAGGAAAGCAAGGAAAAGATAAGTGACAGACAGAAAGGCAGACAGCAAGATTATGCGCAGCCCATGCTGGGAACGCCGAGTCGCAACCAATTCAATTAACGCAATGAACGCTAGAAAAAAAATCTATGGTTTTTATTGAAAGAAAGAAAGAAAGCAAGAAAGAAAGACACGCATCAGGATCTGGCATTCTTTCTGGCATTCTATCTGACATCCTATCTGGCATTCTATCTGGCATTCTTTCTGGCATACTATCTGGAATTCTATCTGGAAATCTATCTGGCATTCTATCTGACATTCTATTTGGAATTCTATCTGGCATTCTTTCTGGCATTCTTTCTGGCATTCTATCTGCCCCCCCGGAATCTATCTTGGCATTTATCTTGAATCGTTGACACTCGCACCCACCATTCTATTAGAATCATCAAAAGCGCTAAAACAAAGAAGATGAGAAAATGCGAGTCCCGAACGCGCGTAGCGACACCGCGCACGGATCTAGCGCCCCGGGGAGTGCGGGAGGGTTCCCCATAAAAATAGTTAAAGAACAAAAACTAAAAAACGCGCAGAACGGATACCACACCTGACGGAGGCAGCACAGAGAGAGACAAAGAACACAGCAAAAAGAAAAGTAATCTGAGGAAAACATAAAAGAAACAATAAAAAAAAAAAAAACAATAAAACAAGAAATCTGACATTCTATCTGGCCTTGAGATCCGGCAGTGCGGACTGGGATGTGGAGCTCGCCGTTCAGGCCGGGTAGTGCCCACTGAGATCGAGAGCTCGCGGTTGAGGTCCGGCGTTGTTGACTGGGATCGGGAGCTCGCTGTTGAGGTCCGGCAGTGCCCACTGGGATCTGGAGCTCGCGGTTGAGGTCCGGCGTTGCCCACTGGGATCTGGAGCTCGCCGTGTGGTCCGGCGTTGCCCACTGGGATCTGGAGCTCGCCGTTGAGGTCCGGCAGTGCCCACCCCCCTCCGTCCCCCCCGCGCAGCCATGGTAAAATCTAGTAGCCCTCACCTGGCAGGTGGAGAAATAAGTCCAACGTTTCCGGTCATGGCAACAGGCCACATAAACTGAGAAAAACCAAAAAAGAAATCAGAAGACTATCTTCCAGAACGAAAATATTGACAACAATCAGGTACACATGAAACCGTTACTTCTGATCTCACACACAATCCAAAGCACCCTTTTGAAACAAGGCTTCGCGATGTCGTCCCCTTCTTGCAGTCATCCTGCGGCAATGGCCTCGCAGAGCGACATGCTTGGAAATGGGAAAGATCACAGTTAAGTCCCACAAACAAGACGTGTGAGAAGGAGAGACCGAATACAGTTAATAGAGATGAAGCTGGAGTGGGTTCTCGGGTCCGGGGTCTGAATCGTGATCACACCAGGTCCCAAAAAAAATAGCGCAACAAGACCGCGACGGTATGTTTAATGGAACCCATTTCTTTGAGGGCGACATCTGACAGAACAGCTTCACCCATTTGCAGCAAGACCTACAGGTCTACCAAAAGAGACACGAACAAGTGAATACATGTCAATTGCAAACCCGTCGGAAACCAGGCACCGTCCACGAGATGAATCAGGAAGAATGCGCCTCAGCAGGACGAAGCGTGTGAATGCAACGGCAAACACAATGAAGACAAAACCATAAACCAATGACATGCCTCCTCAACCACAACCCTTGATGGCGAGAGCGAAAGAAACAGAAAGCACCCTATCTGTGGCCAAACCTAGCATAAGAAGTTACGAGTACTTTCCAGACACAGGTGTGGTTCACCAAAGCAAGAATCCTAAATCGAAGATTCATCATTGGTGACCTTTCTTCGAGTGATCCCCACCATGAATGTCATACAGATTTTGACATTCTTTCTGGCAAAACTTTCTGGCAGGGAAGAGGAGGAGAGGACAACTCTGATGAAATCTAGAGACCTTCACGGGGTTCGGGTTCCACGGTTCCACGGTTGAACCGTGGAAACGTGGGCCACGGTTCGAGCTCCACGGTTTCACGGTTTCCACGGTTGAGTTCCACGGTTCACGGTTGGAGAGTGCCCGGCTCCGCCCTTCTCTGCTTTTCATGCTTTTGCTTTTTTCTTGGATGTGCGTTTGGGCTGCCATCAAATATTAGCTGCAGAAACCAGGACATAGAAATAAGGATGAACATCATACACGTGTCAATACAATGACTGCCGCACAAGTTAAATTCGGCAATTTGTGGAGGGGACCCTTCTTTGAACTTCAAATTGCCTTTTTTAGTAAAGAAAGTTGTCAAAAACTGGTCCGTTTGGGAAACTATGTTTTTCTCAAATCTAAAAGTTATTGACATATTACTTTTTTGTTTAAGGGTGTTTGCATGTAATTTCTTCTCTTCCTCCTCATGCTTTTTCTGCTTTTGCTTTTTTCTTGGATATGTGATTGGGCTGCCACTACTACGACGGCGACTACTACAACTAGTACTACTACTACTACTGCTGCTGCTGCTGCTACTGCTACTTCTACTGCTACAACAACTATACTACTACGACTAGTACTACTACTACGACTAGTACTACTACTACTACTACTACTACTACTACTACTACTACTACTACTACTACTACTACTACTACTACTACTACTACTACTACTACTGGCCGGTCAGCCGGTTGGCCGGTCGGTCAACCGGACGGGGGTCAGCGGCCGGTAGCCGTGGCCGGTAAGCCAGCCTACTACTAGTACTAGTACTACTACTGCGCTCCTACAAAACAAGTTTTAGTAATAGCACTCGTACTGTACTAGCACTAGTACCCCTAGTACTACTAGTACGAATAGCACTACTAGACTACGCTACACTACGACTACGACTACCACTACCACTACCACTACCACTACCACTACCACTACCACTACCACTACCACTACCACTACCACTACCACTACCACTACTACTACTACTACTACTACTGGTACTGGTACTGGTACTGGTACTGGTACTGGTACTCGTACTAGTACTACTACTACTACTACTACTACTACTACTACTACTACTACTACTACTACTACTACTACTTGAACCGTGGAACCGTGTGCCACGGTTCGGGCTCCACGGTTTCACAATTGAACCGTGCAACCGTGGGCCACGGTTTGGGCTCCACGGTTCGGGCTCCACGGTTTCACAGTTGAACCGTGGAACCGTACGCCCGTCCGCCACGGTTCAACCGTGGAACCGTACGCCGCGGTTCGGGCTCCACGGTTGAACCGTGGAACCGTGTGTCACGGTTCGGGTTCCACGGTTCCACGGTTGAACCGTGGAAACGTGGGCCACGGTTCGAGCTCCACGGTTTCACGGTTTCCACGGTTGAGTTCCACGGTTCACGGTTGGAGAGTGCCCGGCTCCGCCCTTCTCTGCTTTTCATGCTTTTGCTTTTTTCTTGGATGTGCGTTTGGGCTGCCATCAAATATTAGCTGCAGAAACCAGGACATAGAAATAAGGATGAACATCATACACGTGTCAATACAATGACTGCCGCACAAGTTAAATTCGGCAATTTGTGGAGGGGACCCTTCTTTGAACTTCAAATTGCCTTTTTTAGTAAAGAAAGTTGTCAAAAACTGGTCCGTTTGGGAAACTATGTTTTTCTCAAATCTAAAAGTTATTGACATATTACTTTTTTGTTTAAGGGTGTTTGCATGTAATTTCTTCTCTTCCTCCTCATGCTTTTTCTGCTTTTGCTTTTTTCTTGGATATGTGATTGGGCTGCCACTACTACGACGGCGACTACTACAACTAGTACTACTACTACTACTGCTGCTGCTGCTGCTACTGCTACTTCTACTGCTACAACAACTATACTACTACGACTAGTACTACTACTACGACTAGTACTACTACTACTACTACTACTACTACTACTACTACTACTACTACTACTACTACTACTACTACTACTACTACTACTACTACTACTATACTACTACGACTAGTACTACTACTACTACTGCTGCTGCTGCTGCTACTGCTACTGCTGCTGCTACTGCTACTTCTACTGCTACAACAACTATACTACTACGACTAGTACTACTACTACTACTACTACTAATACTACTACTACTACTACTACTACTACTACTACTACTACTACTACTACTACTACTGGCCGGTCAGCCGGTCGGCCGGTCGGCCAACCGGGCCGGCCGGTCAGCCGGCCGGTCAGCCGGCCGGTCAGCGGCCAGCCGGTTGGCCGGTCGGTCGGCGGTTGGCCGGTCAGCCGGTCGGCCGGCCGCCCGGTTGGCCGGTCGGTCAGCCGGTTGGCCGGTCGGTCGGCGGTTGGCCCGGTCAGCCGGTTGGCCGGTCGGCCAACCGGGCCCGGTCAACCAGGCCGGTCAGCCCGGTTGCCCGGTCACCGGTCAAAACCCCCCTGGTACCGCCCTTCTGTCAAGAGGAATAAACCCATGCCATTTCACCTGATTGTTTGTTCATTCCTCTAGTGTCTCGAAAACTAACAAGGAAAGGATCCATCTGCATCCAGATTTCTGGGATGATTTCCTGCTCCTTTCATGACATATATTGACCCTGTGCTGTGTTCGTCGACCAACCACGATGCCATATTTGTTGGATTGAACATGATTGAACGATGTCTCCGACATCCTAAAAACCCCAAGGCACGACACCCCAAGGCCTTCGCTGCAGTCGAAGCTTCGGAGTTAAAAAGGCTTTCAAACTCCTAGCAAAACAGAGATGTGCAATGCAAAACTTTTGCGTCATATCTAGTGACTACTGCATATCGTCTGATTCTTGATGCTGATGGATGGATGGAGTCTGCAACGATGCGGCCTCTTCTTTGAGCCAGTGGATACACGTATATACACGTGGATACTGCAGGTTAGCTCAGCTAGACAAAAAAACACACAACCAAAGGAGATCTATATGAATGATATGTAATCTTGTAATATTTGGGGTTTGCCCGAGTTTGCCTTCCAGCCCTGGCACATGCAAAGCAATCGCACAAAGGACTTTCAGACCCAAACTGCAAGTTCATCAAGTTCATGTTGTGACTCAGTGACTTTTCAAACAGCATGTCTTTTCAACACTTCGAACAGCAGGAACCTTGGGTCGCCTCTCGCTCACACCCCACACGCGCTTCGACTTCCTCCTACTTTTGTACTGTTTTTCTTGTTCACCAATCTGCAGACTCCCCTCACTTACGCATTTATGCGCCGACCTGCCCCCCCCCGCCACCCACCAGAGAACTCCACCGACCAGAGAAAAACTAGCAAACTTCTTTGCTGAAGTTTGCTGGCATCTTTCAATGGACAGCAGCCTTTTTTGCCAGAGGCTAAGATTCTGTAAAATACCAAAATCTCTTGAAGATATTAGGTGTATGTTGTCAGGGTCCACTTGTTCCACAGTACCACAGCCTGAAACATCCTGAAACAATCTCTTAGACGTTCCTTACTGACAATGCGCACTCTCTTCCCTTTTTTCCCCTCGCACGAGTGAACTTATGTGCGATGGCAACAAGAGCCACCAAAACTCCAACATTATCCGATAAAAGAAACTGGATGCAGAGAGCTTCTACATGCTCATGCACTGCGCGAAGCTGCCTGACGGACCACTCACAGTCAATGGAGACATGGGTGAAGCTTGAGACGGCTTGAACGAGACTGAACGAGGCACCTTTGCTTGCCTCAAACGAGCAAGTTCCGTGGCTTCGGCTATGTCCTCAGCGTTCGGCAGCGACAAACATCCCAAGTTCATCCACGTTGAAGCTGCGCAATGAGCGCTGGCGTGCCCTGACCAAAATGAAGATCTGAGCCAACATTAAAATCACCTGTTACTGCAAGTTTATATAGTTTATGCAAATTGCCCGTGTCTCCGGACCATGGGCCACTTGAAGAATCCTTTCCGTGTTTCAGCTGCCTGGCGTCAACACTGCGCAGATCTGCGCAGCCAATTCAGATCTTCACAGCCCGTGCCTCGTCGTGAACAACTTCACAGCCGCCTCGTGCGGAGATCGAGATTTACGGAGGTTTCTGGCAGCTCTCATGTTTTTTTCTCTCTGATTCTACGTGTGCATGAAGATGAACGTAAAAAAAAACCGCTGTCTCTCGTTCTATTCCCTTTTAGTCTATATATATATATACTATCGTATATATTCGTACATTATTAATCATATATTACTATTATTATTCATTATATTACATAATAAAATATATACACATATATTAGATATATACACGTATATATAATATACATAATTCTACATACATATCTGGGGAGAGAGATAGTACGGATATGATCTGTGCCGTCCAACGCCTCCAAGGCCTGGAGCCCGCAATGGTCCAATGGGCCAGGTGTCAACCTGGATCCACTGTGTGTGTGTTACACTCTGCTACATCTGGGTAATCTGAAATAATCTGAAAATTATATATATATAAAGATAATTATATATATATAATTATAAATATATTAATATATATATATATATATAATATTAAGATATATATACACATATATAAATATAAATAAATATAATTATACATATATTAATATAATATATATACATATATGATGCTCCAAAATGCTCCATGCCTGGAAACATTTTCAACATGTCTCGGTAGCGCTGTGTATCTTCACTGGCATTTCCCAATAATTCACCCAGAACATCGTGTATGTACATGGACAATCAAGAATCAAAACCAATGATAAACATTGGTTTAACACCGTTCACGTCAAGAAACTCGGGATTGGAGAGACCTGCTGTTCACCCTTGGCATTTGCATCTGAGAGCCTGCAGTGGCTGCGGGCACTGCAAGGTTTTTCGACAGATTCGCTGTTAAAAAACAGCCAGAAATTCTTGGCCTGCTATGCCAAGAACTTGCTGAAGCATGAACTCCTGAGTGTGTCGTGTGCTTCGTGGAGAAAAGATCGCATTTAGGGGCAACTTGTGGGTTTGTACACCCCAAGATGGCAATGTTGATAAGATGATAAGTATATATATTATATAAGTATTCACTGGGAATAAAGTAGAACGTGATAGAATGAATGTGACAGAATGTGAGGATAGAATGTGAGGATAAATGGACATTTAGATTTTGAGATAATCCATTTTCAGACACACCAGCTGCTGCCTTTGTAGCTACTTGTGGAACTTACCTGCCAAGTCATTTCACCGCCTGATCTTCTTGGGGCACATTGAGTCAGGTTTGAGGCAACTCGGCAACTCCTGAAAATGGACACTTGCATACTCTTTGCACAAAACAACATGCATACACACACGTGTGTATATATATATATGCATAATTAATAGTTAATGGTATATATATATAATTATATATATTTGTGCAAAAACATATACTCTATTTATCTCTATTTACTTTCCTGTGAGAACGGATCTTCCATGAGATCCGGTGTAATTAGTGATGGCATTTGAAACGGCAGATTGGAAGTGCAACTTTGCCAAGTCTCGATGCGTGCAAAGGAGTCTTCCAGGTTACCTGAAAGGAAAGCAGCATGAAACCAGCGTGACAAGCTGAAGGGCGTCGCTCAGGAAGATCGCTTGAATCTCCAATGCAGCCATGGAATGCCATGGAACCTTCTGATATCTTTCGTTGCTTTTGAAAAACGAACGTATCCGAAAGTATCCGAAAGTGCTAATGTGCAGGACGGCATCATCTGTTTGCGGCATGTCTAGAATCTAAAATGATAATGACATTTGTATTCGGCATATTTCTGCATCATATACCTATGAATTCAATCCGGTTTCATGTGACCTGTGCCCATATCCCAACCACCCCAGTTAAGGCTTGTATTGCTGAGCCCTCGGCTTACGCGGCTGGCCAAGGTCTCATCTGAGCGTTGAGAACGTCCGGTGTCTGGTGAATTCCTGACTTGACTTCTCCAGTGCGATAGCCTAGGTGAGGGGTGGCAAAACATTTTGCAGGGATACTGTGATACTTAGTGGATTAACTTAGCGGATAGTCACATACTTGGATGATCACTTTTGTTGAGCAAAACTGGAAGGATACTGGGATAGTCTTTGCATATCTTTGCATATGTCACAAGACACTCTTTGGAAATGGGACATCACTACCGACATTGTGCATGAGTGGACGTGGACCAAGAGTACATTGATTTGCGGCACAATGATTGATCACCAGGCTATCCCATGCACTTTTAGAAACTTCAGAATGGAAGCGACTGGATTTTGACTTGGCAACCCTGAAATCAAAGTCTCTCTTGATGCCCACCCATGCCTTTCCGAGATGCTCGGTTGAAGGACTTTCATAGCCGTTGTAGCCAGGGGCCTCTGGACGGGGAATGGTTTGGGATGCTTGGTACTTTCCGTTCCGGTGAACCATCCCGTCCCAGCTAAGCATCAGACCTGCTCCTGAAAATCCTGGCGCTGCGGACAAAAATGCAGCATCACGAGAATCTTGGAACATCTTGGTACTTACGAGAAGGCCGAACCTTCTTGTATAAAGCATCTTAACGCATGTTGAGACATGTTGAGACTACATGTTGTAAACAAAACATTGAGATGCATCTGGAGAGTAAATTGGCAGCCAAGATCCTTGCATAGCAGAACAGAACCCAGGGCCCTAATTCGACAAGTGATGACCACACAAATTGGCAGGTCCAAACCTTGGTACCCTGATGTACCCCCGTCAGCAATGGACAACATCCTAAGGAATTGATTGGACGGAATCTTTTGTCATCTTTTGTCATCTTTTGTCTCTTTGACCCATCCATACCCATCCTATGCCCATGTTCCCCAGCCTGGACAATGAGACTTCCACCACCTTTGGATGGGTCTCTGCGTGGCCAGCTGCTCTCCTGGGCGGGTTCCATTGCGCTGAGAGCCGATGCTTGGAGGAACGGGTGTCACACATTTTGTCAGCCTGAAGTTGGAGGGTCGCGGATATTCTATACGCCCATGAGATACATGAGATACCAGTTAGTAAGTTGTGGTAAGTGTTTGGTACATGAGGTAATCAACGGAGTGCTCCCACCTCGTTCTCCACCAGGGTACGCCCCAAGACTTTCTTCACTTCACCCAATAAACACCGTCACTCATATATAGTCCATCTTTCTGCCTGCACATGTCTTGCCTACTGCAAACAAGCGTCCATGTGTGGCCTTGGCAAACCACGGGCTTTTTGTTGCAGTGCTTGTATCCGAGACTCAAAGGAAGAGATCACCTGTGAATCTTCAAATCCTTTCGTGTCTTCACTTGGATTCTTCAAAGTTTCAGAAAATCTCACCTCCGACGGCCCGTCCATTTGGAAGGGGCTATTCTCAGGGGAAAGGGCGTCCCTAGATCTGTTAGATCTTCGGCTGGAAGGACTCAGCGAAGGATTGGTCCGCTTGGGACTCTTGCTCTCAACGCGTCTGCGTCTGGAAGGACTTCCATCAATCAATTTATTTCGGCTTCGTTGCCATTCATTTTTGGCCAACTCAGGTGGCTGAGGAGCTTCAAATGTCCTTTCAGTCTGGGAGACCTGGGAGACCTGGGAGACCTGGGAGACCTTTGCTTCATCATTCAGCCAATCCTTGGCTGAGTATGGCAGAATGCTCACCAACGCCTTGCTGGGGGACCGAGATGCAGGCGGACTGCCCCTGGTAGACAGCTTCAAAATGGGACTCTCAGCTCTCTCCACGCGGGCCTTCGTCCCTTCCTGGGATCCACTGTTGTTCCAAAGGCGACTTCCACTGCTGGGCGTCTCGGTCTGTTGCCGCAATTTCACAAAGCTGCGAGCCAGGCCCTGACCCTCGAGCTGTCTCAACTGACCTGGGTGGACTTTGACGCCACACGACGCTACTTCCAATTCATGTTGCTTGTTTGGAATCACAGGGAAATTGTTTATACATTTTAAATTAAACTTAATTAATCTGCAATCATTAAGCAATCATATCACATCATTCAAAAAGAGATCAAAAGTCCTAGCCGCTGCTGAGCTGTCTTGAGCGATTTGCCAAACTCTGTGAGGTGCTCCGGCTCTGAGATCTCTGAGGCGTTGCCGACTTCCAGTCACTCAGCCGTTGGCACAACTTGTCCATGCGGCCCATGAAGACTGAGAGATCGTGATCCGCCATCGCTTCCATGGTTTCCATGGCTTCATAGGGGATGGGATGTTAGAAGCTCAACTTCAAGAATCTGAATTTCCTATGTAAGTAAATCGACTATATACCGGTATTGGCGCAGTAGTGGCTGCATGTGGTAGCGTCTCAGGATTCCTAGAGCAACTTCAAAACTATTGATCATTACTGTATTGTTCATAAATATGTAGGGGCCCATGATATACCCATCATATGATATCATATGATATCAGCCATCGCGTCTGTTCTGACAAGGATTTTCCAGGTTTTCCAGGTTTTCCAAGCATAGTTTGACCTTGCTCCACTGGCCGCGGCAGATTTGACCTGCAGCTGGAGCCTCCGGCATCGTGCAGCACTTGGGAGGGGCCAAGGGGCCAAGTGCTTTCGGATCGGCCAGAAACCCAGGAGCCCACTGAGAAAGGGACACCGTTTTTCACCCTGAGGCGAGGACTGAAATTTGCGAATTTGGACCATGCTGTTGGGCAAATGTCATCTTTTTTCGTGGACTCTTTCAAGCAACAACAGCTTGGTGGCTGTTTGAAAGTGCATGTAACCATGTAAAACCGGGACTTTAGATTCCTAGTCTTGACACCAACCCAGTGGGCAAATTCTCCGTGAAACTTCACTGGCCCTCCAAAAAAACCACCGGCTTCAGATTCTCCTTCTGGAGACCCCAGCCACAGTGGGACTGCTCGTCTTAGAGCCGGAAAAATGACCAGTGACTAGTCGCATCGCCTACAGGGCCTACAAGGACTCAGTGTCACTTTCCACATGAAGTGGCTCCAATGGCTCGGCAGTGCCTGCATAGTGAGAAGTACCAATGCCATGTGGTCTGTGGGAAGCTACCAGAGAACAAAGCAAACAAATTCAGGGTTACATCGCGACACCGTTTCGGCATGTTTCCCACATCTTCACAGCACCAGTGATTCTAGCAATATATACATTTACATATATATAATTATATACTATATATATATATTATATATTATATATATATATATGTGTGTATGTTATCAACCGTAGTTACTACGTTTCTGAACAATACATCTCTTGTGCAGAGTTGAACTGGCAGCTCCAGCGAGGACTTGCTGGACATTCTTCCTAGAGTCCTAGAGACATCTAGAGACATCCAGAGTCCTTCTTCCTGGCCCGGCTAATTGATAATCTTCTATAGTCATCCCCAAATAGATGGAAAAGTAAATCACCATCAAATTACTAGGGATATACTGTTCCATCTATTTGGGGATGACTATAATTAATCTTGATACTCTCAAATACTTTGTTGCACATCAATCATGACCTGTAGCCCGTAGCTCATCCTCCTCGCTGATAGCTTGGAACCTGGGTCAAGGCGTATGAATGAACGCAAGACATGGTGGAGATGAAACCAATCTGAATATGACATAAATATGACATAAATATGACATAAACCTACTGGAATGATATTGATAAATGATATTATATTGTGATTGCTGGAGATTGCTGGAATGATTGGACTGGAAACATCTTTTGTTTGACAGACTGCAGTAGGGATTAGTATGTCTAGACTACTGGTAATTGTAGCACCTGGTTTGCCATCTGCTGGGCACCGCACCCATCAGGAATAGCACCAACACCTGCAAGATTTTGGGCAGCTGAATCACCGACCATCACTGACCATCACCAACCCTTGACTCAATGACCCTTTTGTTAACTTTTGTTGGTGCCATATGGTGCCATATGTTCCATGGCCCCGCCTTTGCTGCCGCCAGGCCCTTTGCTGCCCCACTGCAATCTGCCCAGGCGACCCGCAGCCTCACGCCCGATGTAGACCAGTGGCGCTGATCAAACCCACTAAGACAATTGCGTGCAGAGACAGAATATGACAGAATCATCAGAACATGACAGAATATAATAGCGATTCGATTTGACCATCAGAGTTTTTGGTTTTGGTGTGACACAATAATACGACACAATATACAGTATCACATATATCACATGACACAACGCTTCTGCGAATGTTTCACCATGATTCAACATGCTTCAATGTCACTCCGTTGCCGGTATACCTCTTCCAAGGTCTTGGTGGCACCACGCATCAAATTCTCGTCCTCCTGCGAAATTGCACCCAAAAGCACCATAGAAATATCAAACAGATGCATCAAATAAAAGATAAAAATGCATCTGAACTCTGAACAACATGTTCATGTGAAAGATGATGAAAGTGCTCGAGAGTTCGACATTTTACAAAAGCACCGCAGCTGCCGCAGCTATCTGCCGCCAAATCCAACAGCCCATCTCCTCGCTGCCAAGACTTTGGAGATCTGAGCCCAACAAAGTGAGAGTTTTCGAAGAATTCTCCGCGCGCAACTTGCTGCCCTGGGGTGGATGGGTCAAGATATGTCAAGATTCTCAGCTATCAACCTACCCAACCCACCTAACCCACCTAACCCTGGTTTATGAAATGTTTATGATGGTTTAAAACTCAAAATGACCAATTTTCTGGGATTCCAAGCTTGACCCATGCCCATATGACTGCACCCTAAGCACTGAATACCAATCTGTATAAGTTTCTTGCACAGGTGTTCTACCGGAGGACAAGGGCAGGGCAGTCTTTCCAATCAGAAATTTGTGAACTCTCGGCAGCTGATATTCCTGCAATATCTGCAATTAATTGGGTTCTTCTATCAGCATTTTGTGAGGTGATGTGGAATATCTTGGTCCTTTTCAAACTGCGCATCAGGACATATGAGGACATCTTTTCACGGTCTTCCTCTTCACCCAACTCCGCTAAAATGATGAGGTTTCATCTAATAATATCCGTCACTTTTCCTAAATCTCTGTGTCCACGGTCATGTGTGGTTAGAGTTAGATAGAGATGAGCCCCTACTCTGATAATCCCTTCCCCCTATTACTAAACCCCCCACAAATACTAAAAACTAGGGTCCATCTCCCAATTTGGAAAATTTCAGATTGGCCAGTTTGACTTTTAATTGATCCCCTTTAGAAAACAATTTAAAAATAAAGCTACCATTTGTGGGTTTTGCCCCCTAATAATAAACACTAGTTGACCCCGGGGTGTTTATTATTAGGGTCCTTCTGACAATTTTTAATTTTTTTATATTAGGGCTTTTAATTTATTATTAGGGCCCGCTTCGAAAACCAATTTTTGGCAATATTTTAATTGCATTATAAAATGAAATTTAATTGATTTTGAAATCGGAAAACATAGTTTTTTATTATTAAGATTTTAATTTATTAATAGGGTTTCCCAATAATAAATATCCCCCTAATAATAAGAACTACCTGAGGTGTTTATCATTAGGGGGGGCGTTTAGTATTAGGAGGAAAGGATTAGTATGACAAGTAATCTGTGTCCTTATATCACCACATGGAGCCGGAGCGTCAGGAGTGGTTCATCGAACTGCTCAGCCCTGCCGGACCCTGCCGGGCCCTGCCTGCTTCAGGGAACTGGACGCCCCTCTTGAAGACTTCATCCGGCTCCCAGCGCCTGAAATTCCGCTCCATCATAGCTGGGAGCCAAGTGGAATTTCAGGTCCAACTCCAACTGACTGCTTACATATTTTTACCATATCAAAATATATCCCAAAAAAAAATCAAACAAAATCAAATAGCCATTAGAATAACTAACCATTTGAATTTGAATTGTATTAAGAAAATCACCCTCCATCAGCATCATCTGAGCCCCTCGCGGACTTCCTCTGGAGCTTTGATGGCCAAGCGATCCTGCGGAATCAGACCTGGAGACAAGGGCTCAAAAAAAAAAAAAACATGGTGGTAAGGGATGGACACTATTTGAACATCATCTAGAGCTGGTGGATTATAATGATTATGCGGATTTAGAACCATTTGACTGTCGTTGGCGGAAGTAGCCGCCCGGCGCCTATGCGAGTTTCTAGCCTCCTGTCAACCGGTTTGGCAGACACTGCCAGCTGTTGAAGCCTCGGTGTGATCTCGGTGTCGAGGGGGTAACATCCCAAAACCATAGGTTTCCCCAACCAAATTGACGAGTTGGTTGGATTCTGGTCCAAATTCTTCATGTGCCATGGTCTAAACAACCAATGTTGGTGATTTACCGATTTACCATTATTCACCCCGCTTCTGGGGTGGCCGCCCACACCGCAAATTTATTTCGGTCCGTGAGAGGGGCTAAGGGTGGTTTTCCCCCGTGGGGGCTCCCCAAGCTAAGAATTTTAACTTTCTCCCCCCCGTGGGGGGCTCCCCAAGCTAGGGAATTTTCACTTTTCCCCTCCGTGGGGGCTCCCCAAGCTAGGGAATTTTCACTTTTCCCCCCCGTGGGGGCTCCCCAAGCTAGGGAATTTTCACTTTTCCCCCCCGTGGGGGCTCCCCAAGCTAGGGAATTTTCACTTTTCCCCCCCGTGGGGGCTCCCCAAGCTAGGGAATTTTCACTTTCCCCCCCGTGGGGGCTCCCCAAGCTAGGGAATTTTCACTTTTCCCCGCCCACGTGGGGTGCTTCCCAAGCT
Organism: Cladocopium goreaui; assembly: GCA_947184155.2. NCBI lineage: Eukaryota > Dinophyceae > Suessiales > Symbiodiniaceae > Cladocopium > Cladocopium goreaui. The sequence goes on from CAMXCT020003779.1 coordinate 1,013,149, forward strand.
AGGGAATTTTCACTTTCCCCGCCGTGACAGCTTCCCAAGCTATGGAATTTTCACTTTTCCCTCCCTTGGAGGCTCTCCAAGCTGCGGAATTTCAAATAGCTAGACAATGACGCCTAGATAGTCCCCCAAATCCCGTGTTCTTTGAATGTGTTTCCATGTTTTTGCAATGGTTTCCTTCAAAGCACGGTACTTGACACTTTTGTCGCCATAAAACCGGTCGAAAACATCATGTTCGACAATGCTTCCAATTCCCTTATCTCCCCAACCGTTGAAAATACTGCTATTTACAGTGTTTTCTTCAATTTTTCCATGTTCCAATGCCGGTAGCCAACTCCAACATATATATATATATAAGAAATCCTTCCAAAACATTGTTTTTGACAGTGTTTTTCCAATGTTTCCAGTCAAACAGACGGTAATTTACACGTTTTTTGCCATAAAGGCAGTAAATCCTTCCAAAACATTGCTTTTGACAGTGTTTTTGTAATGTTTCCAGTCAAGCATACGGTAATTTACCCGTTTTTTGCTATAACGTCAGTCCAAAACACTTGTTTTTGCAGTGTTTTCAATGCTCTGGCATCCAAAAACCCTGCAAAATCTTGCTATGTACAATGTTTTTTTCATTTTTGGCCGTTTTTCCATTGCCGGAAAGCTACCAAAATGATCCAAAATTCCATTTCAATACCCTCTTGCGCTCAGACACCCAAAAATCCTCAAAAAATGTCGAAAACACCACCGTATTCTGGTCTCGGTGCGAAACCGTTTTTGCCCCCCCCCAGCTAAAGCTGATATAGCGACTGCTATATTAACAAATGTCATTGAGCATTTAGTGTTGCTGTTTTGCCCCCCAATAAGCACGCCTTCACCGCCAAAGCGGTGTGGGCGGATTTACCAATTTTTTGACCATGGGCGAACATCAAACATCTAGGGACCGCATGTTGTAGTCTACGTCATCTTCATCTTCCTCTGCACCAAAGCGGAATTTCCTCACACGGCTCTTGTCCAAAATCTCCCCAAGCTCGTCCTTAGGCCGTGCAGGGGAAAGGAAGCTGCCATGGTGATGTGATACCCAAAGAAACCATCCCCAATATCATCCGGAATCGGGTGTATATAATGGTGTATAAACCCTCCAACATTGGAGCTTTACCATGATTTCACGTTTTTTTTCAACCACCTATTATATATATATATCACTGCATTATCACTGCCATGCCATATGCCTTAGGCATGATGCATCAACTCCTCGACTTGGGCTTTCTGAATATGCTGAATGCAAATACATCACTGGGGCTTGCAGTCAAATGTCAGTCTTCTTGCCGCCATTCTTAATGCCAGGCAGCTCCAGAAAATCGGCCTCAGAGTTTCAACCGCCATCGAGAAGCTGTTGACTTTCTGAACGCTCTCAGCTTGCACCTGCTATCTCTGCATTCTATCCAATGTATAATATATCCGGAGGCCACTTCTGCAACAGAACGCCCAAATTTGACAAACATTTCAGCAGGGGGTGGGTTCGACTGGTGGGGCAAGCGTCGTCTGAGAGCGCTTGAAGAGCAGCATCTCTGTAGCTCAAAGCTCCTCCGTAGCCGCCATTCCTTGGCATGGACAGCAACACAACGACACACTGCCAAAAGCCAAGAACCCCATACCTGGCTGGGCCCCAAAATGCGTGTGCTTTTCGAAATGTCCCAAGTCGAGAAGCAGGATGTTGTCTACAAGAACCTGAGTTCCCGATGCAGCCGCTTCCAGATTGTCAGAGTGAGCAAGGGTATGCAGTGTTGGTCCGATGTTGGGTTCTGATGGCAGTAGTAGCATGTACCAGTAGTACCGCACAAGGCGGTGGCGGAAGTTTCAAAAATAGGAAACCTATAGGAGAGATTGGTTGTTGTGAATCAGGGATGGCAGAGCGAAGCCACTGAGAGCAGCGCTTTTTCGAAACTCCACATCTCAGCCTCCAAAAGTGGTCCGAACCCCTGGTGTTTTGCACATTTTGACTTCGAAATGTGCTTCGCGCCACAACGGCGTGCACTTTTTCGAAACTCGACCTCTGAGCCTCCAAAAGTGGTCCGAACCCCTCTAGGTTGTCTTTTCCCCTGGGGTGAAAAATCTTAAGGGTTAGGGTGTGGGTTAAGGGGTTCGGGAGATCCATCTCTCCACCGCAAGGCTGCCGGCCGCCAGATCATTCACCTGCAGCGTTGCGCATGTTGAAGCGGTGACCATGTCATATCCTAACGCAGCAAGTTGTTGCCTTTTAATCTGGTGTGTTTTTTTTTGCGATTACCATCCTAGCCCGCCAGCACTTCATGAATGAAGGCACTAGTGTCTTTGAGCACAGCATGGAAATGGTGTCCTGGTCATCTTATCAATTCAAAAACATCCGGTGAAAGAATTTGCCATATCCAGGGTAATAGCTGATTATCACTGGCACCAAAATTAAAGCATTGTAGATATTGCACCACCGCAAGAACCTGGTTTGGGATTTGACGAGTTACGTTGTACTGGTTCAAACACAAAAATGTGGCTTCTCCAAACATAAATGCAACCCACAAATTCCAACACTACTCGCTATAAAATGCTATCCAAAATTGCCAAAGGGTTTGCATCGTGGCAGATTTTTTGCCCCATAATTGGCTTTAATCCAGATAACTCGTCTTCAAAGTGTGAACAATTCAGAGTGTTTCCAAATTGCCGGTCTTGTCGGTGCATTTTTTTCCCGGCCAGCTCAAGCAGGTAGCTCTCAGGCGACTTCGTTTTCGCCTTGCAAGGCCAACAACTCCTCTGGCGTCAAAGGATCACTCGAATCCTTCTGGCCCTTAACTTCCTCGTGAAAGTGCTCGCACAGCAAGTCACTGAGCGACTGCTGGTACAGCGGATGGGAACTTTGGGACAGGCAGCGAATGGCGTGCATGTCGATGACGTTCTGCAAGAAATTCATGTGGGACTTGTTCTTGCAAATTCCGAGGTACTGCAAGTTGGAACGCATGGCAGCCTTAGCCAAGGCTCCGCTGCCTGCCGTGGCATCAATGATGCACTTTGCACCGGTGAGGCCGATGATGGCTTCCCAACAGCTCTCAGTCCTTGGAAATTTCGATGTTCAGAGGGTGTTCCCATCCCCTTCTAGGAGCTTAAGTTCAAATGAGGATTGGCACAGCGGTTTGATAGAAAAAGAAAATTGGACGAGCAATAAGCATACAGTACATAGGTGAATGATGGTGAATGCTACTGACCTTTGGCCTATCAGCTGTACCCGTTGTAAAAGCACAGCTGAGGCCAGAACTTTGCTTCCTGCCAGAAGAGTGGAACACCAGCACGGCTCCACGCAGCTGGCTTGGCCCCGCTGTTGTTCTTGCCCAAGATTTGCTCCTTTTCGGCTTCCAACATGCGCGGCAAAGATGTCAGCACAGGCAGGTCAACGCCAACAAAGCCAGTGTCATAGGTGCTAATCTCATCGCCTCCACTCTTGTCCACAAATTTGTCCTGTTGACAAAAAGTGTTTTTTAAACAGCCAATTTTTTTCTGCGCATCAAAATATTGTGCAAACCGACTAACTTGAGGGAACCCGTGTGACATATGCAAGCATGGTTGGATGATCTGGCAGCTTTAGCCAGCAGTCCTCGCGTGGCTTTGTTGACAGCCGCACCCTCGCAACGTTGGACTTCAGGTAGCCAATCTCTTTGGTCACAGAACCTCCGAAAACTCGACGGCCAACCCGAGAAGCTCCCTTGTAGCTAATCCAAAGCTCCGTGTTGGTGGAGGCGTTCTGCAAAACTTTGAGCTCTTCATCTAGGAACTTCCGGTTGGCCAGTGAGCGGCCATCCCAGACAAGCACGAAGTCGAACGGCTTGATCGCATTGCTCTGGATGAATTTAAGCAAGTTCTTGGCATCGCCTTTGTCAGTGAGACTTCCAATGGCGCTCCAAGGCGTCAATTGCTTCTCTTCAAGCAACTCTGTGGACAACACCCACAAACGATGCGACTCGTTCAACTCCCCAGCGAAAGATTTCACTTCCTCTGCCACGGGCTTGTTCCACAGGGCGTTCAGATCTCCTTCTGTGCGCCCGAAAGCCAAGTTGACGACTTTCTTGCGCAAAGCCTGCGCCTGGCGCCAAATCTCATCTCTTTCCTTTTGCCGCCGCTCACCTGCCACTTGACAAAACGGAAGCAAAACAAAATCACCTTGCGTATTGTTTTTGAACACTCGAGCCCCTAATTTTCCTAATGCAGCTGTCTCAGTGTCTTGATGTGTCTTGGATGATGGTGATGTCTAGTCATTCGTTTTCTTCTGCAGCCATGAGCGTTGTGTGGCAAGGTCTGTGTCAGGGTCGCTAGACATCCTGGCGAGTGTGCGAACTGTCATCTTGGGCGCTCCAGTCTCAGAAACTTGCACGATCTCTGAAACTTTGCCAAGCTCTGCCAGTGCTGCCGTCCACTCCTGGTGAAGGTCCAAGTCTTTGAACGAACTCTCTCCGTCATACAAAATCTCCGTCACACCCGGTTTCCTGCGCAGGAAGCAAAAGAAAATGGTGACGTGAGAATTAGAAACCAAGAATTCATAAGGCTGAATTCACCAGGTTTCTTCTCGAGCAGCAGTTTGGTTCAGCTGAATAAAGAGCTGTCTCGACAAAACATATCTACTTGAGTACATCTGCACGTAATCTAGATGTTGATGCTGATGGTCGAATCCTGTCGAATCGAAAAAGCTATTTAAAATGGTAAGATGATGATAATCCGCTAGCAAGGCAGTGGACAAATAGATTGTATATCAACTTTAGCCGGGACACCTGGTGTGGGACAATGGATATCGATACGAACCCTATTTGTATTTGGAAAAATGCATATGGTGTCTAAACTGGGAATTTCCGGCCCGCAAAAATTAACCTAGCGGGATTAGTTCAGTCAGCATGTTTTAGGCGAGCTTCCAGACTATGGAGCACCTGCCCATGCATGCAAATTCCAATTCTGATTTTCAGGTTTGCTGCATCAAATGCGACATGACCTATGCTGGAACCGTATCACAAAAACCCTTACATGAGCTGACTGTCGCCAGAAAAGCCAAGTAGCTTCGACATTTTGATGAGCGACTCATCGTACTCGTTCAAATACAAAGCCAAGGCCAAGCCGTACCAACGTTTGCTGGCTCCGGCAAGAAGTGGACCATGATCTTCCTCTGCATCAACTGGGTACAGAGAATGGAAGAGAAGAGGTCTCCGAATGGCTTGGAGGGCTGCTAGCAAATCCTTGGAAGACTCTACCTGCAACGTTTCCACGACGTGGATCATGTGCTCAAGAAGGAGGTATTTCGACAAGGTCACATGGAACCAGCCCCCTGCATCTTTGCCTCCATCCAAGTTCTTCGAGGTGAAGAATGCTGGCTGGGCTTGCTCACGCTTCAATGCCACATAAGCCGCATGAAGCACCCACAAAAGGGCATCTTCGATCACCTGGCAGCCCATGCAAAAACTCAAAACCTATAATTTGGGTTCGGTTAAGTTGGGACTTGGGAACAAAATTCGCTATCAATCCGTGTGAGTCAGTCACCCCCGGCTTTTGAAAAAGCGATGCCTCTGCAGGCAGTGATGCAGCAATTTGCGACAGACGCACCAACTTCACGTAGCCAGAATTGAACACAGCAACTCCGAACTCCTTGTCGATCATTTTCAAGCCTTCCAAGCATTCCGCCGAAAAGCGGCGCATGGCGACAATTCCATTCACCAAAGCCTTGCTAGCCTGCGCACCTCGAAAGGAAATGTCCCGTGCCTTGAGAAACTTTTCTTGCTCAGCTGGCTTTTTGCTGGAGAAGGTGCTGAGCAACTGGTTCACCTTTGCTGCCCAATGGCTCCAAGTGTCAGTCAACTCACTGGCTGTCTGGTAATCCTCTGAGGCCATGAGGCTGCGTTGCAGCAAATACGTCTTGTCGCCACCAGAAACACATGTCAAAGTCACACTCCGCCCACATTGCCAAAGCAACTGGACCGAATCGTTGTCCGAAGCTTGGATGGCGCGGCACATCTTCACCTAGGTTGCAATTCAAAGCTATAAACGGTAGATGATGAAGTGGTAACCCTGGCGTGTTGCGTCTTTAGACGTCCCATTTCTTCCCTGGTGATGATTTCATGCGAGTCACCCACCAAGCGGCAACCATGGCGTGTCCAGCGATCACAAAAAGAGTCTTTGGAAAGCTGTTCTGGTCAGGAACGCTACCTTCTGGTAGAAAGCAATGGACTGCAAAGGGGAAAAGAATGCGCTGCTTCTGATCGAAATCTTGCGGCACAAAGCGCTTCTCACAAGTGAGAATCTGGTCAAAGCTAGGTGAGTCCACGTCAAGGAAACTGTTGTCAAGCGGGTTCAACCAGGTGACGACACCACCTGCTTCATAGAGACCATTCTGCAAGCACGTGGCAGCGTTGCTGGGCCGCCACATCTCTTCTTTGTACCTTAGAAAACAGATACATTCCAATAAGGGACACCCAACCGCGCCCAAATTTTACAAAAACAAACAGACAGCACCCTTTGGCCAGTCAGGATGCCCGTCTTGCTGCGAAGCCAGGCCAACATCCAAGGGCTCATGCTCATGCAACGGGGTCGCAGCAGACTTTCCGAGGTTCAATTTAAACAGAAGCTCTGGCAGCTTTGCTTTTACCTGGTCAAGACGCTGACGACAAAAAGAAAGGCTTTCATGTAACGCGTCGAAGACGCTATATAACCGGATAGGGCGGCCAAGTTGCAAAGGGAATGACTTTACGCAACATACCGAAGCCGTCAGTGGTCTTGGCATCCTCCTCGGACGGCCACTCAACCACACCCACGCTCCCTGATGCTGCACTCGCAGCGGGCGGCACCAAAGGCTGGACAGGTGTAGGTTGCACATCAGTCTTTGCAGCCTCACCAGTCTTTGCCTTCTTTGCTGCCGCAGCTTGAGTCTCAGTCTGACTTGCCGTTCTTTTCTCTTTCGGCGGCATGGACACGCCAGCCAGACCCAGTTAAACCAACAAGTTGCGACGTCTAGGAGACTTTGGGAGAGCCAAAACCTATGGAAAGTCAAATTATCTTCGATAGAAGTACCTGTGAGAAGGAAAAGGCAACCTTTGAAGCTTGTATGCAAGCAGTCTGGTGGAAAACATTACCATTTTCAAGTAGGTGGTACAAACTTGCACCATGACACATGAAGGAGCAACCGACCTGCTTTCTGTTTTTGCTGCACTACCCCTGCAGCTAGTCTTTCTTGGGACAAGGTTTCAAAGCTGGATGCTCTACCCCTGTCCGAACACACTCCCGAATCTGCTTCGCAGACAGAAAAATGTCTTTCGCTCGTTTCAAAACAAGCTGTGGCTGACCCTCTCCGATCTTCCACATCGAGTTAGGCCTCAGACGAGCCGTGACGACGCTTTAACGTACTTAGGAGACCCTTAAAATAAGAGTTTCAGCAAATGGACCCAATGAAGGGTAGATTTGTTGCGCCGAAGGGTCAAATCCAGCCCCCTTTCAATCATGACAAGTCACAAAGTGACCAATCTCTCCATCATCTGCACACTGGAGGGATGCTTCTGCTGGAAGTCAGAAGTGATGGAGAAAAAGCGTTTGGTCCACAGGGCAGGTCTATGTACCTCAGCAGCGCCATTCCTGGCGAAGACCTCGGCCTCAATGAGCGGCTTGCCCACTGCCACTGCACAAAAGAAGGCGTTGTGAAACCAAGGCCTCAGTTCATATGTGATGGAAGATGCATGACAGCCTAGCCCAACAAACGCGAAGCGTGTATAGAAGAGGAAAAGACAGAGTATGGAATACACCTGACGCATATAGATACAGAAGTGACGAAGCAATCGGAAGATAGATCGACTTGTTCAGAGAAAACTCACTGATAACATAAAACAAACGCTCACCTGAATAAGCTGATTAGAGGAAAGAAGGGCTCAATCGCTGAAGCAATGGCAGGACAGATGTACAAAAGAAAAAGATTGGACAAGCACGATGAAGAGAGAGAGAGAGAGAGCGGGGGGGGAGAGAGAAAGAGCGAGAGACACACACACACATATATATAATTATATATATATGTGTGTGTGTCCATCTGCTTTTATGCAAATACGTGTATATATATATGTATATATGTGTGTGTGTTTCCACACTAATTAGCTTTTTTGATGTATACATATACATATAATCCAACGAGCCATCCACAAGAGGCAAACTGCAATAGACTCCAAGCGCAAACTACGAATAGAAGATCTGGTGTGTCACTATATGCGGGCAGGCAAGAAGCAGCACGCTAAAGTGGCAGGTTATATGAATGAGGTCGGTATTGAAAGAAACAAATGCACAAATATGGATGCGAGATACCTCAGGTCGTCGAGCGACGGTTAGAACACTAACTTCCGACCATTGAAAACTCCAGCAGCAGCCAATAAGTCAAGAGAGCAAGCAGAGGGAAAAACAGAAAGAGGAGCAGTCAGATGGACATCACGGTATAAAGTATAAAGATATAGGATGTAAGATGGCATCAAGATACAAGCCACACTGGAGTTAGGACAGGCCCTGCCCGACCAAGAGATGATTCATTACTGTTGGAATCTTTGGTCGCGCGCACAAAAATACTGGGGCTAGGACGCCACAGCTTTGGAATCTGGGACACATCGCAAGGTGCGCCAAGAAGGTATCACCACCAGGTGTGCCCTGCGCACAGATTTGATCAGGTCCACCATGGATATGCCGACCGCCAGCCGGATAAAAGTCGTAGAACCATGCTGGGCGCTGTCTCTCAGAGGAGTAGGACACAAATCCAAGACCTGCAAAGAGATCTTGTTGACGTAGAAAAAAGCCTCTGAAGGCACTTGTCTAGACAGCAGCTGGCAGGTTCGCCGGTTGGCTTGGTAACAGCTCTTCTCTGGATGCAACGACCTTTGCTTTTTCTCCTCGTCCTTTTTCTCTTTTCGTTTGGCCGCAGAAGCATAAACAGATTCCAAGCTACACTGTGCAGGGTTCTGTTCCCGGGCTCTGTGCTGCGGTAGAGCGTCCCGGGATAAACCCAACACAGTCAGCGATTTAGCTGAGACCTGTTTGGAAATGTCACGCACCAGCTTGTCAGTAGCTTGTGCTTGGCAACGCAGAATGCTGACTTCTGTTCCCTCCTTTTTGGCACGGGCTTTCCCTTTGTCGTTCCGTGTTTTGTACAGCCTGAAGCGGCTGCCAAATGCAGAACGCCAAATGTCAGCCAACTCTAGGCTCAAGTCAGTAGCTCGCAGCTGCGGCACCTCATCGCCTTCGAAGAAAGACCTATGGCAAAAGTCTTTTTCTTCCTCCGGCCCATCCATGGCGATGTCAAGAAGCATGCTGACGGTCACGCCGCTATCTTCCAGAGGCCCCAGATGGCAGGCCTGGATTTTGGCAAGCTTTGACAAAGCACGCTCAGCACCAGTGCTTGTGTCCAGGAAGCCCAAGTAGTATTCTACAAGTGTGGAAAGGGATTGGAACTTGCCAGACTCTGTCACTTTCACCGCAAAATCGGCTGCAAGGGTGCTTTGCCAAGCTTTTCGGTTGTCCACCTCCTCCCCGCCGCGCAAAGAGTCCTTATAGTCTTCGTGGAGCTGGTGGGCAGCTGCCCACCACTCCCTGCAAGCCGCAGCCCAATCAGGATGACGAAGGCCAGAACGCAAAAGCCGTTCCAAACGTGCATTGGTAAGCATCTCAAAATTTTTCCAGGCAGCCGCATCCTTCTTTCCATGATGGAACGACACCAAGTCGAAGACAGCAAAATCCAAAGCAAAGCCTCTGATTTCTGAATCGATTTCAGCCATGGTTGCGTCCACCACTGCGTGCATACTGTACACACACTTCTTGATGTCATTCTTCCTGGTTTCCGGCCACAGCTCATGCACGTGTGGACCATAATGGATTGGAGGACATTCCATGGCTTGCTCACAGATCAAGCGGGTCACTGTCTGCACACCTTCTGCCTCATCGAAGATGTGGTTTTGAAAGAAAAGCACTTTCAGCCTCCCAACATCGGGCCAGAACACAAGTTAACAAGTTGACAATTTCAACCCTTTCTTGAAAACTGTCCGGGGCTGAGCTGGCCTGGCCTGTGCAACATTTCTGCTTTCTGCCGATGCGTCTTGGCAGGGTCATGATCTGCTGTGTCGAACTGCCGGAGAAAGCGGAGCATCTCTGAAGAATAGTCGGACGCAATCCCAACAGTGAGCAGGAGGTCAGGGGTCAACCTCTGCAGCATCTGCTCACACTTCGCCCGGAATGCACGACTTTGGCGGCTGTCCTGGGATTGGATGGCCAAAAGCAAGGCAATCGGAACAATCATCGCGGCAAAGCGCCTCAAAGGCGCATCCTGGGAGTTCCATCGAACCTGAGAGAAGTTCAAATGCTTCAAGCGACTGTCAAAGGCTTGCGCCAACCCTCGCAGGCTTGTACCTGAGCCCAGAAGGTGTCAGGTCAGAGAATTGCATGCTTGCTACCTTCCATGCTCATACCTATACAACACATTTAACACTGCCATATTGACAATGATAACCGCCTTAGTCGAGGCACATCGTTTTGAATTGCCCAGAATTTGCTTCTCCACTCCACAGAATTCATGACTTCCGGTACAAGCCCTCCTGACCCAAAGAGAAGATCGCGGACTTCAGCCCACGTCTCTTGTGCCTGACAAGGCCTTTCTGCACACAACCTCCGGGCAAGCATGGAACCATGATTCCCCACCTGTCAGGTTAGGGTTGATGTTAGATTTTATGTCAGCTGTCCCACCGCCTCCTTCTCCTCGTCCTCCTCCGCCTCCGCCGGACCTCAACTGAAAGCGCTTGATCCCAGCCTTCCCCCGCCGGACCCGAACAGCAAGCGCAGGATCAGAGTGCTCCCCGCCGGACCTCAACTGCAAGCGCTACATCGCAGTGTTCCCCGCCGGAACCCAACAGCAAGCTCAGGATCAGAGTGTTCCCCGCCGGACCTCAACTGCAAGCGCTAGATCACAGTGTTCCCCGCCGGACCCGAACAGCAAGCTCAGGATCAGAGTGTTCCCCGCCGGACCTCAACTGCAAGCGCTAGATCGCAGTAAGCAAGCTCAGGATCAGAGTGTTCCCCTCCGGACTTCAGCTGCAAGCGCTAGAGCGCAGTGTTACCCACCGGACCCGAACAGCAACCTCTGGATCAAAATGCTCACCGATAAAACAATGCTGTGAGTCTTGCAATGGGACTTGTACCTGAGGGTTTGTACTAGAGCACGGAACTCCTCCCCTTCCCTCGACTTCTCTCTTGCCCCCTTCTTGTCCACTTCCCCAACTGAAGAGAATGTCAAAGAGAGAATGCCAGATAGAATGTCAGAATAGATGTCAGATAGAATGCCAGATAAAATGCCACAATAGATGCCAGATAGAATGCCAAAAAAGATGCCAGAATAGATGCCAGATAGAATGTCAGAAAGAATGGCAGATAGAATGCGAGGCAAAATGCCAAAATATATGTCAAATATATGTGAGGATATATGGCTTGAAATGCCATGGTGGGGATCACTCGAAGTAAATAGTAATCAATATGGTTCTCCCTGTAAAAAAATGTGCGGTCACACAACCAACTCTTTGAAGAACTGATCAGAAAGAAAAACCAAGCACATCAGGTGGCCCATGCCTCGCCTGATCGCATGGCAGTGATCACGGTGTACCAGCGTCAAATTCGGGAATGTCTCGGTCAAGATTCTTCCCGCCTTCTGCGCAGCTGGGCATCCATCAGCTGTGAAGTGGCGAAATATCTCCTTCAAGTGGGTGTACACCCAAGGGTCCGCATCACCAAACAATGGGGTAGCTAGCAGCTGCAAGCCGCGGTCTATGCTATCAGCCATGCGGGCCGCATAGTCATCCTCATGGGCAGCAATTGAAGACTCACCAATCCGAAGGACCTGAACGAGTCCGGCGCCGCAGTTGCTGTGAAACAGAATCGCTCGGTGATCCTTTTTGTCGTCCACAACGATGGTCATGGTGGTGGCCTGGAGTAAGCAAGCGACCTTCCGGCGACGGACTTGCTCCCGCAAAACTTTCACAATCTGAGCAACCGCTCGCCTTTTCACTTCCTGCGGCTCGGCTCTCTTCTGACTAATGAAAGCTTCTGTGAAAGTGGTGGCTTCCATGCTCTTAAAAGACTGGGAGGACTTCACATACCTCCATACCCGCAAATATTCTTCCAGCTGTGGCACTGCACCGCCAAAGCCGTCACCTTACAGTTCGAATATGACAAAAGAACTTGTTGCCACTTGCCACCAGGGATTCTTGGAGCATTTTTTCAATTGCATGTTTCTCTGATTTCGTAAACACTTGGGGTGCTCTAAAGTAGGAAAAAGGCTTTTATTTTCCATGTCACGTTCAATGGCTGAAGCAGGTGCAGAGCCAATGTGCGCTTGGCCAGGATGGAGGAAACAATGCAAAGCTGTCCGGTGCACACTGGAGAGGCTATGTTTCCTGAATGTTTGCAAAAAATAAAGATTTCAGCGTGCGGTCTGAAATTTCTACAAACTCTGTCCTTATGGTGCTCGCTTGCATGCTGCTCATGCTGCAGACTTCGTAGCGGCCCCACTTGGTGTTCAGCCGCCGCTTCAGCTTCTCAGACTGACTGGAGGCACTGCTGGGGCTACATGAATCGGAAGGGTGCGCCACCAAGCGTGCCAGCATAGATGCGCAAACATCACAGCCAATACCCCAAGAAAGACCAAGCCGCGCGGGCTTCTCATTGAGCCAAATCATCTGCTTGCTACTGCACAGACGCTATGCTTTGGCGCCAGGACTGCCGATGCACAAGGTATTTGCAACGAGGGCATTTCGAAGCAAAGTGCTTCGGGTCAGGATGCAACTTCCGGTGCTCCATGTGCCCTTGGGGTTGGTCTCGCCTAAGTAACATGGCGAGCGGCCTGTTCCTTTGCGGCTGGGACCGCTGAGTTTTGCTCTGCTTTTTCACACCTTGGTGGCTGCCTTTCGCCTGCCATGGTTGTTTCACAAATCGGCAGCTTCCTTCGGCAGGCCCATTGGCCTTGTGTCTCTTGGTGGTCCCATTTCCGCTGCCGTACAGTTCGTCTAGGCCTCTACCCCTTTTCATTATAGTGGATTGATCCGAAACAGTCTGCGCTCGGCACATGGAAAAAATATAGAATCTGCGCTCGGACATGGAAACGCAATCCTTCTGTGGGGCCCGGCAAAGCATTTACAACGAAACTTCCCAACAATTTGGAAACAAGCGCAGTGAGTGTGAATGAAGGAACATCCTGGCATGCCGCTCTGCTTTGGGACCTGTGTGTCTCACCGTCTCTCGCTGAGCCACTTCTAATGGCTGCATCCAAACAACCTACCTAGCTGTAGATTTCCGACAGCGAACGTTTGACCCGCTGGACACCCGGTACTCTGGCTTGAGCCTTTGGCTTTCTGTTGCGACACGGGTGCCGGGACGAACCTGTTTTATCTTTGGCCTTGGCTTTCTTCTTGCTACCGCTCCTTCTACGTGCAACTTTTTGTCCAGCACCCTCTGCGAGAATTAAACGCGCAGCTTTCCATTGAAAGATCAAAGGGCCAGAGCTATGGTCTACAACTGCAGACTGAGCAACTTTCTTGTTTGAAGTCAACGACATGGCTAACATCATAGCTAATCCAACAGCCCGCAGATGCATGCCATTGCCAGCCATGGCGTGCAAAGCGGACACTCCAACTGCCCGAGAAGAGCACACTTTGGCTGGCAAGCCGAGGAGCTTCAACTTCTCTGCCGCCGAAAGCAGGCGTCTAGTGCCACTAGAAACCAGCAGAAGCTTGGAACTGGTTGTCAAACAGGGTACAAATCCCCATCCAACAGGCATGCGGTCATAGGATTGAGACACATCCAGCACGCATGGAAATTGCTTGCCTCGATTGGCAGCTAGCACCATTTCAACCGCGCTACTTTCCCGGGGTGTCAAGAACCCGCATGCAGAACCAGAACTGTATGCTGAAGGTGGGAGGCCCAATCCCGGTCGAGCCTCATTGTGCTTCTTCACCCATTTTGCTCCATACCGACTTGCAGATCCTGAACGTGTTGCCTGGGATGCTGGGGCGACTGCCCCTGCATCCAAATAATCTGTCAACTGATTTGCCGGCAAGGATTGCCTGATTTCGACCATAGTCTCTGCAAAAAACTTGGCAATGACACCTTTTTCAGAGGTGAGTGCCGCATCTCTGCGAACCATTACAAAATAGATCCGGGGACGTCTATGAGGCTCCTGCAATGCCACGGAAGGACATAGAGGAAGCACGCAAAGCAAATAGTCATCCAGCAGGCCAAAGCGTTTGAAGCTTGCCAGAAGCTGACGTTTGTAATTCATAATGCCGCCGACATTCTCCAAGACAATCCAATCAGGTCGAAGGTGACCAGCTGTTTTCAGGACAGCAAAGAAAACCTTTGCTCTAGGGTCTCTGAAAGCTCGTCGGACTGTCGATTGCCTGCTGTATGGCTGGCATGGAAATCCAGCCACATAGCCGGTGACATTCTGAGGGAGCGAGGACACGGGCCGAGCCAGGATGTCCTCAAAGATCACGTTAGCTCGACCGTTCTCTTTCAGCCACTTGCGGACAGATGGATTGCTGTCACTGGCAAACCTTGCCAGGGCTGTGCGGCACAGAAGCTTACACACCAAAGAAATAGTGATATGAATTGGAACACGCTTGTTTCTGAAATGCAGAAAAATACATAGGCTAAGACAAGATACGGCTGTTCAAAGGGTATCTCGCATGCTTCGGCTGCAAAAGCTGGGGTATCCAAGCCGCTACAGTCTGTGGCTATCTTCTGCGTGAAGGAAGAAGTCAAGTAAGGCGTCTGGCCTAAGTTGTGTGGAAGCCATCTGGCACTAGATCGCAGAACAGCTGCTCGCAGCAACCTACACCGGCCATCCGGCGGACCGGTCATTGCCAGTTCCAGTACTAAGCCAGAGATCATTGCGCGAGGAAAACTTTTGGAGTTTGCTTCTGTGAATTACCTCGGTGATTTTTGAAAGACAACCAGGTAATTTTTCTGATACATTAATCACCCGAATTCATTCCATATCGAAAAGTGAAAAGGTACGAACTTGTTCCAATTTCTGGGCAACATGTACCTCGCAGACTTTTGAAAGATCAAGAGGTAATCCACTATCACAGAACGGAACCAGGCCCCACGGCACCTCTCGGATGCTCTGGGCCTTTTGTGAGACATCACGCAGGGCAAAAAGAAATGGATTACAAGAACCTTGGAATGCAATTGACAACTAGGATTTCTAAACTGCTGACACGAATCAACTTTTCACGCTATTCCCAAAGCATGTCACATCTGGCCACAAAGAGAATGCTTTCCCAAGCCTTCTCTGAAATCCTGGTGAAACAAAATTACATGTTCTCAAGTATCTACGCAGGCAAGGTGCGGTGTGCTGGCGCAGCTGCGCAAGCTGAACGAATCCGGTCCTTCCACAACCCTGCCTCTGACAAACGGCAAGAAAGAATTTCCTGGGGAGTCGGCGCCTTCGCCCGGGCCATCGGCAGAGGCATTGTGCGGACTTTTGTGACCTGCACGTCTTGACACAACATGCACCATTGGCTCACTGAGTCCTTGATGCTACCCAGCTTGCCCAATGGCCTGAAGAGGTTCTTTCCGACGCATGCCTCGTACAAGGTGGATCCGGCTGAAAAGATGTCAATGGCCGGCGTCAACAGGGAGCGATCAACCTCATTCACATAGAGCTCTGGGGGCCTGTAGCCCTCGGTCACGTACATGGAATAGTGTGTGACCTTTTTGTCGCGGAAAGATGTGAACTCCATGAGGCCACAGTCTGTCAGCTTCAACGAACGTGTCTCTGACAGCCACAGGAGGTTCCCGGGCTTGATGTCCAGGTGACAAATGTGTCTCGAATGCAGCAGTCTCAAGGCACAGGACAGCTGGCATGCAAGGAGCTCCATCCTTTCATCTTTGAACAAGTCACATGTCTTGAGAATCTTGTCGAGGGATTGGCCCCCGTGTTCCATAGAATACCATGGGCAAGGCTCTGCTGCAGGGTCAGATGCAAAGACCGAACAGAAGTAGGTGTGATAGCGATCCCCCAATTCGGACACAAGCAGTTTCAACCAATCCGTTTCTCGCAGCATGTTTGTCTGACCATGGCGGCCACTGAAGAGCTTCAGCACCACAATTTTCCCTGTGCTTTTGCAAAAGGCTTCATAAGCCTTTCCGTAGGAGCCCTCTCCTAGTTTTTGCTGCAGCCTAAATGCACCCTGCAAAGCGACAGGTACCTGCTGTGAGTACAGGGGAGCCTTAGCCTCGTCAGTTTGACATGGCATCTGTGGAAGCTGCTTGCAAAACACACCAGCTGTGGACATCGCAATGTGCTGCTGGCGAACTTCCTCAGCACTTCTGTCTCGATAGGAAGCTTTCTTAGCAGCAGTCAAACTCTTCCACTGCGCGGAGACTCTCTTCATTTCTCGCGCATGATCATCTTTTGTGCCCTGACCTTTCTTCAACTTGTAATTTTCAGACAAAAAGATTGCAAACGGACGCCTTGCTTTGGGGCAAAGTCCGTCTTTAAGGGCGGCTTTCCTGAGGCCTGGCTGAAATCTCACCGCTGGCTTCGGCAGCTTGGTCTTGCAGGTGAGCCGATGGGTGACAACCATTTCCCACAAACCTCGAAGGGAAATAACCGCAGCTGCTCACCTGCTTCCAAACCTATACTTGCCAAATGTGAACCTGTACAGGACAAAACCCTTGAGCCAGCCGCAATGCTGCCCTGGCACATGGACATTTCCGTGGTATGTTCAAAGCACAGATGCAAGCCACACGACATATCACGAGATTGCAACTTTGAAGCAAAATTCATTCTCTCCAGCAGGTCACAGTCTTGCTCGGAGGAAAAATGCCACCATCCATCTGATGATGCTGATAATGATAACCGTGATGCTGATGATGCTGACGATGATGATGGTGATGATGGTGATGATGGTGATGAGGGCGATGATGACGATGACTGCTGACGAGGACGAGGGCTAGGATTGTGATGATGATGATGATGGTGATGATGAAGAGAAGAAGAACAAGAAGATGATGATTCAATGATTGCGATGGTGACGATAATGAAGGAGAAAATGATGGAGATTGTGATCATGATGATGATGATGATGATGATGATGATGCTGTAGATGATGTGGATGTTGATGTTGATGTTGTTGTTGTTGTTGTTGATGATGATGATGATGATGGAAAAATGGTGGTGGGGGTAACGATGATGGCCGATGAGGGCGAGGACATTGATGATGATGATGATGATGATGATGATGATGATGATGATGGTGATGGTGATGGTGATGGTGATGATGATGATGGTGATGAAAATGCAGATCAATATGATGAAAAAGATCATGGTGATGCTGCGGTTGATGTGGATGTTGGTGATGATGATGATGATGATGATGGTGATGATGATGATGCTGATGATGATGATGATAATAACGACAGTGATGATGATGATGGTGATGCTGAGGATGATGTGGATGTTGGCCATTGATGATGATGATGATGATGAAGAAGAAGAAGATGATGATCATTAAAATGGTGATGGTAACAATGATGGCTGAAGAGGACAGGGACGATGGCGATTGTGATGGTGATGATGATGAAGAATATGATGAGGATGAGAAGTACGATTATGATGGTGATGATGATGATGATGCTGATGATGCTGATGACAATGTGAATGCCGATATGGGTGACAATGGTGCTGATATTGATGTTGATGCTGGTGTTGGTGTTGTGATGGTCATGATGATGATGATGGTGATGATGATGGTGCTGGTGATGATGACGACGACGACGATGTCAAAGGCACCAAGTGCCCTTAGAGGTATCTACATCTTTGCACTTAAGCACTGGCAAATAAACATGCGTGCGAGGTAACCTTCGGACGGTCTGTTAAAATGCCACATGCCCCATCCCTTGCCACAAGGATCAATGTGTTTTAGAAATTCCTGTTTTGCCTCGGTTTCGGCACCTTGCGCGGCCAAGTTCATGTTTGCCCGCAGCGCATCACATTGGTTCACCCTTCAGACTTTCCTGGAATGTTGTCTTTGACTTGCGCTTAGGTGTTGTGAATTCTCTGAGCGAAGGCCAACAGTGCTAGCTTACATCCAGGTTGAAGCATGTGTTTGTGTCCAACTTCAAACGAACGTTAACATGCCCCACCCCACCTTAGCCCAACCCACCCAACTCAACCCACCGCAGCTACATAGCATGAACAAAGTGTTCAACTTGAAACGGACCTTAATATGCACCACCCGATCCCACCTGACCAGCCTAGCATTCCATACGTCGTAAACTTCAGATACACATTTTCAGATGCCCCGCCCCACCATCAGCGTAGCATGCAGCATGTGCTACATGTACAACTTCACGTGGCAAGCATCACGTCTTTATTCCGCCCCGCCCCAGCGCTAGCAAAAACATGATGCGGATTGTGATCGCATGGTGGTGATGAGGATGATGGCGGTGAGAAAACCACTTCTGAGGCATCAAGGGCTGGCAGGGTGAAAGCTCTGGAGCCTTGGCTTCCTGCAACGACAGAGTATTGTTGCAGGCACACTTGGAGAAGGCATCTGCGAAGGCTACCTGTAAAAAAGGTTTCGCACAAAAATCTCAAAAGGCAAACCAGGTGTCGCTACACACAAATTCACGGGCTCTGTCACAGCCTACGACAAACTAGCTTCCATCCGTCGAAAAAATATGTTCGCTCTTGAGTTTAGGTCAGTGTGGCAAGCACATGATACCAACTCTGTGTATCCTGCGCCTACAAAAATGACGCAGCATAGACTCAAGGCAACCTGGCCAGGTAAAAGGGCCGAAGGTTCAGAGGCAGGATGGGTCCATGTAGGCAAAGTTTGAATCGAAACATAGCTAACCCCAACTACAACTGCAACATGCTTGCAGAAAGAAAATCACAGGCCTTTCTGACCGACACATAATCGTTTCACGTTGTCTGTTAGGTTTGACACATTCCTGCAGCCGTTCTTCAGCCTTGAACTTTGTTCATTCTTCAAAAAGACAGTGACTGATCCCAACTCCGATGCAAGCAGTGCCCTTGCAGCAAGACGCCCCGAACAACAATGTCAGTTCCTCCGTCTTGAAAAAGTGAGACTGTTACATAGTTCGTATTCTCTCCTGTACAAAGACTGCTTCTAGAATTGTATAAGAGGGCTCGCCCCTCAGTCACACCAGGCCCAAGAAAAACCACATCATCGCATGGCGGCAGTGCTTGGGGCAAGTCGCATCAGGCTGTAAAGTCACTTCCATTGAACGCATAAACATCCAGGACCAAACCAACAACCACCATCCATCTATTCCACTGCCCAGGCCTTGTTGCTATGAATCTGGTTATGCCCGCAGGGCCACAGCGGTCTGACATCTGCGGAAGGAAATGGGAATGCAAAAACGAAAACGGTTTGCATGCGTAGAATTTATGATCTCTCATTGCATCAAAATCAATATGGCACAACTGCATGCCCACAACGTTCTCCTACCGACTCGAAAACTTTGCGCACTCAGGTTTGACACTGCTGTCATTTCCAATGTAGCTCAACCGCAAGAAATATGGCAACGTGTCAGTGAAAATCAACAGAACTATTTTCCGACTAGGTGTCCTACCAAAGCCTAACAACATCTCTGTCGAAAGGAAGCTGAGGACGACATCAAGTAAAGAATCGCACCAGGCGGCATCAAAAACATCACGCCAAACATCAAGCAACTTGACACTTCCAGGCAAGCCTGTCCATCTAGTCGCCGGCCCAGCTTTTAGTCTGGATACTATGCTTCGAAAAAAGAGAGGTTAATTCCGGCCCCCAAGTCTTCAGGAAAGCTGTCTACATTCATCGACATCTATAGCAACACCGTTGAATATAATATAACCAAAAAACAAATACATATAAGAATAAATTTAGATACATGCAAATATGATTAGGTGTATATCTATTTATCAATCGATCGGTCTTTGTATCTACCTTTCTTTCTGTCCTTCTATCTGCCTGAAAGGACACCAAATAGAGATATATATATATATGTGTGTGTAATATCTCAATAAGTATGTATCTATATACATACCAAGTCAGTTTGTTCGCTCGTTCGTTCTTTAGTTGGTTGGTTGGTTACTTTGTTTGGTAGTGATTGAGCTTTACTCAGCTAACTAGTGAATTAGTCTGTTACTGAATTTGTTGGTTAGTTACTCTGGGTTCTTTGTTTAGCTCCTTAGTTCGATCCTTCGTTAGGTAGTTCCTTCGTCCGTTACTTCGTTAGTTACTCAATCAGTGAGGGGGTTAGTCAATTATATAATTAGCCAGTTTGTCAGTTAGTTCCTTAGTCAGAAGTTCGTCATTAGTCATTCTTTAGCTATCTATTAGTTAGTGAGTTAATTACTTAGTCATTAGGTTGTGAGTTAGTCCGTTAGTCCATTAGTCAGTTAGTTAGTTAGCTAGTTAGTTAGTTAGTTAGCTAGTTCGTTCATGCGTCAACTATTTTCGGGCCACTATATTTTGTTAATCACCTATTCCTTGAGTCAGCGAGTTACTTAAAAATTGTTAAGTAGTCTGTTCATGAAACAGATTGAAATAGTTAAATGTTTTTTGGTTAGTTAGTGAGTTGGCAAGCCGGTCAGTCAGCCACTCCGCAAGTCAGTCAATCAGTTACTTAGTTTTCTCTGTCACTCAGTCAATAAGCTGGTGCGTAGATAAATCAGTTGGCTGGTTGTTAGTTCGATATGTACTTGATAAGTTACATATTTGAATCTGCTAGTTTTTTTGTTAGGAAGCTAGCTCGTTATTTGCATAGTTAGTTTGTTTTTAATCAATTCGTCAGTTCGTCAGTTAGCTCCTTCATTAATTTGTTAATTAGTTAGTAAGTGGGTGAGTGGGTGAGTGAGGTAGTTAAGTAGTTAAATAGTTAGTTGGCTGCTTGGTCAGTTAGCCAATTGGTTTGTTAGATAGCGGCCTCGCTTCTTGGTTGGCTGATGATTCGGTGAGCTACTTTATTGGCTAGTCGGTTGGTTAGTTAGTTTGCTAGTAGGTTCTTTTTCCCCGATTAGGTACGGGTTTAATTGGGTGGTTCTTTGGCTATTCATTTGTTGGTTCGTGAGTTGTTTAGTTCGTTAGTTATTTAGAGAATTAGTTAGGTACTTAGTTGGGTGCTTTTTTAGGTACTTAGGTAGTTAGTAAAGTAGTTAGATAGGTAGATAGTTAGTTTGCTAGTTGGTTGGTTGGTTGGCGAGTTCATGAGCTAGTTAATATATATATATATATAGACATGAATATACAAATAAACATATACATGTAGACACAATATATACAAATAAATACCATGACTATATATATATATATATACATACATATATATATATATATGGGTATGTCTCAAAATGAGGAGTGCGGCCCGGGAAGTTTGACTAGGGGGTATGATTCGTGGGTATGATTCGGGGTATGGTTCGGGGTATGGTTCGGGGGTATGGTTCGCGGCCCTTTATGTACCTATACTTAGTCCCAAAATCCCAAAAACATCAGAATGTTGCTAATTAATGCTATCTATATCATGCATGGAGTATATGGGTCTCAATGGCCCTGGGATCGATTTTGCGTGCAATGGTGCTAGTGAAGGGTGTGCTGCACGCTGCAGGGTGCAGCTGTTAGAGTGGCGTGTCCGCTCTGGAGCTGGCTGGTGGTGCTGCTGCAGGGTGCTGCTTCAAGGTGCTGCAGTCAAAGTGGTGTGTGCGCTTTGGAGTTGGCATGTTGGTGCCATCGCAGGATGCCACTGCAGGGTGCCGTTCCCGGATTTTTCTCAGAAGCAGCAGGAGGCGTAGTGTAGCCCGTGGCGAATGGTTGCAAAGAAAAAGATTTATGCTCACAAAACACAAGTTCTGATCTTGCAAATGTACCAAGGTTCAGAATTGGGAAGTTTGAGGTATGATTCGGGTATGATTCGGGTATGATTCGGGGTATGGTTCGGGAACCCATGTTTTTTTGGAATTCAGGAAGCTTTGTTGCTTGAGTCTCTTTTTCCCACCGTCAACCTACCACAACTGCTACTTAATAGCAGACAACACAGCAAGCAGCCAGCCACGCAGCCAGCCAGCCGCAACTAGCCAGCCCTATAGCCAGCCACCCAACCAGCAGCAGCAATTGCCATAGCCACCTAGCCTAGCCAGCCACGCAGCCAGCCACCTAGCCAGCCAGCCAGCCTCACCACTCATGTCGTGAAGGTATGTGAAGGCAGCCAGGGATCATCGGATCTGGCCAACACTTGTCAATTGGCTTGTCACGTCCATTAAAACTAGTGAGGCCATGCAATCCCAAACGATCCCAAAAGAAACATTCATAATCGTGATTTTTGGGGGTATGATTCGCAGGTATGATTCGGGGTATGGTTCGGGGTATGATTCGTGGGTATGGTTCGCAGAACTCGAACTTCCCACCCTTACTAAAATCTGCACACCTGAAAAAAAGACACAGCCATATATATATATATACACACATATATAAATATATATATATACACATGTAAATATCCGTGTGCGAAATTACAATTGTACACAACCGAAGTAACAGTATCTCTTTCACTGGCTGTTCAGCTGCAGAGGGAGTCGCACAGGACGGGAAAGGCTAAAGCAATGAATGTTTTGGTGTTTTGGCACAGAAACGGACGGCATCGCCTGCTGGCGCTGTCCATCTTGATGCTGTGCACAGGGTTTGGCAGACACTACCGCCTTCCCAAGGGTGTAGGCAATCAAAATCCTTCCTGCCAATTAAGCAACACATCTTGATTTATGTGTGCCGGCGTCCGCTTGCCAGAGCACAATTGAGCTAATTGGAAAAAGACCACATGGCCAATGCCAACATAACCCCCATGAATCCACTGTGCCAGAACACGCATCTGTCACGGTCAAATGAAAAGGAAAGTCAACACGCACTGTTCGCACAAGTCTGTCCCTAGCATCAATCTAGAAGTACCACAATTGAAATTCACATCTTCCCGCGTTGTTGGATGCAAGAAAAACAGGACACAGAGCAATCAAGCCCTGTGTGCTGATCAGTTTGCGTGAATACTGTCACCATGGTTTCCAAATCAAATTCTCTGCCCTTGCTTACCTTTTCTAAGACAGCCTCATCTCCACTGCAGGCCGTGCTCAATTTCCATGAGTCAAGGTGGTCTTCTAATCCTCCGTGGTGTTCTTGCTCACCTTGTCTCAAAAAAACTCATCTCCATTTCCCGCACACTGTCCTTGCTCACCTTCTTCTGTCCTTGCTCACCTTCTTCTGTCCTTGCTCACCTTCTTCTGTCCTTGCTCACCTTCTTCTGTCCTTGCTCACCTTCTTCTGTCCTTGCTCACCTTCTTCTGCCCTTGCTCACCTTCTTCTGTCCTTGCTCACCTTCTTCTGCCCTTGCTCACCTTCTTCTGTCCTTGCTCACCTTCTTCTGTCCTTGCTCACCTTCTTCTGTCCTTGCTCACCTTCTGTCCTTGATCACCTGTCCTTGCTCACGCTGTGTCCTTGATCAGCTCCTGTCGTCGATCACCTGTCCTTGCTCAAATGTTCTACTTTTGCTGACTGTCTCGTGTTCTTTGACCTTTGCAACTGAAAGTCCGAATCCACCAGCGTAAGTCCAAAAAAATCAGATGCTGCGGGCCAAACATGTCGCCAAACAACCTCCACTCGATGGCAGAAGGGCAGACGGATGAAGGAGTGCCAGGAGGACTAAAGGGAAGACAAAGGCAAAGATGTCTAGCAGGACCAAGCGACAGCAAGAGAAGCAGAAGGGGACAAGAAAGGCCGCAATTCCAACATGACAAGGGGATGCAATAAGAAAAATGGAAGGACGAGGCAACGCCAAGAGGAGTAAAAGAAAAAAGAAAAGCCGCAATGCCAGGATGACAAGGGAAGACCGTTAGAGTTAGAGAACCACGGAAGCCAAGAAAACCAGGAGAAAAGAAGAAGGCCCTAGTGCCTCAAGAAAGGAAAAAGAAAGAGCACTATGAGCACCAGGCAACGCCAAGAGGACTTAGCTGGAAAAAAGAAAAAGGCCAGAAAAGGGCGCAGAATCTCCTTCCAATGCCATGACACGAACTTACTGCAAAATCGATGTCTTCACTGCACTGAACTGTCTCCTTTTTCCCTGTTTTCACAAAAACTGACCACCTTGGTGGGTCCACCTGGCCTTCGTGCTCCAAACCGTACACAGAGCAGCGGCGATCCTGTCGTGTGACAAGAATGAATGCAGCTGAAAATTTGTAAAACTCAAATCCTGCTTGCAAAACTAAATCAAAGCCCTTTCCGGCTTTCACGAAGTTCAGCACCCTCCCGATCGTAACAATAAGAATCAAATTGGTACCTGTCTGTGCTTTGAAATTCCGACAGCCATGGGCGATGTGATTTGACATGGTTTTGGATCCGGGCCTTCAGACCAGCAGCTTTCCAGCAAGCCTACGCCAGGTGACAAGATACCGAGTTGCTTCGGATTGCAATTAGAGCCAGTAGCGAATTTGAAGCGATTTTTAGACGGCTTCCCTGTATGCGGCATCGCTAAGCCTGAAGCCCATGTCTGCGATGATTTCCCATGTATTCGATGGAACCATGTTAAATACGACTGCGTTTCCGGGAGGAAAAGAAATTAAGGTGATCTGCCGCAGGAGAACAAGACGAGGTATACACCAAAAATTGCAAACATTATGGGTTGAGCGGCACTCCTAAACTGAATGATGTCCATGTAACCCATGGTCGAAATGAGCGATTACATTTCAATCTTGGAAGGCGGTCATTCAGCAATTGAGAAAGCTTTAAGAAGCAACTCTGCATATTCAACAAGGTGCTTCATGATAGAGGTTGACTATGTTTCATGGTGTTTGATCTTGTCTTCGCTGGGTCAACGCCTGGGCCCTTGCAGCGCTAGGGCGGCATGCTTTTGGTCAATTTTCAAACAATGTTGTTAGCGAAAACTGTGCTACCGCATTGCCTGCCAAACAAGGCTCGAAAGAATACTGGAAAAAACCGCAGTCAGAGTCTAGGTGAAGCAGGGGAAAGGGAGAAAACAAAATGGCAAACTTCCAATAAGAAAATAAAGTTGTGTAATGTGGTATCCGTTCTTTCCGGCCTTTTCCTTCAAAAAGAGTTTGCAGTCCAGTGGTGCTCGAAAATTGAACTAGTTCCAAAGGCTTAGCCATCCTAAAAGTATACGATTGTCATCAAAAGCGCGCAGCCAAAATGATGATCTTCTTTCAGCGCACAAACAAATACATAACCTATTAGAGATTGGAGCACCCGAATTTTAACAGAGGGGTGCTCAACCCATGTACTATAATGTTAGAGATACGTGGCTCCTGGCTACGGTTCAAAACGCCAGCTATGCTGATTCCCATCTCTAGAACGAATTCGGGTGGCCCTGTCTGATTTGTAAAAAATTGTTGCTGACCCGTAGGTAAATCACAGTACGGTATATGTTTGGCTTTGCCAACTCCCAAAATTTTGCGCAACAATCATTGCCCCCGATGGTGATCATCGATCTGGATGGAAAAGTCATGAACATGATGGCTAAAGCTTACTCACCCGGGGAATAACCTCCTATGGTTTTATGAATCGCAATTATGATTACTTTGTAACAAGAAATGTCACCCCACCATGGATCGCTGGTCAAAAGCTGTTAAAACCATGGCTAGGGGGTGGGATCGCCTCTTTAATAGCATTATCGTTGAACTGGGGCCCATCCAAACAAGGAGGCCCAGAAGTGGAGGACCCAAAAACAATTAAATATCATAGAGTTACACAGCATGAAACATGCATTTGGACTACAGTATGTCGCGAACCCCCAGAGTTAAAACCAACTCATACCAGGAGCATTGTGGAAATCCCAATGGCAACTTGTCTTGAAGTACCTGCACCTGCCAGCTCATGAGACATGGCCATCTACAAAATATCCAATGCCATTAATTTTGGTTGTCGCTGCAGTATCGGTGGCGACTCATTGCAAAAAAAGATATGACATAATACCAAGAATATACTTTGATGGTGCGAGCCACTTTTGTATCTCCGCGCTGACCGTTGTAAGCATGAAAATGTCACCGCCCACGGCTCTGGATAAAAGACAAGACAAAAAAAAGTGTTCAAACATAGAAACGTACACACATCATTACTCTACTCCGAGTGATCCCCACCATGGCATTTAACGGCATATATGCATACATACGCATACATATTTTTGCCATTTTTCTTACATTTTACCTTTCCATGTTACCTTTACATTTTACCTTTTTACATTTTACCTAACATTCTATCTGACATCTATTCCGACATTATATCAATTATATCGGCCATTCTTTCCGGCATTCTCTCTGGCATCTAATTATTCTGGCATTCTATCTGGCATCTATTCTGGCATTCTATCTGGCATTCTATCTGACATCTATTCTTTCTCTTCAGTTCGGGAAGGGGGCAAGAGAGAAGTCGAAGGAAGGGGAGGAGTTCCGTGCCTTAGTGCAAACCCTCAGCTACAAGTCCCATTGCAAGACTAACAGAGTCAGTTTTATCAGGGAAAACTCTGAGGGGACGACTCTGATCCAGAGGTTGCTGTTCGGGCCAGTCTTGCAGTTGAGGTCCGGCAGGGAACACTCTGATCCTGAGCTTGCTGTTCGGGTCCGGCGGGGAACACTGCGATCTAGCACTTGCAGTTAAACGTTGAGGCCTCAGCGGGAACACTCTGATCCTGACCTGGCTGCTCGGCGCGGGGAACACTGCGATCTAGCGCTTGCAGTTGAGGCCCGGTGGGGAACACTCTGATCCTGAGCTTGCTGTTCGGGTCCGGCGGGGAAAACTGTGATCTAGCGCTTGCAGTTGTGAGGCCCGGCGGAGGCGGAGGAGGAGGAGGAGGAGACAACGGGACAGCTGACTTAAAATCTAACAACCCTCACCTGACAGATGGGGCCAAAAAAAAATAGCAGAAAGAAGTTCACGCAACATCCTGCAAGCCAACAGGAACGAAACTGATTACATGCACTGCACTCGTGTCATACATTCGCAGATGGCGGGCAATCCGCACATACAAGAGCAAAGCTACCCAAACGAAGATCAAAAGTGGCGGCTGCAGAGACACCCATGCGCAGCTATTTTCTGCCACATTCACAAATAAATAGAATAACGCAAACCACAAAGCCAACCAGTCTTCAGCAAGCCTCACCTCCACAGCCAACTACACAAGCAAGGCTTGATTTGCCGAACACATTGCATGCGGAAGACACGCCAGCATGTCCACACCCTCCAACGCACAGCGGGAACCCTTTGGTGACCAGATTTCACGGAGACTTGCGCCGAAGGGTCATACATGGTCAACGAAGGGTCCGCAAAGAAAGTTTTTCTTTTCGAGGAACTCTTAACCCTTGTCCGTCCAAACTGGCCTGTGCAGAACCTAACTTTCAGCCTTCATTCCACGTAGCAGACGCGCTAGAGCGTGTGCATGGACAAGCCTGCCAGAAGGTAACCACAACCCCACAAGCCTTGTAAACGTTTACCTGGGCAAACAAACTACATTGCGTACCTGCCTGCACCGCGCACGACGACTCGACGACCATCTACAAGCACCCATGAGCCCATAGGGACCGAGGTACTCGGGTAGGATAGACCATAGCACAGCGACACGTTGATCCAAATACTAAAAGCCTTCCACTGTACATATGCAGGTACCTGACACACGCAGATCGACATGTGAACAAAGACGGGGACAGACACAACGTCAGACCGTCATAGAACAAGCAGATGTCTCCATGCACGCGTGTCATACGTTCGCACAAGGGAGGGAATCGTGATATACAAGCGCACAGGTGCCCAAACGCAAATTAAACAACAAGCGGCAGCAGAGACAAACGTACACCAGTGTGTTCCCACACAATGAGGAACATACATGGTTTCAGCGAAAAGAGAATTGAGAACCGCGGGCTAACAGGGGCCACAATCTCAATAAGTGTCCTGGAAAACGAAATTCCACAACTGCACACGCCTGGCCTTGCCAACACCTCATGCACAAGTGCTCCTCTACATATCGAGCTGCGCTATCGTAAGTACCTCCATGGCTGCCGCGCAGGCCCGGCATACAGACGTTCAAGGATTGCTTCTGCGCACGTATTTCACCGCATCCCATGAAGATCATAAAGAAGAAAGTTTCAAGAAACCACCCTGTCCCCACACCCTTCAGCGCACAGCGCGGACCCTTTGGCGACCAAATTTCACGGAGACTTGCGCCGAAGGGTCATACATGGTCAACGAAGGGTCCGCTAAGAAAGTTTTTCTTTTCAAGGAACTCTTAACCCTTGTCCGTCCAAACTGGCCTGTGCAGAACCTAACTTTCAGCCTTCATTCCACGCAGCAGACGCGCTAGAGCGTGTGCATGGACCAGTCTGGCAGCAAACTAGTTTACATGGGCAAACAAACTAAACTGCATACCGTTGATCCAAACACAAAATACTTCAACCTGTATACCCAAGCCCCAGCCATACAAACAAACGCACACTCAGGTGAGCAAACACTGGAGAAAACATCAGCAAACACAACATCATACACTCATAGAAGAAGAAAGCAGGCATACGTCCAAAGAAGCGGACACAAAAAAAAACACCAATATCCACCCGTACATCCATACATAAAAATGCCCAAGCATCCATACCCATTTATCCATGTATCCATGCGCACACCCACACACGCTTACATCCAGGCATCCGTCCAGGCACGCATACGTACGTACATGCAAATAGATTACAACAACAAATGGCCCTACACATACAAATTCACAGAGAATTACAAGCTCATACGTGTACCTGCCCACCTGCAACCATAGATTCTGGCATTCCTGCAAGCACGCGTTCCAACTCACAAACGAAAATACACAGAAATCAACAAACTAGTCAAACATAAAATTAAGAAACAACCACAGCTGCGCAAAAAATGCGATCTTACGAGCAAACAAAAAATACCATATCCTGTGCGCTCCAGGAATCTTCAGCGCTAACCCCACCGTTCCACATCAAACCCTGCCGAAATTTCTGCTCGGGGACCTGGCCTCTTCCGCGGAGAGCTGGCAGCTCGCCAGCAGCCGCAGCCAGCGGCAGCGACCCCCAACCGCCAGCAGCGGCGAATCCCCACCGCCAAATACAACCCAGAAAATGAGGGAAAATCTTTAAACACGCAAAACTACAACCCAGCCCTAGTGTTTTTAACATTTTGACTTCGAAATGTGCTTCGCGCCACAACGGCGTGCACTTTTTCGACATCTCAACTTCCAAAAGTGCTCCGACCATGGTGTGTTTTGTACATTTTCACTTCGAAATATGCTTCTCGCCACAACGGCGTGCACTTTTTCGACATCTCAACTTCCAAAAGTGGTCCGACATTGGTGTGCTTTGTACATTTTGACTTCCAAATGTGCTTCGCGCCACAACGGCGTGCACTTTTTCAACATCGCAACGTCCAAAAGTGGTCCGCTCCTCTAGTGTTTTGTCCATTTTGACTTGGAAATGTGCTTCGCGCCACAACGGCGTGCAATTTTTCATCTCTCATCTGGCCAGCTGGCTCCGCACCCGCCGCTTTAGGGAGCCTACTTTTCGACCCTCCGGAGCCACAAATCATTGGAAAAACACAGTGAATCGCGACTTTCCTATCTTTTCGCGCATCTACCTCTTCTTTCTTCTAATCTTTCTCTTCTCTCTGCCTCTTCCCTGCTCTGCGTTTCAACTGTCCATATTGTCGGAAGTTTAGCTTCTAAACTTCCTTCGATTAGCTTAGTGACAGTGTAGGCATCAAATGCCAGAAAATCGTGAATAAACGCAAGCCCGAAAAATATCCAACATAGCCCAAGTAACATCGAGCGCTGATGATGGCAACCCATCCCGAATGGCTCGAACAATCCGGAACTTCTCCTACAGGCAGCTGAAATGGTGCTGGCATTTCATCAGAAATGCATTGCTTCCCTATGCTTCCTTCAAGTCATGTGGATTCGTCCTGACAGCAAGATATCCTCAATATGGATGTGACTAGTTCTTACATCTTTACATCCTATAGTGTGCAGTACACTATTTACATGAAGCCACGAGGCATCTGAGATATTGCAAAATCCAGTTGCTGCCAAGCTGCATATCCCAAGTTCACACCATTGTTGATCAGGCCTGGTTCTCTCGTGTGAAGCGTCAGGTGCTTTCAAACAGGCTATATCAAAGATTTCGTCCACCAAGCATCTCAATTGGTTTTTTTCACAGCTCGGTTATTGTTTGCAGGTCAGCTCAGGATATCTGAAAGAACTTAGAAACCCTCCTGCTATTGATCCAGCATTTAAGCAGCTCATCAACCGGATCCACCGTTCATCCATGTTTCATTGAAACTGCCAGCAAGGTACGCGCTTTCTCCTGCTCCAGGAAAATGGGTGGCTTTTGAGCCTCCCTGAGCCAAGGATCTGGTTCAACGATGGCAAGGCTTGGGTTAAGGCTTGATGACAGATGATGCCATGATGACAAGTCATGATGGTGATGGTGATGGTTGCAATGGGCCAATGGGGAAAAATGACAGACTTCCACCCTGCTTGAAGCTATAGCAGGGCTAAGGCCCTCTGCCTCTCGTCATCAGAGTCCTTCAGAAGTGGGCAGTCAGGACTACCAGTGACTACCGCGTCATCGCTCTAAATTGGTGATCGGTGCGGCCTACCGGGTCTACCGGTACAAAAGCTCCACTGAGTAGAAACCCAGTGTTCTGCCATCTCATTGGACTAGTTGAAACGGTATGTGCATTCTGTGTTTCTACGATGGGTTACAATAATGCCCAATAAACCAGGTGGTATAACCCATTCTAATTATTCACGAACCAACCATCATTTACCAACGATATCCCCATATCTTTGATGGTTCTAACATGTTATAAGTCCCAAAAATGATGACTCGGTCAAGTTAAATCCAATTATGTTACCGGTCAACAGTGGTATTTTGAACGGCTCATGTACGTTCCACGCAGCCAGCACTCTCCTCTTCCGGCGGAAGATCCGGCAAGGGATCTTCTTCAGGGTCATTCTCGAGGCTCCTTCGGCCCAATGGAATGTGAGATGGTGCAGTCCGGTACCAAATGCTACTCAATGGAGCAATACATAACAATAATGATAAGAGTAAGAATATGAATATTGGCGAATTCTAATGACAAATCATAATGATAATAATAATAATGATAACAATAATAATAATTGATATTAAAATCATAATTAATATTAATATCATAATCAATATTAATATCATAATTAATGTCAATGTTGTAATTAGAACAAGGGTAATTGACAACAATAATATGTATTAACATATTATACTCATCATCGCCAAATGGCCAGAGGCATCCCTGTTGGCCTCAACTCCTTGGAGCGGCTTGGGAGCCTCGATCCAGTCCTCAGCGAAACAGCATGTTGCTTCGGTATGTTTCAGTGTTGCTTGATGATTTATGATATATGTGATATGTCATGAAAAATGTCTGAGATTCGTACTGAGTGTCAAGTGATGAATTTAGCCATGGTATAGATGGCCCATAGAAATAGATGCTTTACCTATTAAAAATGGTGGATCTTTCCATGGCTATGTAACAAATAACCAGATGGCAGCCTTGGCCCTTGACGGTGTGTGACTGGTTGAGCGATGCGGCGATTTCGTGCCTGGCCCAGGTAGCTGACAACATACGCCATCTGTTTTAATGTTGGCGGAAGCCTTCATTTATCAAATATAATTATATATTCATATATTAATATGACTGGCATATATATATTAATATGACCAAATATTAATATGACAGTATGACTCAAAAGGCTTCCAACCATCATCATTTTTGCGGACTGTCTCAGCCATTCCTTGAATGCATGGCCTGCATCCGCCCCTCTGTTCATGAGTGATCCCACACCGGAAGTCGCCTGGCAGCTGCAATTTCTCAATGAGGACACACCACGCGAAGCCAACCCACTGCATATGCCGACTGTTGATATAAAAGAAATGACTGGTGGCAAGTAATTATAAGTATATTAATGGCCACAATTGCCTCTCAGGATATCTCAGGATTTCAGTTGTATTTATCACGTTAATCATCATTCATCCTCCAATCCTATATGGTTCTTCCGTGAGTGCTGCCGAGGCCGGCCTTTGACGCATCTCTGGATTGCGTCGTGGAGGAGGATGGGATTCGGACTGTTTTTCTCACCGGCACCGTTTGTGAAGAAAGAGGCTCCTGGGGCGTGGAAGGCCCTGCCATGTGCAGCCCATCTGTGGAGTAGAGGATGGATTTATATGATACATATAGTTGTGCAATGTTGTGCACATAGATATACTATGCACATAAATATGTGTACTGTAATTACATTATACATGAAATGATTGCTTTCTCATCCACAAATTGGTGGAACGTATTTCGATTTATGGAATCCGCCATCCTGAGCCCAGCCCATTGGGCTCCTTGGGCACATACTTTGGCACCGGGTTGCCATCTTTATCCTCAAAACGTGACAGGCCTCGCGGCCTGAGGGGCCAGCAGAAAATCTGCCATGGGTCAGATAGTTTTATATAACATATGCAAGTACATACATAATCATACATATACATATACCTACACATACGCATACATATACAAATACAAATGCACATACATATACATACATAATACATATAATACACATATGTAATAATATATAAAACACATATGTACTATCTATCTATATACTATCTATGAACTATCTATATACTATCTATATATTTACTATTATTATTGTTATTATTCTTATATAATATGAACTAATATGATATAATATGTCTGAATCATTATTTAAAATAATAAAATACAATAAAATAAAATATTCTTAATATAATACGATATGATATGATATAATAATATGTATGTATGATATAATTTTACAACAAACATAATATATATATATATGATTATACGTGCTATAATAACACATTCAACCCACCAAAACGCATGTTTTTGTATCCAACAAACGCTACAAACGACGAATTTGGGGGGCTGTAGTAGTCCAAACGCACCCAAATTTCGACCCTGCGGTGGGGTCCGTTGACAAGAACTGGGCTTCAAACTTGGTGCCGTTCCCCATGTAGTACTTCACAATATCCTTCGGCAAATGCGACCTCAAAGAGTTGTGAGTCAGCATGTTTTTTCTGCAGCCATACATGGGCCATTCTCCCCACGTGAGGGGGACAAATTTAATGTGACTTAGGCCACTGGCAGGGTGGCTGCTGTCAAGTACTGCGGGTCATCTGCATGGTCCTTGAAGGCAATGAAATGAACCTCAGAAAAACTGGATGCCGCAAAGTCTGCACTGAATGACGCTTCTCACATTCTGGTCAGGAATGTCAGTGTCACCACTGCTTACCCAAATCAAAAACTAACTACCAAGTTTTTGTTGGGATTTTCCTTGCCGCATGACATGAGGGTCACACCAATTGCCGATCTTGGAGGTCAGTTTGCCAGTCATCTGGCAGGATGCTCCGGTGAGATGAGTAAAAAACAAATGACTATAAGTGTAATCCTGATTCAATCATAATTCATCATAGTTATAACTATAATCATAGTTATAGACTTACTATAAGTTTAAATTAATATAATCATAATTCATCATAATTCAATCTTGTCGATGCTAGACGATGCCCCAGGATTTGGATGTGTGGTTCACAGACTGCATCTAAATATAAAAAAAAATGGGCAACACTACAGAGCTCAGCATTCCTGTGAGCAATCCATCCTACAAACAGCCGAAACAAACCCAGAACCCAAACGCTCATTTCCCGCAAGGGCTGCTTTCCAAAGAACCAGACTGGGTTGATCCGGGTTGTGATTCGGCACCGCACTTTTGACAGTCTTCTGCCCGCGCGAGGTTCACAAGAAGCAGTTTTCGAAAGCAAGTGTCAGGTTCTTCATTCCAAAAGCCCAGCAAGAAATCAGTCAGAGGATGACCACGCCGGAAGAGCGTAGAATCTCGAGCCGAAGTCAAGACTTGATACAAACCTGAAGGCTTGTCTAGCTTTCGTAGCTTTGGATGCTTTTCTTGCTCTTGTCTAACCTGTCTAATGTCCAAGATCTCAATCCATAGGAGAGGTTCGCCATCTTCCATCATGCAACAGTTTTTCAGAATCACAAATCTTCCAAAGATGGGTTTTGGCACCGACACAGCTGCTTGACCTCGTGTAAAAAATTGAAAGGTTTGGCGCCGTGGAACTGGCAGAATTTCGCCCTCCGAGGCCAGTTGCCAAATATGAAGGGTACGCTTCTGAGCTTCCAAATTGGGTGCTTCAACAAAGCACAGCACTCCGCATCTGACAGCCACTGAGCATGGAAGAATACTTGGTTCACCAGTGGATGTGATGGGAGACTCCACAAAGATCGGGGATACCATGATATCCTTCACTTGGACTCCATCGGCGTCATGGATCATCTTCGCCACATGCAGCACATGGGCCGTATCCAAAGCTACCAGGAGGCCCTCACCAACAGACACCCCAAAGGTGATGAGCGTGATGGTGTCACGTGATGGTAGTGGCAAAAGCGGGATCCACTGTGTCAGCTGGGTGCCTCACCGTTGAAGGTCCACAGGAAAAATAGAACTAGATATAATTATATCAATAACAATATATATATATTATATTGGGAACTTGTATACGATAGTAATATTGTAGATCATATCGCGCAGAGATCACATGCAGCTCAAGTATTGGTGGTGGGCAACATCTGTGCCTTTTGTGAAGAAACCTTGGGGAGGAAATGATGTTGCTCGCATTAGCAATTGCCCCTAATGAAATCTTCTTCGGAGGTCGCTGGTTGAGCCATACCCCAGGACTTTCCAAGAAAACGCTGCGTCAACCCAACAAATCGGGGGCACCAAGTGCAAGCTCAGTGGCACTCCGGTTCGGTGCGCCAAAAATGTATGCTCCGTCCACCTGGGACAAAGTGTGTTCATCAACTATAACTATCCATCCCATCCATCCCATCCTGATCCAAAAATGATCCCAACAAGTCTCCAACAACAGAAATTAAACCAATTTCCCACCCAAAAATGGACAAAATATTAACACAATCTCCGTGATGGGCTTCCCATCAGCAACCCACCTTCTTCAGCCCACAAGGCCAGAGTGGAAGCGCCTGAAGATCTTGCCTGGACTGGATGCAGTTTCTCTTCCTCAGAGATGGAGTTGGGATGGCTGGTACAGTCAGGTCCAAAATATCCCCCACTATAAAATCACCAAGAAAAGAGTGGCGACAGGATTTGGAACATGGTTAGAACCCTTAGCACGCAGCAATTTTGAAACCATCCCATCCGTGTCCTGACCACCAATGATGGAAGGTCGCGGTATGATGATGCCAAAATCACCAGAGTTGGTGTCCCAAACCAATAGCCGCGTTGGCTGCTCCAGCACCAGCTTTCCATCGGCAAGGAACATGTCTGTGGAGGAGAGAAGGTCGGCCTCCACCAAATTTGGCAGCAGGTCCTGGGCTGAAGGTGTTGGCACTTGCAAACTGCGTAAAACTATTCCAAAAAGGCCAATGATCAATGGGAAGGCACGAGGTACGAGCAGTGGCAAAGCCACCCCTCTTTTTTTTCCTTTTTAGTGTGGTTTCAGAATGTTTCAGACTCCAAGTCTTGCAATTCCTGGACATACTCCAAATGCAGGTTTTATTGAAGCTTTGATCATGCCAAAAGCTGCTCGTCAACTCCAAGAATCCCCAGTCCAAGCGCCGTTGAAATCATAAATGTCAACCTCAGCACGAATCTCATCACAGCTGGCGGTCACAAACTTTTCCCCCAAAGGAAAGCAGCTGCTCATCCCAGCAACATCCAGCAATCATTGTACAACTCCCTGGCCCTGGGCAAATAGTAAATGATAGTCCATGAATACAGAATATAATATATACAGTATATATATATATGTGTGTGGTGAATTGTGGTGATATATATATATATAATTATATATATGTATATATATATACAGTATATCCCAAATTCCAAAAAGGAAATGATGCTGAATAGGTTTGGCCACCCTGTCTGACTTTGACAGCAAATAGATCGAGTCTGTTGCCACCACTGCCCGCAAAGGTTCCACCTGTGCGGTCGCTTCACTTTTCCAGAGGCAGGTCGTAGATGTGCGATTCACATCCTGTTTCCAGCGGTGATCCAAAGCATGTTGTGCCAAGTCGGCCCAGAAAAACTACGCAATACCACACAGAAAGGGCTCAAACAGGTATAATGGTACTAACGGTTATGGCCTAGGTGGTAAGCCAGTAAAAATCCGTAAAATACACCAAGACAAATCAAGTGCAGACAAGAGGCGCACAACTGGCAGGACGCTCCGTCATAGCAAAGGATGGACGCGGCTTCCAAGTCGGGCGTGGGCACAACTAAACTCCACTGCCTTGTTTGCAGAGGGCACATTGAAACATGTTTGACTTTGCCTGTGCCCGACTCGTCGACAGTCAAAAAGTCACAAGTCCCACAACAGATCAAAACATAGGAAAACATATGAAAACATATGAATGGAGTATCAACTCATGAGGGGACAGTTGTCACAGTGGGCTCCCAAAATGGAAAGCCCAACGCTCAGCCAATCACTTCAACACTACTGCCACATGCATGAGTCGGACCTCAAAAAGGAAACAACTCTTCTGCTCTGCCAATACAAAAAGTGATGTTTTGGACCGATTTTGGTCTATGTGGTCCATCCATATCTATCCATGTCTATCCACTATGCTCCTCAGGGTGCACTGCTTAGTGAGAGACACATCACAAGAACAGTAGAAGGACATTACATGTTTGCCCTGCAGATCTTCCCATCAGCATAAGGATGCACAAGGCAGGTTCATATCAATTGGGATTCAGAGCTGAGGTGCGACTCCAAGTCCCAGGTTGGTGTCTCTCCCAGCTGGAACTCCCGTCGCAGGAACATCTCTTTGCTGAGTCTGTTGTTCTTGGCCAAGTCCTTCAGATTGCTCGTTGCATGACAGGCCCGCGCCAGGCGTAGGAACCTCCGCCGCCACTCCGACGGATCCGACGGATCCGAAGGGCCGAGCTCCGCCAGTTCCCCACCGAAGCTGCGGAGGGTTCGAAGACGCCACGAGTCGGACGATGGATGCTGCAACGATGTTGACAGATTGGAGCTGCATGTGCTGAGCCATGAAGACCTGTGCACATTGGAGTTGCTGACAAAATCTCGCAACCATCCCATCAGGCCTTGATGTATTATGATGCGAGCTGTCAGAGCATGGTTGAAATAACGGTTAGATGATCGAAATGCATATTGGTAAATTACAGTCATCAGTTAGGAGACTAATTAAGGGGAAACAGTTGTGACTTCTGACTTGTGAATAGGGATGAGGACGAGGACGAGGACGAGGATGAGGATGATGATGGTGATGATGATGATGATGATGGTGGTGGTGGTGGTGGTGATGGTGGTGGTGGTGGTGATGGTGATGGTGATGGTGATGATGGTAGTGTTGACATGATTGATACAATCATCGTGCAAAAATGCGTTCTGATATCTGCGTTCAGGCATCATATCTAAGTGCCGGACAATGATCTG
The DNA here is from genome assembly GCA_947184155.2 of Cladocopium goreaui. Classification (NCBI taxonomy): domain Eukaryota; class Dinophyceae; order Suessiales; family Symbiodiniaceae; genus Cladocopium; species Cladocopium goreaui. The sequence goes on from CAMXCT020003779.1 coordinate 1,050,767, forward strand.
GTGGGAATAAACCAGAAAATGGTCGAATGCCTCAGCCGCATTCAGCTGCACCAGTCACTGCTGGTCACCGGTCACAGGTCAACAGGATCATGTCTTGCAAATCTTAGCCACCGACACGCAACTTGGCAAAGCAGTGATGGACTGGTGCATGGCTACCAAGTGCTTTTACTCAAGGGCGAGTCTCGGGCGAGTGATCATTGTGATGTTCACTGATGTTCAGGTTTGGGTCAGCATGGTGCCCTCCGGCCCCAGCAAAAGGTGCAGTAAGGAATTTACATGAATTTACATGAATTTCATTGAATTTACATGAATTTACAGTATACTTGATGAGTTCCCACCAATGATTCTTCCAACATCTTCTAACCGTTTTTCACACCATGTTCTGACGAGCCGAATGCAGCCATGCAGGCCAGAAGCTTAGCAGCGCCAACGCCCGTATTACACCCTACGCATCTCTCATCATTCCCGGCACATAAACAATCTTAAACATACTGAAACGATCTGAAATGAATTCTACACTTTGAAACAGCCTTGGATTTTTTTTCACTCCCCTTACCAATCCCATGGATCCCAACCAAAATTTGATGACTGTGACTGTGTTTATCCATGTTAACCCATAACAATAACAAAGCTGGGTCATCTACCAGCTGCATATTCTGCAGGTTCACTGGGTTCTCAACTGTGCCAGCCAAATGGACGAGTGTACTTCCAGATCTTCCAGAGTGAACGACCCAAAACCACGGAGCAAAACCGCTTGCAAAAACCTTCGCTCGCTCTCATCATGTCTTGTCGAAGAACATCAGAAGTGGATCTATGATCAACTCCATGTCATCTCCCTAAATATCTCCAAATATCCCCAAACATCTCATCTCATACCATCCATACCATCCACCTTCCGGCTCGGCGCTCTTCAAGATCGCTGGAATATCCTTCGCCAACTCGCGGAGGAACTTGAACTCCTGGCCGTCCAACCGGCAGCTCTCCGTTCCCTCGTTGCAAGGCCGCAGGGCTTCAAACATGGCAGAATGTTGCAGAATATCATCGTCATGTATCAGGTATCATCAGATATCATCAAATGTCATCAGGTATAATTTTGCAATAATTTTGTTGCCTCATATTATAATTCTTGAAAACCATGCTGCAACATGCTGCAACCGTCCGTGGCCACGCCGATGCCAACGAAAATGATGGACAGAGGAATATCCAAACAGTTCCTGCCACGGCCATGGCATCCTGGTGAAATTTGTGTAAAAATTGATGGTACTTGATTCTACATCATCTTTCGCTCCGCATCTCGCAAAGCCCTGTAAAATTGCTATATATTGCTATGCAAAATTTGAGGATGGGGACCAGGAATAAACATTGGCACGTACAGCTCTCCTAAAAATCCTGCGACATCCACGTTGAGCCCACACTTATTTTCCATGTTCACATTCACTTTGTACCCCAGCCTGATCTGCCGGACCACTTCTTCCTGATCCTGATGTACTCAGAAACTCATGGCATCTCATGGCTAAAGACTGTTTTTACATGTTTTTTACAACAAGACAAGGTGTTTCAATGGCAATGGCGTGGCATGGTTTGCCTTCTACCAGATTCTATCATGGCATGTCAATTTTGTAGTGTGCAAACAGATGCACTCTGCTTCGGCGCCATTTCGGCCAAAACAATTCCAAAACTAGGCTTGCCCAAAAATGCGAGACATTACGAGACACAAAACTCACAAGACATCAGGAAAATGATGAAACATGATGAACAAATGCACCTGGCAACGGCTCTTTTGACGCCCACTCACGCCAGTCTAATCCTCGTTTGGAGGTGTCCATCCTGGTGCCATGCTTTGGACACCGAGGCAGCGAAGCCTCCCAAACCGGGCGGCCTCACTGCTTCATGCCTGGCAGCTATTGGCAGCTCACACAAGACAAACTTCCAGGATCTTCGAAGATTTTTGGAAGGGAATGGTTTGAATGGTTCACAGAACTTTTGAGCAAGTCAGGGAACAGATATGAACTGGTATGAATATTCCCTACTAGTACAACTTCAAAAGATTCAAAAGTCTTGGGCATGACTGCATGACCATGCATGACCCAGAGATTCCAATCAAAATATGCTATGGATTGCTATGGCATTACTGGTGTGTACGTCAATGGTCTATCATTTTGAGATATTTTGAGGTCCCATACAGGTGAGATAAAATGATCGTAGGAGACTGTCTAGGGAGACTGTCTCGTGGTCGCAGCATGTCGCACCTCTGATTGCTGCAACTCCACTCCTGATGCAACAAGGGGCCGGTCTGCGAAGGATGCATTGATCATCGACTCGCCCAACCTGCGCAGACAAAAATCTAATAGTCATGGAAGGGCTTCACATTCTGTGCGGTGCGGATCCAGCATTGTTTGTTGGTCTTATTGGCACTCCAAAGTAATTATCCCCTTTTTGACCGGCGCCACTCCGCACTTTTCCTTCCAGACTCGCGGAACTATAGATGCAGAGATTCTCGGATTTGGCGCCGCAGTGGTGCCATGTCACATTTACTGGGATGCGGCCCGTTCTTCTGGAGCCACGCGACACCCTAACACTGATCATAGAGACATTAACTGAAAGTGCCAGTTCGGCACAGTCCACATTTCCTAGAAAAAACGAGAGAAACCACTGGCGATGACTATCGACGTTTTTTGTTAGTGAGCCAGGCAGCATTTTTGCAGCACCAACATGCATTCCGAACAAAACACACTGACACAAAACATACAAAAACAATCAAAAACATGACAAATAGGCTGGAGTTTCAACAAGAACTGCAGTGATCTGGACTAAGTTTAGCAACTAGCAACTCATATATCAACTCCCTTAGCCTCACTAACCCCTCACGGCTTGTCATCTTGGCGGCAGCCAGCATGTGAAGCAGGCGTCCTTGACAAACTGAGATGCTCGATGAATCACAGCTGATCACTGGCTGCCATCGAAATGGCAAGGCTTCGCAGATGCATTCCAGCAGCTGCCCCTGCGATCCATTCAATTCCCCTTTCCACAAAAAAAACACGGAAACTACAGCGGCGCTGCTAGTCAAGGCTGATTCATCCAGAATTTTTGCAAACACATACTGACAGCTTTGATTTCTTGATGAAAAAAGTGCCATCGGTTTGATCTGTTTGTACCTTTTTAAGAGCTACTGAGAAGGCTTCGCTGCAGCCTCACTAGCATCCCCTGCCACTGTGTTCCAAGATATTCCAAGTCTCAGTGACCACATGTTGTCACCGCTGACCGCTCATGCTGCGCGACGCTTCTTGCTGCCAGCAGCGCGAGAAGCACAGGAAGCTTGACGTTTCGGAGCCTCCTTGACCTTCAGTGCGACCTTTTTCACCTCGTTGACTCTGCGAGGCCAAGTTGGATCTGAGGTTCTTTGCAGCCATCTATCTTGCAGCACCATGGACTTGGGCACCAAGCCTGCAACGGGCAACAAATGGATGAAGAGCCGTTCCAGGATGTTTTGGCTCATGGCATTCCCAATCTGAGCACCTAGGACCTTGTCAGACACCACCTGCTCGAAGCATCGCTCCATGCCCTGCAAGCGCAACATCTCATCCACAGTCATCCGGCGACCCCTTGAAGAGATCCAAAAGCCGGAGGGTCTAGACTTGGTCATACACATGACCCGATCTTCCATGTAGGATCGAAACTTGGGACTGGCATCGATGTCAATCAAAAAGGTTCGACACAGCGGGTTCTGCTTGGCTTTGTGCAACGCATCCATCACCTCCTTGACGCCCTTGTAGGGTGTGGTTGGATAACTTGGTGGCAATGTATTCATTGTTGGCTTCCTTTCTGCTTCTTCCAGCAAGGGCTCGATGCTGATCAAGGGCAGCTTCTCTGGCCATGGAAAGCTCTGGAAGTCTTTTGGCAGTGCCGTCTTCAACACTCCAACGATGTAGACTCGTGGCCGACTTTGTGGCACGCCATGCTCCTGGGTATCCAGGACCTTCCAATCCACATGGTAAGCCCCACGGTTCATGGTGATCAAGGTGTTCATGATCAGCTCCCAAGTGCGGCCCTTGTCATTGGAGAGGATGCGCTTCACGTTCTCCAGGATGTACATTCGTGGCTGCTTCTTTTGGATGTAGTCAGCACACCCAAAGAACACTGTGCCACGGGCATCCTCCAGTCCACGCCCTTTCCCTGCACCACTGAATGGTTGGCACGGAAATCCAGCCACGTACAGGTCGGCGCATGGGACCTCTGCACTGCCATTGTCTCGGGCCATGAGATCGTCGAAGAACTGGACCTGTGGATAGTTGGCCAGAATCTGCTTCTTGACGTGAGGGTCATTGTCGCAACTGAAGACGTGCTCAAAGTCCACATTGAGGCGTTTCAATGCCATCAAGGGCGTCTCCATGCCACTGCAGTCGGTGGCCACTCGCAGAGGTCTCTCCAAGGGCGCCATGAATGCCATGGGTTCAGCACGTGCAGCACAACTGAAAGCCACAAAAACGGCTGTAATTCGCCCAGTTCATGCCCAATTCTACATATTCTACCAATAGCAACGGCCATCAGCAACACAAACTTCATAGTCCACAAACAACTGGGCAAAGCTTTGGTCACTCAATTAGACAGTGTTACCTTGCTGTGTCCAAACCATTGCGCTAGGCTCAAAAGTTTGCCCCAAGAACCCCAAGAGAAATAAGAGAACAACAGCAAATGACAACGACAGCATAGGAAAACAACATCATCTGCTTGGCACTGTCGCATAAACGCGCTTGCATTAATGTTCAGCCACACAACTATTCTTTCACCTGGAGCTCATTTCAAACGACATACATGGACACCTTTGACTTCTGATTCTGATGACTTCGGATGACTCCGTTCTCAGTAGTCCCTGGCAAAACCGACACCCCGTTGTGCGATGCCTCTGATGCATCTCTCCGTGATGCGCTTGATCCTGTTCCAGAATAATGCCCTCGGTTGACAGGATGAAGATCCCAAGTAATTACATGGGGGAAAAATACGTTCTTCCTTGACTAGTGACTACTAAGAGGCTATACCAACATATGCCAGCGGCTATCCTTGCCCAACAACTGATCATCACAGTACCTTTAGGGTGCGGCAGGCCAGTGCCAGGCAACTGATTTGCGGTGTTGCGTCAAGAAGATAAGCTTCAGAAGGACTCCGCTAATGGTAAAGTACATCCTGAGTCCGAATCGAGGGAAGTTCAGTTGAGACCTGCGATGCAAGAGCAATTCAACCAGGTCTGTCTCTTGAGACCTATAATTACATTGATGTACTGGAAGAATCTGGAAGATGCTTGAGTTTCAGCATCTTGAAAGAGAGAAGATGCGCAAAGCCGGTGACCAAACTTGCTGGAGGTCGTGCTGCTGAGATTCTCCACACTGGCAGCTGTTCCAACGGTACGGAACAACCTGAATGCACTCGAGAACTTCTCTTCTTCATGTTCCGCATCCTGCCGTGCGACCCCAAGCAGGTTGGAGACTGGGATGTCTTGATCGTCTTGGTGGTTGCTTCTTTTTGCATATTCATCCATTGGAGGCTTATCGCGTTGCACATCCTTGCACCGTATCTGGAAGACTGGAATTTATATCACCTCTCCACTAAAGATCCTTACCACATCTTACCACTGCATGGTATTTTCGTAGTTTCCCACATATTAATATAAATATTCCAAATCAGACTGGCAAGCTGCGGTGACTGTGAAAGTCTTCATGACCCAGCTATGGAGATTGGAGGCCGAACCCCACCTGAAAAGCAGAGCGATTTCCTTCGCCAACTCTGATGGAGCTGTACCTCAGCTTTGGCAAACTCAAAAATGGCCTTGGGCGTGCGTTGTGTGCCTTAGGTAGTCAATTGAAGTCTTAGAACAACGTAGAACAACTTTGAACCCTTGATGCGGAGACTTCTGCGCTGTAATGCAAAGGGCTCATGAAATGAGATGTCCTGCGAGCACCATGGAGCACCACCAATTCACATCAATTCACCAATTCAAGAAATCAAGCCATCGTGAGCCATCATGGGCCATCATGGGCCATCATGGGCCATCATGGGCCATCATGGGCTATAATGGGCTATAATGTGCTAAGGTGGTTTACCGATGTTTACCGTAGGTTTGGTTTTTTGTGTCCTTCTGTTCCTGAGAATTGGAGTAACACTGGGGATCACTGGGGTCAACCATGCAAATCTGCCAACCGACAAACCCCCCAAACTCAAAAGTCGATCTGGAAAGCCAACAGATTCTGCAAACAAAATGTCATAAGCTGCCGGCGTTCTTTTCATGTTCATTCCCATGCGATTTGTATATGTTTGACCTTAAACATTCTTACACTTTATGTGTGAACAGTCTGGATATCATAGGTTGTTGGCAGCTGGACCCTGCACTTCTCGTGACGAGGCGCTCCTTCCATCTGCCTTTTAACTCACGGCAGGTGTCTTGGTCGAAGTGAATGCCCTGGAAAGGTTCAACGAAAATTCACTGCAGCTTCATCATTCTTTGTCCCTTTGTATGGAAGAGGCGCATACAATCCTCACAATCCTCTTCCGTGCTCTGCACACTCTACTGACAAACTGTGCCCATCAGTGGTTTCAATATTCAACATGTCCAAATGCACAAATCCATAAGAATCCACTATACTCAAGCATAAAGCATATTTTTCAATCAATTTCAATCACTTTCAATCATCCACACCTTTTTCTGCTCCGTGATGTTTGCAGCTAAGGACCTTAGTTCCAGGCCATGGGTCACCTTCCACCGTTGATCCGTTGGTTTTCGCCAAGGTACTCCAGGTGATGCGGCAGAGCGCAGATCTGCTTGCCCTCCACGAATGGCTTCATACATCGCAGCTCCTTGTCACAGGTGACCTGCAGCCCCCTCTGCGCGTTGTAGTCTGCGTTGAGGCCGGGATAACTGCAGCATTGGGGTAGGTCCTGAGTTGACTCATTGTATCTGATTGTTGACTCATAGATGACTCATAGTTGACTCTAGTTGTGACATGTTTTGACAATCTCGCAAGGTGTTTCAGAAAATGTTGCAAACATCCAGAAAACTGAACTGATAGATTGACAGCATTGAAATGTGTAAATCACGTTCCCATATCATCTAGGTCCAAAATAATGAACCTCCCATATTCCACCAAGTTTGCAGTCTGAGCTGCAGATGAGGTCTCGCAATCCTCCGCGGTCCTGTGGAACCATGTCTAGGGGGACATCAGAGACACCTGGTATCATCTCACAATAAAACATCGATGGTATGCCGGTATGCTTCTCCAATCAAAAGCTATGAAAAGCTCATGACTCATGACAGGCCAAGCTGCTGAAAGATTGCAAACATGGAACCTGCATACCTGAGCCGAGCAGGAAATTAAGTCACCAATTGGGGAATGGGTATCAGAATGCCTTTCAGATGACCCACCTGCGACATGTTTCAACCGTCCCATTCCAATCGCATTTTGTCCCAGCAGCACGAACGCAAACCAAAGGCAGTATTTGTTCCTGATCAAAAGCTGACTCTGGCACTTCTGGTGTCGGGGTGTTTGGTGGTCTTTGTGCATCGCTAGCACGAACGCGAATGATCAGGAGCCAAAGCTGAAACACGACTCTGCCAGCTTTGAGAACGTAGACGACTTCAGTATATGATCTAATATGATATCTAATATGATATCACATGCATTCATATGCATTCATATGCATTCATATGCATTCATATGCATGGTTTCAGTGCTCAAAGAACATCAAAGAACTTGAGATGCCTTTGCACATCCCAAAGGAACAGCACAAATTGTTCCAACGGGTCCTGAACTTGCCCGGCCCATCACGCAACGGTGGCTGTTTCCAGGAGTAGAAAGCGAAGGTCGCCAACCCACAGGGCCCCAAGAGCTGTAAAGCTTCAACTAGGACGCTTTTCCACACGCCTCAGGTAATTAGTGATGATTAGTGATGATCGATCGTGCCATATGCTGCTGGGGATGGGGCCAAATGTGATATCTAAAAAAGCTGGACTTTGTTTCCACATGTTGAACAGAGGAACAACGGTAAGAGCATCAGCAATGTGCCTTACCTTCCTGAAATGGTTGTTTTGCACCGGAAAACTCCCATTCACATGGCAATGTCCACCCTGATCCATCCTCATTCTGCGTTGCAGGAATTGATTGACATTTGGATTCAAAACCCAACATCTCCATCTTTTGATAAACTAGGGGAAAATGGTGGAAAATGGTGGAAAATGGTGGAAAATGGTGGAAAATGGTGGAAAATTGGTACAAGATGGTATGAATTACTTTACTTCGTGTGATCCCCACCATGACATTTATACATTTTGTTACTGGCAAATCTTCTGGCATTCTATCTGACATATTTTCTGGCATTCGATCTGGCATTCTATCTGGCATATCTTCTGGCATTCTACCTGGCATATCTTCTGGCAGATGTTCTGGCATATCTTCTGGCATATCTTCTGGCATATGTTCTGGCATATCTTCTGGCATTCCATTTGGCATTCTATCTGGCATATCTTCTGGCATATTATCTGGCAAATCTTCTGGCATTCCATCTGGCATTCTATCTAGCATATCTTCTGGCATATTATCTGGCAAATCTGCTGGAATTCTATCTGGCAAACATTCTGGCATTCTGGCTATCGGGCATACCTTCTGGCATTCTATCTGGCATATCTTCTAACATTCTATCTGGCATATCTTCTGGCACTCTCTGTGGCATATCTTTTGGCGTGGATACTCGCGGTTCCGGCAGGTCGCGGTTGAGGTCCGGCAGGGAACACTGGGCGTGGATGGTCGGGGTTGAGGTCCGGCAGGGAACACTGGGCGGGGATACCCGCGGTTGAGGTCCGGCAGGGAACACTGGCGGTGATGGTCGTGGTTGAGGTCCGGCAGGGAACACTGGGCGTGGATGGTCGTGGTTGAGGTCCGACAGAGACCACTGTGCGTCGAGGGTCGCGGTTGAGCAGGAGGAGGAGGAGAGGAGAGGAGGAGAGGAGAGGAGGAGCAGGCAACTGACATAAAATCTAACAACCCTCACCTGGCAGGTGGGGAAAAACTGGTACTTTCGTGGATTCCATGGATTGGACCATTTTCACCGCCGAATCTACGAAAGTGAAGGAGGGTCCAGTGGGTCCAGTGGCCAACTTGCAGCGGGGACATTAGGATCATTGGATCATTGGGGACCTCGACAGCCCCGGCATCAACTATGGTCAACAAGAAATATTGCCCTGTGCCCTGTGCCATGGCCTTCACAAAACATTGCAAGCAATATGAACCAATCAGAACCAATCACCGCCTGACTCCCATCAAGATCATGAATCATCAAGCTATCATCAAGTTGCAAGAAGGTACATCTGGGTACATCTGAGAGAATCTAGGTACTGACTCTATGCCCCAAGCTTTCCAAGGCAAGTCTCGGGCGGCTTCCATCCTTGGCCACCAATGTTGCAGGTAAGTTTGTTGCTTTTCTTTGCGAGGAGGTTGCTCTCTCTTGCTTCAGGAAGCTTCTGTGGCAACAATGACCAAATCTAAACATTAACATAGTATACAGTCGCATAAGTTATTGAAGTAGAAAACACCATGTCAATATAATGTCAACGCATGCATGGTGTATGCTCGAGCTTCTCAAAGATGCGATTGACATTGAAGAACACTGCCAGGGACACAGTTGCAACCATGAGCGTGGAATCATAATCCTTGGAGGGCAAAGCCTGCTGAGAAACTTCTGGAATCAAGTCTGAAAGTCAGGTTGAGCTCAGTCTGCTTTTTTGCACGCCCTGCCACCAGCGTTTGGAATAGGCTACATGCAGTTTGAAATGTTCCAAACACGACAGTTTGTTTTCTTTCTCCCTCGATATATCGTTGTGTTGTTGCCTTTTTGTTACCGTCGGGTCACCCCTACATGTTACATCATGTAAATGCAGCCAGATCAGGGAATATCATGAGATCGTTTCCACAAACACCCCAATGAGCATAACTTCACAACTGTCCCAGTTGCGCTTGCTGGGGTGGATGGATTGATGATTGAAGGGTGCTTCACCACGAGTTGGCCAACTCTTGCAACAGGCGGAGGTCCTGTTACTCTCTCCTGTATTCCCACTGGCTATGACAGGAAAAACATGGACAAACAATGCCAAGCATCCATCTCGATGTCAAAGTCTCTATCCGTGGCCCTTCCCACAAAGCTTGTAATCAGCAGAAATAAGCCACCCAAGAATGGCAGGAGGAATTCAAACCACGGCCACACAGCATCGAGGGCATTAGCGAAGCTCGAGAGGCAGTCCACATTGTGGTTGTGGTCTTCCCGATTTAAGGCACAAAGCACAATGACGACGAGCAGCACCGACAGACTGGGCGGCAAAAATTATGCGGCTGGAATCCAGTTAGGGGACATCAGAACCACGACGCGGGAGCCAGTGGTATTTTGCTGCAGGAAGCTGACCCCAATCATTTAGGGATGTTAAAGCAGAGTGCAACATGTTGGCCGAGACCTTCGAATGATGAGCATGTCATACATAAAGGAATATAGCCGGCCATATAAAAGATGGAAGTGGTATATGGTGGTATATGAAGTCCAAGCTTCATATGCTTCATCATACTCCATCCACCAGCTACCCTGACCAAATCCGACCAGCCTTGGTAAAAACTTGAAGAAAAACACGTCGAAGTGCATGTCTGGTGTTCGTCGCACATGCTCAGAATGGCCTAACAGCACGGCACCCAACATGACCTTGGCGAGCGAGGACAGCGAGGACGGCGAGCACAGCTAGGAGCTCACCCTCAGGTTGTCACATCCTGTCAGAAACCTTTCAAGAATCCTGCAGGAATTCCAGGAATTCTTCGATCATCTCAATAGTGAGCAGTAAAGGAAAACGATTGAAACAGCATCGGCTCACGCACACAATGAACAGATATGAAAAGAAGATAAAAGAAGGGGGGCATCGTGACGTGAGCTGCTTGTCAAAAACCGTCACTGACCACAATGAGGTTGCTGGCAAACGGGCGGATTGTTCACATGCTAAGAGATTCACCTTTGCAAAAATCCAGTTTGGACCGTCTGGGATTACCTGAATCATATACCCTGACAGCAAACCGACATTGGCACACCGTCAAATGAATAGTTTTCTCCCACGGCTATTGAAGGTCCATCCACCCAAGCACTGCATCACACAGAACAGCAAGGTGCAAGTGAAACTGTTTCAAGACTCCATAAAAATTCCACAAGAATGACATGAATCTCTTGGGCTTCTTTGTACTGCCTAGTTTATTAGTTTAACATCATCCTATGTGAAATATCACATAACGCTGTTAAAGTATATCTGTGGGTGTTGGTGCGTACATTGGTGTATGTATTTATCTGGCATATATACACACACACCCCTTAAAAAATATTATGATGCATCCACATTATATTATACTATATTATATTATATTATACTATATTATATTATATTATATTATATATGTATATACATAATCACATGCATAATTGTATATAAATACATGTATATATATATATATATTAAATCAAACTATTTATTCAATAACTTGTATTCACCGACGCTATCCCTGCAGGAGGTGCCCAAGTCTTTCCAGCTCCAGATCACCGGTCACCACCAAAGGGGCTGTAGAATGCGTAATGAAAACTTGTCCCAGCGCCGCCATCCCTCGAAAGAAGGGACTCATCTTGTTATAGCCCCAAGCCTTCACCACAGGGACACGGGTGACACTAGGAATCACCACGAACAAAAAGTCACAAATGCGGGATCAACTCAACCAAGAAGCAGCTGCGTAGACGTAGCGATCATCTTGAGTTGTGAAAAAATTCATTGCCCAGAGCACTATAAACAGCGAAAGAACAGCTGTGAATTCAGTTCGATGTTCGGGACTGGCCACGATGTGAAACTCCAACGTTGTGCATAAGAAGCCGGTCATCAAAACGGCAGTGTAGATGTAGAGGAAAGCATCCACAGAGATCAACAATCCATAAGTTGGATCGTTCCAGTTGGTGAAGAGCCGTTCATCTTCGAATTGGTGCTTACGTGCTTCAAATTTTTGGACCCAGAGGTATACAGTAAAGACAATGCTACAAGGAAACACCAGAAACATTGCGAGGTAGTCTGGAAAGAAGGAGCTCAACCACCGGGGAGAGTAGTTTGTCCTGGGCCACGCGAGGCCACGCGAGGCCATGTGGGTTATTGTGGGATGGGTCAAAGCCCAGCAACTGGCAGGAACCGGGAATTGGAGATGGCAACTCTGGGAGAGACAAACGGACAGAAAGGACTAAAAAGGATCAAAACATGAACAAAAAGGAAGAAATTGCACATATCACTTGGGTCAAATGTCTTTGAATTGCAAAGTCGCCTTAAGGAATGGTTGAACATGGCTCAACAGTAAAGTATGCAAAGGAGGCCTGTGGTATGAGGCAACAGTCAACAAAGGATGCTGCAAGCAAGGCACCGCCAAAAACAGCATCTGGAATGGAATGAAGTCGGGTCATGTCGGTTCTATTTTCTTATTACATCTTATATTACTTCCTTGCACCCTCTTACAATGATTACAGTTGAAAGTTGAAAAAAATGTTGGGTGCTGAGCATCTACAAAACAGATAAAAAACAAGGGCTGCTGAGTCTGCCCAGACACCCCAAAAAGCACTTGCGAATCCGGTTGACCAGTCCAGCACCCTCCATCTCTCTCACGCCTGCGGTTCTGTAACGCTCAAGGTCTTCTGCTCCCTGTGTCAGGTTCGTAGTGTCAACGGTGCAAGTCAGGCAAGTCATAAACTGAAAATCAACCATTGAAGCCAAGCATTCTCAAACACTTACAGTAAGTTTAATTGCACTTAAACACATTTAAACACATAAGACTCGTAAGACATGACCAATGACCACGGTTTCTAAACCCAGTTGGTCAGTTTGTCTGGGTCATTGCCCCACAACCATTAACTCTACCAGGCCTGCATCATCAGGGGCCCGCACAGATGGGTCAGCAGGAATAGCTCCAATATCCTCTTAATAATGAGCACATAGACCATGTGCTGTCCACCTAGGTCAACTGTTGGTGAAACAAAATTTCCCTGGGAAGACAGCAACGTGAAGAATCACGGCAGCCTGCTAGCCACAAAAAGACTCCACACTGGAGGGCAATCAAAGGCCACATATGCAGCACCACCATGTTGCTATATACTTACAATATGTTAGCGTGAAACATATTCCGCATCGAATTGCGCCTGCTGATCGCTTAAAATCACTGGGACTGCCAGGACCGTAGCTGCGATGATTTCGTAGTATCTCCACACTCTCGCAGTTTTTGCAATCAGTTTGGAAGGCTCTCTCGGTATTGCTCCATCAGATAAATCAAATGTTCTTATACGACACGTTACAACACAATCAAAGTGGAACATGATTGAACCGTGCGCCAACAAAATTTCTTGCCACTGATCTTCGACATCCGAGCTGTCATCACACAGATCGTTCCCAGTCAAGTCATGGTCACCTTTTAATGTTTTTCAACGCTACTTGGGGCAGCGGTGTATATCAGAAACAAACACACCACCCAGATGGCATTGAGATCTTTGAGGTATCTCAAACCAAATTTCAACTCTTTTGAAATGCGTCTGAAGTATGTTGAACTCCTAGAGACATAGTCCCAGGAGTTGATGCTGGCAGCATTTTGAATCTGTCTCTTTTGATTCTGAGGGTCTCACACGCTGGTTCTTTTTGTTTCATCTCGCGGGTGTCCTCACAGCCAAAAATGCGTAAAACAAATCCAGTGTGCTCAGCGTGCTGTTGCCATGCGAAAGTCCCATCTAGAAAAAAAACAGAGGGTCGCCTAATGTCATATATGTCATACTAGTATAGTTTGTCAGTATAAATATAATATATATAAGTATACATATGTGTGCGTTGTGTGTGTTGTGTGTTGTTGTGTTTTGTATTTGATTGTTTGGTGTTTGGTGTTCTGTGTTGTGTGTTTTGTGTTGTGTCTTGTGTTTTGTGTTATGTGTTTAGTGTTTTGTGTTGTGTTGCGTTGTGTATTGTAATTTTTTGTTTTGTGTTTTGTTGTCTTGTGTTGTGTAGTGTTTTGTAATTTGTGATTTGTGTTCTGTGGTGTTTTGTGGTGTTGTGACATGTCGTGTCGTGTGGTGTGGTTTAGTGAAGTCTGGTGTGTTGTGTTGTTTTGTGGCGTGGTGTGGTGTGTTGTGGTGCGGTGTGTTGTGGTGTTTTGTGTTGTGGTCTGGTGTGTCGTGTTGTGTGTTGTGTTGTGCTGTGGTGTGTTGTGGTGTGTTGTCGTGTGTTGTGGTGTGTTGTCGTGTGTTGTGGTGTGTTGTCGTGTGTTGTCGCGTGTTGTGGTGTGTGGTGTGTGGTGTGTGGTGTGTGGTGTGTGGTGTGTGGTGTGTGGTGTGTGGTGTGTGGTGTGTGGTGTGTGGTGTGTGGTGTGTGGTGTGTGGTGTGTGGTGTGTGGTGTGTGGTGTGTGGTGTGTGGTGTGTGGTGTGTGGTGTGGCTTGTGGCTTGTGGCTTGTGGCTTGTGGCTTGTGGCTACTGTTGTGCGTTGTGTGGTATGTGGTATGTGGTGTGTCGTGTGTTGTGTGTTGTGTGTTGTTCGTGTGTGTGCGTGTGCGTGTGCGTGTGTGTGTGCGTGTGCGTGTGCGTGTGCTGTGTCTTGTGTCTTGTGTATTGTGTATTGTGTACTGTGTATTGTGTATTGTGTATTGTGTGCTGTGTGTGTTGTGTGTTATGTGTTATGTGTTATGTGCTGTGCGCTGTGTGTTGTCTTGTGTGTGTTGTCTTGTGTGTGTTGTCTTGTGTGTGTTGTCTTGTGTGTGTTGTCTTGTGTGTGTTGTCTTGTGTGTTGTCTTGTGTGTTGTCTTGTGTGTTGTCTTGTGTGTTGTCTTGTGTGTTGTCTTGTGTGTTGTCTTGTCTGTTGTCTTGTGTGTTGTGTGCTGTGTGCTGCGTGATGCGTTTTGTGTTTTGTGTTTGTGTTTTGTGTTGCGTTGTGTTGTGTTGTATTGTGGTTTAAGGTGGTGTGTGTGTGCGTGTTGTGTGTGATGTGGTGTGTTGTTTGGTGTGTTGTGGTTGTGTGTTGCGTCTGTGCTGTGTGTTGTGTGATGTGTGTTGCGTGTTGTGTTGTGTGTTGTGTTGTGTGTTGTGTGATGTGTTGTGTTGTGTGATGTCTTGTGTCTTGTGTCTTGTGTCTTGCGTGTTATGTGTTTATGTGTTTATGTGTTTGTGTGTTGTGTCTTGTGTCTTGTGTGTTGTGTGATGTGTTTTGCGCGTTGTGTGCTGTGTGCTGTGTGTTGTGTGTGTGTGTTGTGTGTTGTGTTGTGTGTTGTGTGTTGTGTGGTGTGTGGTGTGTGCTGTGTGCTGTGTCTTGTGTGTTCTGTGTTCTGTGTTGCGTTGTGTCTTGTAGCTTGTGTCTTGTAGCTTTTTTCTTGCAGCTTGTGTCTTGTAGTTTGTGTCTTGTAGCTTGTGTCTTGTAGCTTCTGTCTTGTATCTCGTGTCTTTTGTCTTGTGTGTTGTCTCTTGTGCGTTGTGTCTTGCGTATTGTGTCTTGCGTGTTGTATCTTGTGTGTTGTGTCTTGTGTGTTGTGTCTTGTGTGTTGTGGTGTGCTGTTTTGTGGTGTGTTGTGTTGTGTTGTGCTTTAATGAGGTGTGGTGTGTTGCGCGTCGTGTGTCGTGCGGCGCGTGTCGCGTGTCGTTTGTTGTGTGTGTGTGTGTTGTGTTGTGTGGTGTGTGCTGTGCTGTGTTGTGTTGTGTTGTGTTGTGTGTGTTGTTTGTTGTTTGTTTGTTGTCTGTTGTGGTTGTGCGTTGTGCGTTGTGCGTTGTGCGTTGTGCGTCCTGGGTTGTGTGTTGTGTGTGTGTGTTGTGTGCTGTGTCTCGTGTGTTCTGTTTTCTGTGTTCTGTGTTCTGTGTTGTGATGTGTTGCGTTGTGGTTTCAGGAAGTGGGGTGTGTTGTGTGGTGTGGTGTGTTGTGTGTGTGCTGTGTGTTGTGTGATGTGTGATGTGTTGTGTTGTGTGTGTTGTGTGTGTGTGTGTTGTGTGTTGTGTTGTGTTGTGTTGTGTTGTGTTGTGTTGTGTTGTGTTATGTTGTGTGGTGTGGTGTGGTGTGGTGTTGTGTTGTGTTGCGTTGCGTTGCGTTGGGTTGGGTTGGGTTGGGTTGTGTTGTGTTGTTTTGTGTTGTGGTGTGGTGTGGTGTGGTGTGTGTTGTGTTGTGTTGTGTTGTGTTGTGCTGTGCTGTGCTGTGCTGCGCTGTGCTGTGCTGTGTTTTGTTGTGTTGTGTTGTGTTGTGTTGTGCTGTGTTGTGCTGTGCTGTGCTGTGTTTGTGTTTGTGTTTGTGTTTGCGTTGCGTTGCGTTGCGGTTGCGGTTGCGGTTGCCGTTGCCGTTGCCGTTGCGTTGCGTTGTGTTGTGTTGTGTGTTGTGCGTTGTGCGTTGTGTGTTGTGTGTTGTGTGATTGTGTGATTGTGTGATTGTATTTGTACTTGTTGCGCATCTTCGAGTCCCTTCTCAAAATGTTTAATTTCTGCGTCCCTGTCCACTCGCAGTTTCAACACGGTGTGGGGCCTTTGAGAATATGAACGTCTCCGAGGACATGGTCAGGATGGCATAGCCTAGGCGATCTTAGCGCTCCCCTCCGGTGATGCAATGTTGATCCCTGTTGGCACCCTTTCATGCCACCCACTTGCCTGCAGATCCTATGTTTTGGTAGCAACTTGCCAAAAGACTGGGTGAGACTGCTTGGACTCATTGATCATGTCGAGGCACAAAAGAGGAAGACGGCGATCAACCAAATCCCCAGCGCCCCAAAGAAACGTTCAGCAATCCTCAAACACCCAGAAGCAGCAAGTGGTAAAGGACACCTGGATGCAGGCAATCAGCACCTCTTGCCTTCATCTCTGAGTTCGATCATTGCCAAGGGGCCCCGGAGAATAAGTGCACAGCCTCTGCCGGGGAGGTTCCCGCAATTTCAGAAACCTGACGGCGGATCATCGCTCCGAAGCTCGTTGAAAAAACTACGCCATGCTATCAAATCAATGGTACTTTCAGGATCCCACAATGGAGGTACTGTACCATGTAAGGCCATATTTTCTGGGGATATCCCCTTATGTAGGCCTTATATAGGCCTTACATATGGTGGTAGGTACCTCGAATTTAGGTTCCTGAAATGGCCGCTGATCAAATGCTATGCCCATCTCAAGTGGATATGAGCCGCGCATCATCAGGTCGCCTGTGCAAGCCCAGAACAACACAATATCACCAAAGCGCAGTTAGATACAGTATAAGTATGGTATAAGTAGATGGCTCCATTCACACTAATCTGGGCTAATCTGGTCACACGGACCCTTTTCTTTACTAGTCGGGAGAAATTTAGAATTCAAACTTCCGACAAGATGGACAGCAGCAG